>BJKM01000131.1:717500-1047500 GCA_015082035.1 Chaenogobius annularis | reverse complement strand
CTCCTCCTCCTCCTCCTCCTCCTCCTCTCCTCCTCCTCCTCTCCTCCTCCTCCTCCTCTCTCCTCCTCCTCCTCCTCCTCCTCCTCCTCCTCCTCACTCGCTGCACACCTCATGACCTCACCTGGCTGCACACGTGTGTTCTTACTCCAGAGTGACGCTTCACGCGCTTATGCTAATGAAAGCTAATTGTTTGCTTCTGTTGAACTCAAAGGTGAAGCTAACGGGTGCGGCGTCCCAAAAGACTGTGAAAACAATTTGGAAAATGTGAAAAGTGGAACTTGACACCAAATCCTTTATTTATTGCTGTGTACGTGGCGTAAACTTCCAAATAAGGCTTTACGGTTATATTTCTGCACTTTTGTGATTAATTTCACAGACATTTGTCTGATCGTTCAATCTCAACGTATACGTTTAAAGACACATTTCTGTTGGATTGACACAATATTGCCTATCGTTATACTCCAAAGAAACATTGAAATCTCCATTTAGCTGAGTAGAAGAAGAGCGTCGTATGTCACCCGTGCTGTTTTCTACCTGCACTTGCACTCCTGCTGTAAAAGCGTGTGTCCTTCTGCTGCTGATCCATCCATATCTCTCCTGCTGTTTTCACACTGTCAGGACGGGCATCTGTGTCACTGTGTCACCCCACCCCTCTGTTGCCCCTTTGTGACAACTCAGACCTCCGCGGGCACGTATTAATGAACATGCCGTGGTCAAACCTCACGCACGTCTCAGTCAAACATAAGAGTCTGAAGCACAACCAGAACAATATCTGTAAAATAAGCTCCTGCCTAAATATTATGACGTGTAGGCGACTAAAACACATTTTATTCTGTGGTTTTAAACGTGAATTTGAGAGGGATTAATTGCTTTATTTGTATCTGTCATAAAGCTTTTGAGTGCCCCTCCCCCTGTCCCACTTGTCTCGGTCAAACCCACTGATTATTGGCTCATGTTTAGTTAACATTTAGTTATCAAATTGTATTTATTTATTTATTTATTTTTTTAAATGTATTTATTTACAAATACAAAACATTAACAATAATGAGGACAATAAGAACAAAACCAGCAAAAGACAGACAACACAGACATTAGACAAGTAGAGGGACAAGTCTAGAAACTTCAGAGAAGTTTCTTTGGAGAAGAGATATTAATCCAGTCTGATGTTGCAGGCGGGAGTTCTAAATTTGTGGGTCTGACGTTTATTTTTTCCATAACTGATGATTTGATTTGTAGGTATTTTAAAAAATATTGCTCCTGATGCCAAACTCCTGGACCAGGTGTGGAAATGTTGTTAATATGTTGTGTTTAAACATGTTAAATGTGGCTGATACCCTTTTCAGCCCATGTGGGGAAATGTAGTGTTTTTTTATTGCTTAAGAAGTCAGGGTTGTTCCAAAGTGGGGTGAAGTTAGATGGGGCAAGTGTGGAATTTTGTGCTCTCCAATTTCCACCAGGCTGTCAGAGTAGTGCATGGCCCTTTTATGGCGTTTTGGATGCGTGGAGAGGGCATGACGTGATGTGGGTTCACTATAAAGCATAAACTGTGCCAGGTTTTCATAAATCCGGAGTTTGCGTGGCGTAAGCCTGTAGTGGTCACTTGCTCATCAAAATGTCTACACAATCCTTTATAGATGAGGCCCCTGATCTGTGTTTAAATCTGGCTCATTCAAGCTGTTCCTGTTGGGTCCCCCCACATCACATACTCCGCCTCTTGGACGTGATTGGTCAAGTATGAGGAAATCAAACCTTCATAAAGCAATCCTTGACTGAAATTCTCTGTTTACAATACTATAAGAAAGGGATTCTCTGTGTGGTTAAAAATCCGAGGTGTCAATGGCATTTACCTGCAGTATGTATTTCCCACATGAACCGCACTAAAGTGGGTGGTTCTGTTAGCAGTTCCATGGCAACAGTATCCTTGGAGAGTGAGTTTGTTGTGAGGCTGTGTTTTAGCCTTTTGAGCGCTCGGATTACCTGCCACATCCCCCTCGCCTTTTGTTTGAGCTGCTTTCTGGAGACTGAAGCTCCATGTGACCAGGACCAGCCTGTGCACTTCCTGGTTTCAGCACTCAGGGCAGGGGACGGGGCAGGGGGGACGGCAGGGGGGACGGCAGGGGGGACGGCAGGGGGGGACGGCAGGGGGGACGGCAGGGGGGACGGCAGGGGGGACGGCAGGGGGGACTTCAGGTCTGCCCAGGCACTGCTGTTCCATCACTAATGTCATTGCAGTGGGATTACAGGCTACACACACAAGAGTTATTGAGTACTTAGCGCGGTAATGACTTCAACTGGATCCCATGCACAGGATCTGTCTCTCCAAATGAGAAACATCAGTGCTGCCAGGATTCAATATGCAGTGACCTTGTGTCCTCAAAGTATCACACCATATTAAACCAGCAGCTCCGTGCAGCCAGCTTCAGGGTTGCAAGTTTGATTCTTGACTCTGGCATTTTGCTGAATGTCCTTCCCACTCTGCTCCTCCATTTTACCCTGAACTGTCCTGTTTAACATTCACACATGCAATCTTCCCAGTGTGAATGAAGCCAGAACTGAATTCCCTGCATTTTTTATTTCCCAGGGCAACTGCCAGGGAAGGCGTGTGTGTGACTGAAGCCAGAGACTGGTTTCCTGGGTTACACTGTTACACTGTTACTGTAGGGTCTGTCTGACAGGTTAGACTACACATTTCACTGAAATGTAGTCAACAGGATTAGATTTTAGAGTTCACAAAACATTTTGCCTAGTTGTCCTCAGTTTCATATTTTTTGTAGAGTTTATACTTTTACTTCCTGGTTGGTCATGGTCAACAAATATGACATAGGTAGAGGTAAACAAGTGTTACCTAGCAACTGTATCGTAAATAAGCGCCAAAATCCATATAAATGACACAAGAGTAATGATTTGACCTGAATACGACCTGATAACACCTTTTTATTTTGTTGAATGGCCGTTTAAACTCAGAAAATCATGTCTTCAGTGACATGTCGCATATTGATGACATCACAGAGGGATTCCGTTTTAGAACTCAGCACTACTAATTTTATCATTTTATTTTTTTAAATGTCTTCACAAATGCAACTTAACAGATGGAGATAAAACTATGATACATATTTACACCACCAAACCAAGTGAAGTTAGAAAAAGAGGAAAACCTTCATATGGACTTTGAAGTTCCATTTTCATTTAATGATAGAATAAGAAAAATGTGTGACTGGAGCTGGGACTGAAGCATGCGCCGTTCTGCCAATCTGCACATGGCACTGTCCTGGGAAATATGTGGGAATGGGGCTTTAAAAACAAATGTTGGACCATGCACTCCCCTGACTGCCCTGATGCAGGTGGCGCTGTCACGCTGTGCCCTCATGCTGTGAGTGCCCTCATGCTGTGGGTGCCCTCATGCTGTGAGTGCCCTCATGCTGTGGGTGCCATGCTGTGGGTGCCCCCATGCTGTGTGGGCCCTCATGCTGTGGGTGCCCCATGCTGTGCCCCCATGCTGTGCCCTCATGCTGTGGGTGCCCTCATGCTGTGGGTGCCCCTCTGTGATGCCCCTGTTGCCCCTCACTGCTGTGAGGCCCTCATGCTGTGGGTGCCGCTCTGTATGCTGTGTGCCCTCATGCTGTGGGTGCCCTGCCCCCATGCTGATGCTGTGGTGCCCTCGTGCTGTGAGTGCCCCTCATGCTGTGAGTGCCCTCATGCTGTGCCCTCAATGCTGTGTGCCCTCATGGTGCCCTCATGCTTGTGCCTCATGCTGTGGGTGCCCTCATGCTGTTGCCCTCATGCTGTGGTGTGCCCTCATTGCTGTGGGTGCCCCTCATGACTGTGGGTGCCCCATGCTGTGGTGCATGCCCTCATGCTGTGCCCTCATGCTGTGTGTGCCCTCATGCTGTGGGTGCCTTCATGCTGTGCCTCATGCTGTGGGTGCCCTCATTGCTGTGGGTGCCTCCAGCTGGGTGCCCTATGCTGTGGTCCCTCATGCTCGTGGGTGCCCTCATGCTGTGGGATGCCCTCATGCTGTGAGTGCCCTCATGCGATGCCCCATGCTGTGCCCTCATGCTGTGGGTGCCCTCATGCTGTGGTGCCCCATGCTGTGCCTCATGCTGTGTGCTGGTGCGTGCCCCAATGCTGTGCCTCATGCTGGGGTAGCCATGCTTCCCTGCTATGTGCACGTGCCCCCATGCTGTCGTGCCCCCATGCTGTGCCGTGCCCCCATGCTGGTGCCCGTGCCTCGCTGTGCCGTGCCCCCTGCTGCCTTGCCTGCCATGGCTGTGCGGCCCACACATGCTGTGCCGTGCCCCCATGCTGTGCCGTGCTGTGCCGTGCCCCCATGCTGTGCCGTGCCCCCATGCTGTGCCGTGCCCTCCTCGTGCTGTTTCTGTACGCTGTGCCCAGTGTGCTCGGGGTAAGCCTTGTTTTGTTGCATGCTCCACCTGTCCTCCGTCAGTGAGCTGGGCCTGTTCAGAAGCTGGTTGGGAACACTGGATAGAAGGTACCAGCAGCTCCTCTGAGCTCTTACTTCACCTGTCTCCTCCTCAACAAAGGGGGCGGGCTGGCCATGTGGCAGACATATCAATGTGATACACATGTTATTGCCCAGGCCATGGTGTGTTTGTGCTGTTTCACTGTGACTCTTCTTCAGCTCATATCAACTTGTAAGATTTGACTTGTAAAGAGTAAAAACACAACACGTGAGCTCCGGCTGTGCGGTTGTGCGGTTGTGCGGTTGTAACGGTGCATCTCCGGTGTTTGTTAAGACCTTCTCTCATGTGACGTCTGTGTGTCACTCGCTGCTTTTACATGCAGGCCAGGGAACCCTAGTCCTGTTGAAATGGAATGTCCAAAGTGCATGTAAACCCGGGCAAATGGTCCGGACCACTTCTAGTCCATATTCGGATGTCACCTAAATGACCAATCGGACTGAGGTTTAAACTTTATAACAGTCCTGTGAGATTTTCTCAGGCTTCTACATGTGCCCAATCAAAGCGCAGTAGTGTGTCAGCTTACCAGAAATGGTGGCTCTAGACTTGCAAGTTAAATCCACCCGAAAACACTTGTTGCGTCTGCATGTTGTGCTTTATAAAACCCACATCCAGTGTCTGCATGAAGTTGAAGCTAGTCCTCATTCACACATGTAAACTTTTATTAAAACCTATTTTAAAACATACTCGTATTACATCTGTTCAGTTATAACTCCACACAATCAAATGAACCAGAGCCACAGCCGATTCTCAGCTCACGTGTACAAACGTGCTCTCCATGGAGACGGCATCAAACACAGCGCAGCTCCAGCTGTGAGAACGTGAGCTTTAATAAAGGTTTACCTGGGCGTCATTATGTTATATATATCCATATGATGAACTCCATTTCTCTCACGCATGTCAACTCGGGCAACGCTGGTCTGACCGCTTTGGAGGGCAGTCCGGGGTTAGTCTGATTTCTCTGTGCATGTAAAGGTACTGAGTGTGTGGTGGTCTTGGGCCTCTCTGAGGTGCTCCAGCGTGGTGAAGATCACAACAAAGCACTGCTTCATTCACATATACTGTATTTGAGTTGAAGTTGGTGTGTTCTCTTGAAAGTAAATGTTCCATAAAAACGTCACAATTGTAAAACGTCTGTAGTTTCCTGTTTGTGACCCTCCTGTTTGTCCGCAGTGCCCCAGCTCAGCGGGCCCCTGGGGCCTCTCCCTCGGCCCATAACATCAGCAGTGCCGCCGTCTCAGACAGGAACAACTTTTCCAGAGGCGTGGGCATCCGCAGCACCTTCCACGCAGGGCAGCAGCGCGGGGCCCGAGACCAGCAGGGATCCGCCTACCCGGGGGGGCCCGCCTCCCCCTCACTATCGCACGGCAACAGCCAGGCCCGCCGTACACATGGAGCCACCGGCATCTTTACCAAGTTCACCTCCAAATTTGTACGCAGGTGAGTAGAACCAGGAGTCACATGTGGACTGTTGCTATGGGCAGGTGCTCGCCAGGGCGTCAGCTGTGCCCGCCAGGCGTGCCCGCCAGGCGTGCCCGCCAGGCGTGCCCGCCAGGCGTGCCCGCCAGGCGCATGCTCATGTCTGAGAGAAGTCATTTTCACTCTAATCTCGACCTGCTCAGAACTGCAAGTCTTCGGTGGTTCGTGGGACTGGGAGCAAAGTTCTACTTCACCTAAACCATGTGTAAACCAGAAAAGGCCGCCTCTGACCAGCGCCCGTAGGGTCCCGCCTCTGTCGCCTCTTAGGGCGGCGCCTCTGTAGGGTCCGGCGCCCTGTAGGCGCCTCTGTAGGGTCCTGTAGGTCCGGCCTCTGTAGGCCGCCTCTGTAGGGTCCGGCGCCTCTGTAGGGTCCGGCGCCTCTGTAGGCCGCCTCTGTAGGGTCCGGCGCCTCTGTAAAGGACCACCTCTGTGGAGTCGGCGCCTATCCTTGTACGCCACATACTTGTAGTCGTCCGGCGCTCTGTAGGCCACCTCTGTAGGGTCCGGCGCCTCTGTAGGCCACCTCTGTAGGGTCCGGCGCCTCTGTAGGCCACCTCTGTAGGGTCCGGCGCCTCTGTAGGGTCAGGTGCCTCTGTAGGCCACCTCTGTAGGGTCAGGTGCCTCTGTAGGCCACCTCTGTAGGGTCCGGTGCCTCTGTAGGCCACCTCTGTAGGGTCAGGCGCCTCTGTAGGCCGCCTCTGTAGGGTCAGGCGCCTCTGTAGGCCGCCTCTGTAGGGTCAGGCGCCTCTGTAGGCCGCCTCTGTAGGGTCAGGCGCCTCTGTAGGCCGCCTCTGTAGGGTCAGGTCTTTGTTTGCAGTCGAAGGAGACGGCTTTATATTTTGTCGTGTATAAAAAGAGGAACAGAGCTGTGGCTGGAGGAGGCTGAGTTTGCAGACCTCCCTTGTACAGATACTGTCTCTGAGCAACAGTCTCCATGGTTACCATAGATAGCACTTAGCCTGTCTAAAAATAGCTGTGCTGGGGACACCTCCAGATTGAGCTGCGCTGTGTTGCATTGAGTGTGTGTGTGCGTGCGTGTGCACAGTGGACATTCTCTCAACATAAAATGTATTCCTGAGATTCCAAGATTTGTGGTCGAGCACATCATTGAATAAATAAATATAGGCTCAACAGAATTAAAGTCGCAAAGTTAGCTAAAGATTAGTGTCAAGTCAAATAAAAGACCGCCTGGATATTGCCCGGGTGGGCCTCGGGTGGGCCCCATGTGGTTACTGTGTGTTATGTTTGGTGCAGGCTGGTAACGCCCTGCGCCTCTAAAGCCTGCTCATACATATTCTGACCACTCGCGCGTACACCCCTGACTTCGGTCCACGTCCCCACATCGCCGAGGCGATGAGTTCTTGCCCTCTGCTCACTTCCTCTCTGGGACGTGCTGGCAGGCAGCATAACAACTTAGTTATGATAAAGGCTTGAGTGAGAGGCCGGTGACCTAGTCCGCAGATGAGGATGAATGAGGGATTACACCGAATAAGTAAACAGAATAATAATCAATGTTTGTGTCCATGTGGTGTATCGACTCACATAGTTTAATTCTGCACAAACTGTAGATCAGTGCAGTGTTATTAGGTTATTTTTTATATTTCAGGTAGAGTTCTCTGCATTATTAGGACCACACATTCTGGGTGGGTTTTCCTCCGGGTGCGCCGGTTTCCCCCGTCAGCCCAAAACGCACACAAATCCTCCAGATATAGTAGTCCTGGCCAAACCGAGCACAAAGGTCAGGAGATGGTCCCCGGCAGCTGTTCTCTCACTGGCTCCTGACAAGTCGCCCCAGCAGCATGGAAGGATGGGTCAAATGCAGAAAATGCAGAAAATGAATTTCCTTCATGAGGGAATAATAAAGGACACCTTAACCTTAAATATACGATTATACTCCCATTTTAACACTACTTCTCCACTTGTAAGATGGCACCGCAATTGCCATAGCAACAGTATCAATGATCTCTGTAGGAGTGGCGTGTCGTCAGGGCAATCAAGGCAAGCAGTGATTGAAATACATATGCTGAATTTGTTCCGAAATATATCCTGTTTTCCCCTCACTTCTACTTCTGAAGCTTGGCTGGACGTCACAATGTCTTTTAGTGGCCTTCTACATGGCCGCTGACCAATACTGTGGGAAGCTTGGTTCTTCTCTCCTGCAGCTGCTCAGTCTGTGGCCGTGTTTCAGAGCGATGTCATGCCTCCGCTCTCTAATATGAGCCTTTTAGAACCACGAGCGGACAAGCAGTTTGTTTTAGGGCTCTGCACATGTGCTCTGAGGACAAACTCAAACTGTGACTGAGCATGTTGCAGAGGAGACGAGAACAGCAGGCAACACGTTTCAACAAACTTAGACTTAAAAAACGATCTTTTAGAGACAAGTCTGTGTCTGTAGCTCAGGCCTCTGTTCATGTTTCTAAGGATTAGACTTTAGTTAGAAACACAGGCAGTATTCTAATAACACAGAGCGCTATTTTGTGCAATGAACTGAGCAGTGAAGTGAGACTATTGAATCCATCCAGAAGATTAAACAAGTTAAACAGGCAGGAGACCAGGGTTAGAGGACTGACCTTTGCATGCAAGGCGTTGTTTTTTTTTGCCCTCTAGTCCTTCTATCATAAGTTTCACAAACTGCCACTTGACTTCAAAACTATGATACATATTTATAGGGCTGCAACGATACCGTCGAGTAAATCGAATTAATTCTATTACAAAAAAGCTTCGATTATTATTTTATTGCTTGATGATTTGTTCTAATTACAATATTTAATTAAAAACACGTGAATCTGTGGCGCGCGGAGCGCACGGAACGACTTGTGCGCGCTTTAGTTTCACACGGAGCTTGTTCCGCCCTGACGAAGGCGACACAGGAAGTGAAGCGGCGCGTTTGAAAAGAGTTTTAAAGAGTTTTGATGAGTGAAAGAGCCATGGATCTATTATGATAATCCAGAGCTGCAACTCTAAACATCGCATCTAGCTCCGCCCACCCCAGCCCCCGCGCCTTTGCGACGCCCCCGCGCTCCCCTACAGAACAACTCTGCTTCCCAGTCACAGTCGTACTTTTAAACAGCCATATGCACATGGAAACAGCGGAGGACTTGCGCGGTTATGTTATAATAATCTGTTGTGAAACAAAGTCCAGACGCGGAGGCCAAAGTCACACAGAGCCAAAAACGGCAAAACGCAAAAATGCGCAAAATGCTCAAAACGCCAGGACCACCGTCGCCCGTTCGCCACCCACAACAGGTAACGTCTCAACAAAGATTGTCTGCATTATTACGGAGTGATGTGAACAGAGCGTACTGTTAACCTGTTTTGCAGTCTATGATCACAGTTAATGAAGTCCTTTGATTAGTATTCTTCTATACAAACAGAATCAGTTTGGGGATCTGAAGCTGAAATGTTGCTCTGTTTTGGGGACATGAATTTATGATGACAGACTATAAGAATTAAAAATGTGTTATTTTAAGCAGAAATTCCTTATTTTGTATTTGTTTGTTACTATGAACTATAACGTTTATCTAAAAAATGATTTAAAATGCGTTTAAATGGTTTACTGAATGTACAAAAAAAATTTACCGATTAATCGAAGGAAAGAATCGATAGATTACTCGATTACTAAAATAATCGATAGCTGCAGCCCTACATATTTATCACTATCCAACAAAATCATAATTAGAAAAAGAAGAAAACCTCACATGCACTCTATTATTCATCACATTTTATTGACGAGTTTCGTCCAGAGGTCATCAAAAGTCGAAGATAAATTTAAAGGAGCAGCTTTCGTGAATATAACACCAACTAATTGTATTAACACAATACAAACCAACTCACCACTTACATGCATTATTTGTAACTCCCCCTTTTCTTCTGATGCTGAACAGGTCCTCCCCCTGTTTGAACGCATCTAAATCTGGGGTGGGTCATTATTTTTCCCCCAAGGGCCATATGTGTGTCCAGGCGGAGCAGCGGGGGGCCGGAGCGTTGGTGTGTGTAAAATACAGGCTTTTGAATCTATTCTTTCACTTATTTCGTGCCACAGCTAAGACCCTTTGAAAATAGAACGTCACAATTATTATCACAAGTGGGTGGGATTATAACAGGCCGAGGGCCACATCCGGCCCCTGGGGCCGCAAACAGAGGTTTGACCTAAAGTACACTGCTCCTTATTTTGAATCTTAAGACGGCCCCCAATGCCAATCTGTGAACCAATCAGCACACAGCTCCTCTGTGATGTCACAACAGTTCATACATTTTTCTCTCTTTCTTTATTCCTCTGTTTTTGTAGAAATCTGTCGTTCAGGTTTCCACGAAGGTAGGCACTGACCCAAAGTCCCATTCCTCTCCCATCTTCATGTTCCTCCTCCTCCTCTGGTCTGGTGTCTGTGCAGCTTCTCCCTTTGTACCTTCGAGCCTCCTCTTCTTTTTTCTGTGGTCGGCGTGTTTTTGGAGCCGCTGCCGATTTGAGTGCCATTATTTTATTTCTTCAGACGTGAACGCTCACTAACTCCTCACCACACAGCTAACCGCCCTCATGTTCACCAGCCCCTCACCCCTCCTCACCCCTCCTCACCCTTCATTCAGTTACAGCCATGTGTACATAACAGTATATACGTGCATAGCACATGAGAGGACGGGGTCCATGACTATGGGAGAGGCCCCCGGACTCCAGGACGCTTGGTCATGTCAAGGCGTACAAGGCCATTTTCCCCTCAAAATAGCCTTTCTATTATGTTTTAGCAGGAACATGATTTGATTGGACAATTTGCTGAGAAATAAAATCTACAATTATGCTAATCAAGGGCATTTCATTTGCACAAGCTAGCTGCGATGGGCGGGGCTACGGCAAAGTCCATTTTTGTCCACATTTTCCATATTTACCCCCATTGATTGAAGCTGCACTATGTAACTTTTAAAGTGGAGGGTTCACCAGTTGATCGTCTCTATGGAGATGATGCTGGAGTGTTCCACTGTATGGCTTTATATTTATCAATCTTTTCAATTCAATTATTGCTTAAACAACTAGACTTTGGTCATTAGGTTTAATGCTTAACTTTGGAACATTCTAGAAGACTAAGCAATAACATCTCCATGGAAACATCAGGTGGGCGACCCTGCACCAGTAAAGTTGTTCATGTTCCAGTTCTGAACCGTGAGTTCAAAGGCAAATTCTCCCATAGACTGTGGACCTGTCCTCCAGCTCACTTTAGCCCCACGTAAACGCCACCTACTGGACATTTGAACAGTTCAAATAACACTGTGGGGTCAGAACCCATGTAATCACGACTAATTGACTTATTTGATTATAAGTAACAAAACTAATTGTGTAATACCATTTCTAGTGGAGTAGGAATAGTCTAGATTTGAGCCCACTCATCCTCATGTAAGTTTACCCCATCGTCTGCTTGGGGGCGTGTCCTGGAGGTGCCCGGTGCGGGAGGGGGACGGAGGGGGGAGACGGGAGGGTAAGGCTTCTTCACAGTTCCGTTTCCTCTGGCTTTAACACCTAACCCCGCAGCAGCTCCTGTTTAACCCATGCATTCTGTGAGGGTTAGTCCACTGCTCCCTCTGGTGGTGACAACATGTTCTGCAGGGAACTCGGATCAAGCCTTTTCCAGGACTCAGTAGTTCTACACCTGACATTTGAGCTGTTAAATAAGGCTGTTTAAAGGGGCACTGTGTACGTTTTAAGGTGTGGGATCCTTCTCGCAGAAGGTGGAAGGGCCCAAACCGCCTTTTCTCCATGACAATGTTATGGTTTGTATTTTCGGATACAAACACCTGTAACTGAATAAATGAAAGGCTGAGGGGTGAATACTGTGGAACATTTGACAAGCAGGAGACGGAGCCTCCACCAGACGTGCACAGTGCCCTTTAAACACGTACACGCGACACCTTTACGAACCAGAGGTCAAGTCTTTGGTCTTGTGAATGTTCTGGAAGAGGCCTGACCTTCTGAGTGTCTGTGGGGCGTCCCAGGAAAGTTACGTTTATCACAAACAATGGACTTTTTCACTAACTGCGATGGTCTTGTCAGCCCGCTCTTTTTCCTTAGGCGGACATTTTGGGGTCCTCATGTAAAGAACTAACATGCAAAATGCACAAAATGGCCCTAAACAATGTGCACTTTGTACAATGTTTTTGTCATTCATTGTCATGTTACTTTGTTTTAACCATGTTTTGTTTCAGGAGTCATGCGGTGCGTCGGTGCGTGCGTTTGTGTGCGTGTGTTGTGTGTGCGGCAGTGTGCGTGTGTTGTGTGTGCGCGTGTGTTGTGTGTACGCGTCTGCAGACTCTCCTGGACCTGAGCTGCTCCTGTTCCTCCCTTGGCCTTGTTCTTAGTTGTTCTGCTGCAGGCCGTCTGTCACTCATGTTCTCCAGAAGTTCACGCGCCTTCACTGCACCCACAATGTGAAAAGCATATTTCTCTGGTAGTGTAGCGTCAAGAGATAGACTCTTAAAACACTTGCACACACAGACACCAAGTTATATCCAGTCCCCAAGAAACAAGCACAATGAGGCGCTTCCATCTTAATTATGCATAAATAATCATTAGAACTTCCTGTTATATAGAACATACAATGAGAAGGGCTTGGCAGGTGCACAGGTCCAGAGGAGTCCTGGGGGCTCCTGGGGGCTCAACAGCTTTGAAGGTTCCAGTTGAAAAGACTAAACTTGTTGATTTTTCTCGAGGAGTCCGTATGAGGGAGAGGGTCGGGATGAGGGCAGCAGGTGAGACCGCAGCAAACTCCTGTCAAACGTAGACAAACATAGCCTGGAGCCAATCAATAGCTGGATGTGAATGCAATGGGCGGGACCGGCTGTGGTGGTGGGAAACAGGAAGTGGGTCTGGTTTGAACCAATCAGGGGATGGGATGATCCTGCATGGAGGGTGTGTGTCGGGATAGATCTCTGCCCATGTGTCTGTGGGACAGGCGGAGCCAACACGTGTCAATCATAAAGCTACAGTAACGCCTCCTTTCACTGAGGCCGTTCTGGACGTCAGTCGTGGAGGACAGTCTTGTTCTCAGACACATGGGCTCCTTAAATTGACCTCGTCTCCCTCATTTCCATCGTGTGTCCCTCTACTGTCTTGCTTGTGTAGCTTTGCTCTAACTTTTCATTCTTCTGACCAATTTTTCTGTCTCCTGTCCACTGTGGTCCCCTTGATGCATGTCCTCGCAGGTCCATGCTGAACAGCACTGTGGACAAAAGTGAGAAGACCTCTGGCGGAGTCCTGTCCTCCAACAACGACGAGAACTCCTCCTCCCCCGGCTCTGGGAACACAGGTCTGTTCTGGTGACACATCTGCCCTGTTCCCAGGCCTCCTCTGACTGTGCTGTGTTGACAGGTGGGACAGGCACCCCTCCCGCCATCGGTGGGCAGAAAGACTCAGCCAAACCTCGCTCCCTGCGCTTCACCTGGTCCATGAAGACCACCTCATCCATGGAACCCACTGAGATGATGCGCGAGATACGCAAAGTGCTGGACTCCAACAGCTGCGAGTACGAGCTGCGCGAGCGCTACATGTTGCTGTGCGTCTCGGGGAATCCAGCCCGCGACGACTTTGTGCAGTGGGAGATGGAGGTGTGCAAACTGCCCCGCCTTTCGCTCAACGGAGTCCGCTTCAAGCGCATCTCCGGCACTTCCATCGCTTTCAAGAACATTGCGTCAAAGATTGCCAACGAGCTCAAACTGTGAAAGCGCGAGTAGAAGCAGGAGGGGAGCCTTTTAGGGCACTGAGGTGGACACCTACGCCAATGCTAACACTGAAGCTGGACACTGTTGGCTTCTTCAGTCAGACACAATCTTCCTACCGTTCTCTGCATGTCTGCCCTCTGCCCATCACATGACCACTTCCACCTCCTGTATTTATTCAGTTGTTCACGGTTCTGCTTTGGGCTGGGTTCCACTGAGGCATAACTGACCTGGAGGACCTTGTTTAGGACGGACTCCAGCGATCCAGGATTCTGCAACGTGAACCTGGCCCTTCACAATAGCACAAGCACATCCTCGTCTCACTCCTCACCACCAGCACAACTCTCTTGGGCTCCCACAGGCCATTTTCTTACTTTGAAATGATTGTTTTTCTTTTATTGCTTGTTTTAAAGTTGTGCACTGGAAAAGATGGGCATATCAGATTTAAGGAGGGGAACTGAAGATTCTTTGTTGCCTTTTCTTTGAAGAATAGTTGTTTTTTTACACACAGTCAGCACATACATCTTCTCACTTTGGGTTGGCATGATGCCTTCTTATTGAGATTGTCAACCTGAGCTGTTTTTTTCCCCGGCCCCTCCACACGTCCCAAAGACAGTTGACCTCATGTGTGCGACTATATCCTTCACAGATCACTGGAGAAAAGTAAAACGATGAGTGGTGAAATCTTCTCTGCTTCTTTGATTTGATTCTATTTTTGTGGTTTGTACAGACTGGATATTGGAGGCTGGTGTGGTCGTGTCATTGCTGCCTTTTTGTTGCACCTTTCACATGTTCAGAGTGCCCAGGCCGACTCGACTCGGGCCGGTCCGGCGCAGGCAGAGCAGACACTTCTGTCACTCATGAAGGGGTCACAGAACACTTTGTCATTTTATAGTTCAAGTTTTAAATCCATGGAGATTTTCTTTTAAACGCTGATCTTTGTATAAGGTGCTGGGTATTGGATTCTAATGATATTTCCAGCTTTTGCTGTTATATTCTCTTTCAGAGTTGATTTGTTTTACATTGCTGTAATTTACATGATTTTAAATGTGTTTTGAGCAAACTGTATCTGTAGTGGTGGGTATTGGGTTGGGGGGGTGATCAACTCCTGAAAAATGTATTTTTGTTTTTTTGTGCAAAGCAAAGACTAAATGATGAAAAATTACAATGATAGTAATAAAAACAATGATATAATAATGACCGTGGACTGAAAGAACCGTCTGTTTGCTCATCCAAACCACACTAACCGCTGTTATTGAAGTTGAACACAAGGGGGCACTATGTTCACCAGATCCAACATCACTACAACACTTTTCACTTTCAACGCTTTTTATTCTAAAAACATTTCGGTTCAAGTTAAACAATGAAAATGTCAGGTTTTGGGGGAAAGAAAAATACAAAACAAAAAAAAAAAGCACACTTTCTAAACGGATTCCTGCACTCTCAGACACTACAACTAAAGATGACCAGCTCTTTGATTTGATCAGTTTGTGACATTTCATTCTTGGCTCAGACTGAACTCGCCCTGACACACTTTGGAGAGCTTCTCTAAACACTAGTCAGCTGTGCCTGTTTCAGACATTTAAATATTTAACTGTGTCACAAATACATGGCTTCAGCTCTGAGCTAGCGACGGCCCCGCCCAGGAGACCCCACTTTAGTGTCCTGGCGTACATTACAAGAAACATGTCTAAGCTACTCACAGAAAAAACCTTCCACACTCGGCAAAACTCCAGAAGCACGAGGCCACACTGACGCTCACCTTAAAGCAAAGTCGGTCCGGTCAGTCCGGGGGGTGGGGTCGGGTCGGGTCGGGGGTCAGAGCTCCATGAGGAGGTAGGCGTGTCTTAAAGGGACTTTTGTGAGGTCACTGGGCATGCTGACGTCAGTGGGACGTGGCCTGCTCAGACTTGGACCCCAGCAGTGAGGGGGGGCCTTGGGCAGCTCCGGGGGAGGTGGAGTTAGGCCGGATGAGGGGAGGCGGAGGATGACGGTGGACGGCGTGAGCGGTGGTTGTGGGGTGTGCGGGTCTGGAGGGGGCGGAGTCTGCAGCGCGGGGGCTGACGGAGCAGGCTGGGGGGGAGGCTGCAGGGGCGGGCAGGGCGTAGCAGGCGGCCGGGGGTTGTGACAGGGAAGAGGGGGGCTTGTCCCGACGCAGGGGGCGGAGAGCTGCCCTGAAGCATCAGAGGGAGAGTCCTCCATCTTCACCTGCGGAGAACCAACAGGGGTTAAAGGACAAAGTATATGCATTCGCGTCAGACTTTCCACTGTGCGCTGGAGAACCTGTGGTTAGGCATCAGGTTAAGAACAAAAAGCTGTTGACACAAAAAAAAAAAAGGAATTAAAAGGGCATCACACAAGTTCTACCCTCCTGACTCCCTGATGCAGTTGTACTGAGCGTGATCAGACACACAGGATTTCTGGAGTTAAGAACAGCAGAAGAATCTGAGAGCCCCGTCACAGATGGAGTGTGTTTTGACCAGAAAGAAGCTGAATTCAACTCCAGGTAAGTTTTTGACGGAACAAGGTTAGAACATGGTTAAAAGAGAAAATAAAAAAGCATAACGTCTGTCTTTAAAATAACCAGAATTAAGTACAACACGCCTACTACAAACTACTGCTACGGGATTTGGGGAACTAATCTTTGGATAAAAGTTCTGCATTTTTCTCCAGGGGCGGAGCTTAGTGTTCTAACTTTAGTATTTTTCTAGCAAATGTTTATATTTTACAACTAGGACAGGATTATGGTATGGTAAGGTTAGGTTAGAAATAGATTCAGGGACAGTTTGGAACTCCAGCCTTGCCCCACAGCAAATGCTTAACTTACAAAAAAAAAATGTTTTTAATTAAAAAAGACATACACCAGGGCTTCTATAACCTGTTCTGGTGCGCCCCCTTGGGAGATGAAAATGTATCCACAGCCTCGAGAAATTAGAAAGCATGATACAGTGCTGCCCGGTGTGTGATGGTTAAGGCACAGCACACATGTGTGACTCCGACAATTTATGCATGTCCCCCGTTTCACACTCAACTTTCCTGCCCTTTTTTTTTTCAAAATTCTTTAAAAAAAAAAAAAAAAGAAACATTTCGCATAATAGCCTGAAATAAGTCCGAATTAGAGTTTAAATGGGCTGAATACGACATTCAGTGTCATTCACAGACTGCTGAAGAGCTAAAGAAATGGCCCAAAAGCCTCACTGCTGTGTGCTCTCCTCCTCCTCGAACTCTCTCTCTTCTACTCAGACTGCGCCAGACAGGGACAGTCAACTGCGCAGACAGGCAGGTCAGTCACCACCGTCTTGCAGTGGGACGAAAGAATTGGTGCATCACTGCGATGAATGGAGCGTTTCAAGAGAAGACGCTCTCGCGTTACTGCTTGTCTTTGTGGATCACTTTTACCAATGCGCGTCCACGATGTCGCATAGACTGCTTTCTGTGCGGTACTGACTCGTATTGCTGCACTTATATTTCATATTTTACACGAAAAGCTCATGGGATCAAAGCAGAGAGAATGCACAGGCATTCTCTTCTCATATTCTCAGATATTTCTCATCCGAATCAATATGAACATCGTCGCAAATGAGCGTAAAAGTTAGACTCGAAAAGTGGAGGGAGGAGACGAGCACAAAGGGAACTGGGACAGAAGCAAGAGGCAGGACAGACGAGGACAGACGAGAGACAGAGGCGGGCAAAGGGACACAGTTGTCCTGCAGCCACTCCTTTGTTCTCCTGGCTGTGTGCTTAGGGTCATTGTCTTGTTGAAGATGAACCCTGTCCCAGTCTGAGGTCCAGGGCCTCTGGAGCAGGTTTTCATCAAGGATGTCTCTGTTAACTGCTGCATTCATCTGTCTGTGATCCTGACTAGTCTCACAGTTCCTGGTGCTGAAGAACATCTCCACAGCGTGATTGCCTGCCACCACCATGCTTCTCTGTAGGGATGGTACTGTCCAGGTGATGAGCAGGGCCTGGTTTCCTTCAGACATGATGCTTTCTATTCAAAGAGTTCTTTGTTTCATCAGACCAGAGCTGTTTGTGAAAAGGCTCCTGAAGGACTCTTGGACCATGAGAAACAAACTCCAGGTGGGCTGTCATGTGCCTTTTACTGAGGAGGGGCTTCTGTCTGGCCATCTACCACACAGGTCTGATCGGTGGAGTGCTGCAGAGATGGTTGTTCTTCTGGAAGATTCTCCCTTCTCCATAGAGACATGCTGGAGAGCTGTCAGAGTGACCACCAGGTTCTCCCTGACTACGGCCCAGAGTGACCACCAGGTTCTCCCTGACTACGGCCCAGAGTGACCACCAGGTTCTCCCTGACTACGGCCCTTCTCCTTGACTGCTCAGTTTGGCCGGGCACAGCTCTAGGAAGAGTCCTAATGGTTCCAGACTTTTCAATTTACAGATGATGGAGGCCACTGTGCTCAGAGGGACCTTCAGTGCTGCAGAAATGTTTCTGTCCTTCCCCCAGATCTGTGCCTTGATACAATCCTGTCCCAGAGGTCTACAGACAGTTCCTTGGACTTCATGGCTTAGTTTGTGATCTGACATCCCTGTAAACTGAGGGACCTTATATAGACCACCACACTCAGTCCAGTCGTGTAGTGTGGGCATCAGACTCTCTATAATCACAATTGTGATGTCATCTGAAACCCTGCAATTTACATACATTGGTCAAAGTATAAACCAGGGCAATTCAATTATATTTTCCATGGGGCCATATTTTTTGGGAGGGCCAGTGTCTGGGGGCCGGACTACAAAACTGCACCACAGTTGTATTATTTGTATCCAATATATCCACAGATACAGAATCGTCTAACGTTTCACTGAAGTGATTGAAACAGAAAATATTGCTGTCACATAAAAACAGGACTAAAGCTGAACTGAGCAAAGACCAACACAGTGTCAGATTTAACCAACATAACCAGACTTTGAGCAGATCAGCACCAAGACTAAACATACTGTAGGTCATCAGGCTTAAACGTGATGTTAAAAGCATATACAACATAGTGCACTAAGGACAAACTAGTTAACACAAACTAGTGTTAATTGCAGTATCTGCTGCAATTCACGGTAGGCCAGCGACAACGCATTTGCCAGGCTTAATTTCAATGGGGTCCGGCCCAGGGCCCATTTTACCATAATGGGCTGGACCATATTGCTTTGTGGGCCAGAATTGGGCCACCAACTGATTAGTCCTGGTATAACAAGGTGCTGATAGGCAAAGAGATCTGAGGCACACAGGTCAGATGAGGTAAAAGTCCTGACCAGTGTGCCTCAGATCTCTTTGCCTATTAGCCCAAGGTAAATTCTAATCATCAGCGTATGCATTCATCCTCGTAGAGCACCTGGCACTTTATACTCTTTTTTTCGACACCTCTTGGACCCAGTGAATGGCTCACTCGCTCTACCCGTTTATGAACCACGTGCATTCCTATTGAGATTGAAAGTAATTTAGTCCACGTTTAGAAGGCTGCACCAATTCTGAGGAGGCTTGTGTGTGTGCTAGTGGTACATGTGTCTCGCTGTGATTCATAGTCCGACAGTGTAGTGGCCCTCACCTCCTCGTCGTCATGAGTCCCATCGGCCCCGGGGTCCATGTCCTCCTCTTTGGCACAGTCTTTGCTGGACACCTGCTCGGCAGCCCACTCCCTCAGCACCTCATCCAGGTTAAAGCGGCGCCGATATGTCACAAAGAATGAGCTCACCTTGACAACACAAACACTGGCTCATTGATAACTCTGGTACAGTGCAAGGGACCCACAGGGGGGCCACAGGCTACACACCTGCGCGGGGGTCTTGGTGCCTATGACCTCAGCGATGGCTGTGAAGTCCTTCCCGTATCGGCGAATGGCTGTGGACAGAAGCCAGCGATGTTAAAACTGATTACTAGCTCCACCTAAACATGTAACCACCAACCAAAAGTAAGGCCATACAAAATCCTTGTTTGAAAAAAAATAGAATAATAATTATCTGTATGAACTTAAACATGATGTTTGTATATTCTGTTTTTCACGCTGATTTAAAGACCTTTGCGTTTTAGTCTTACTGTGCTGCTGAGCCTTCATAAAAGGCACTGCTCTGCTGCTTGTATCTGAGGGCAACACAGCCTGTATCGGCCTATTAAAACCAAAAAATCAAAACGTGAATAACAACCAACTCAGAACCCCTCTTGATCCACTTGGGTCTCTCGGGCGGGCAGCCATGGAGGGGCACTTTGAATCTTACAGGAGCGGTCAGAGAAGCTTCGGGATTGGGCGGTAGTGGGATAGAAGAGCCAGTTCTGTGCAGGTCTTAACAAAACCTCTTTATACAGAAATAAATGTTTCCATTGCCGTTTTGCAAACTAAGTCAATTTCGGTACACCCAGAAAACAATCTATTCCAAGCGGAAAAACATATAGACAAAATGGAAACGCAACTACTGTGACTACACAGCGAGCCAATGTGACGGATCACACTGATGATTTGGAGAATGGCAACCGCCTTCCCAGAAGGCATTGAAGGGAAAGACACCATGGACCAGACTCACCATTCACTGGTGCAAAAGCCAGGCAGGCAGTTCTTGGGTATGTGCTTATCTCTTGGCTTTTATGTGGATGACATAATAAACCCAATTGAGTGGTCAAAGATGCGAACAAAAATTAAAAAAATAAAGATTATATACTTACAAGGAACCCAATTAAAGGACCTGGAACTAAACTAAACTTGGTTATAATAGACTGAATTACCTACAGTACATTACATGTTTCTAACTCAGAAAGCACTTTTTAAACAATACATTCCAACAGCGAAGGTAGTCCTGATGGAACATAAAATTGCCTGCAACACAGATGATTCTCATATTTAACCAAACCAGACATTTTCATACCCTAAGTGATGCATTTCCTTCATGATATATTGGTCTAATGTCTGGATATAAACTGAATGTACTAAACATTTCAATTCTCACTTACTGGAGACCTCCTCTGTCCTTTAGAAAGACTTACCCATTTAAATGATAAACTGAATCCCTTCAAATATTTAGGTGTGGTCCTCTATAAAGAATTTTCAAACATCTTGGACAAAAACTATACCCCTTTTTTCCCTTGAAAAATGTACTCTTATCCTATACCTGAGTCTAAATCAGGTTTGAAACTATAAAAATGAATGTTTTCTCCCAGATTTCTCCATTTAAACCAGACTCCCCAAATGCCCATGCCCAACAGGCTGTTTGATAAGTGAAATAAAACAATCTGAAGCTCAATGGAAAATATTGAATGTAATGTGATGCCTGAGGTTCCTGTACAGGCTTTACTGGCAGATGACAAACGGTTAAGTCACTTAGAAGTGGAAAATCTGTGTGCAACCTGTGCGTACAACCTGGAGGGAGCTAATCAAAACATACAAACTAAACAAAGACGTTAAAATCTTAAACTGGCTGTCTTATGACCAAGGTTTTACACCAAACAGCATAGACTTGATGTTTAAGGTATTGAAAACCAAAAGGATACGATTTTTTTTTTTTCACCAGCTTGTAAAAGACACATGACAAGCTTTTATATGTTGAAAGAATCCTTTGGCTTGGAAAGACAGGACTTTTACAGGTATTTACAAATGAGGAGTTATTATAACCAGTAGGCAATTTGAGGGGGGATTGGGACGGTGCATAATGTGGTTTAATTCAATTAAATTTATTTTTGTAACGCCCAAAATCACAACAGTAGTTGCCTCGAGGGGCTACAGTGGAAAACAAAATAAACTATGTTCATAGGGACTTGTTCATAAGTGTTTAAACCCTTAAACTACCCCTTTGTTAAAGCACCTTTTGCTTTTATTACAGAAATCAGTCTTGTTGGATAGAGTCTTTCAGCATGGCCCATCCAGACCCTGCAATATTTGTCCACTCTTCTTTGCAGAAACGCTCCAAGTCTGTCAGATTGCAAGGGCATCTCCTGTGCACAGCCCTTTTCTGATCACAGCCCTCTTCTGATCACTCTTCAGATTCAGGTCTGGGCTCTGGCCGGGCCATTCCAAAGAACTTTAATCTTCTTCTGGTGAAGCCATTCTTTTGTTGATTTGGATGTTTGCTTTGGGTCATTGTCGTTCTGAAAGATGGAAGTTCCTTTTAATCTTCAGATATCTAAGAGAAGCCTGAATTCCCTCCACCTCGACGAAGGCCCCAATTCCAGATGAAGAAAAACAGCCCCAAAGCATGATGCTGCCAGCACCACGCTTCACTGTGGGTATGGTGCCAAACGGTTCAACTTTGGTTTCATCAGACCACAACCCATTGTGGTCTGATGAAACCAAAGCCTACCCCCACAGCCCAGACATATGAAAAATACGGGAGGTTGTCACATGTACTACACAGGCCGTACTTGCCAGAAATTCTTGCAGCTCTTTTGATGTTTCTGTAGGCCTCTTGGCAGCTTTCCGGATCAGTTCCCATCTCGTCTTTTCATCCATTTTGGAGGGACGTCCAGTCCTTGGCAATGTCACTGCTGTGCCATATTTTCTCCACTTGATGATGACGGTCTTCACTGAGTCCCATGAGTTTGAATGTGATTGGTTGATTCTGAACATAACCACATCCAGAGGGCGTGTGCACTTATGCAGCCACATTCTTTTAATTTATTTTAAATACAAATTTTCAACTGAATCATACAGGTTATAGGTAAAGGTGGAACATTTTCTGAGATGATTTATCTTGGTCTCATTTTTTTTTTTTACATCATAAAACCTGGCATATTAAAAGGTGTGTAGACTTTTTATATCCACTGTATTTAAACCACAGTTAAACTGTATGAAGACGAACTTAGATTCAAGCTGTCCTGTTTTGCCAGTTTTCCTTGTTGCATCAAAAAAAAAATTATAATAAATCATGGCATTTGAATCTTAGAGAGAAGCCTGCAATCATAATGGTTAAAAGGTGCACTATGTAACGTGTGTGGATGGTAAAGCCTGGACAAACTAGTGAACTACAGTGAGCTGCCCTGTTAATTATGGCATTGGAAAATAATAGTTTGTGCCCATATTATAAAAAAATCAGGAGTAATCACCCATATAACAAAAAAATTTGCATCAAAAACTTGAAATTACTCTGAAAAAAGGAGAAGAGTTGGTTTGTCCATTTTTGGAGGTTTAAGGTTCAATTTACCGGTCGTATACAACAGCATTTTGAAGCCATGGGGCGAGATTGGGCCAGTCAGATGTTAATGAGGTATTCATTAGTGATGAAGAGCTGTTGCAAGCAAACAATAGGCTTTCTATGGCCCATTACAGAGCTGTTGGGGGAACAAAGAAGCTTATTTTCAGGTGAAACGTGATAAATGGGCAGGATTTACGCCAGGGGTGTCAAACTCATTTGGGCCAGGGGCCACTTTTCGACGCTCAGGCTGGGTCGCGGGCCGAACATAATGTAAAAAATATAACAAATGTTATATAGCCTAGTAATAGTTCTATGTGGACACTGTTGCACAAATCTGCAGCAGGTTAAAGACTGAGTCCATATTCATGCAGCAGCAGCAGGAACATGGACGTGTGAGATGATTCTGATATTAAATGTTTGTATCACAGACATGTTAATGTTGCTGCACTAACTCAATATGAGCTGCACTATTTTTACAGTTTAAGCTTATTTTAGTGACAAATTATTCATGTGGTGAATCAAATGAGAGCTCGCAGCAGCTTCACTCTGTCATGTTCAGACTTTATTACACTCTGACCTGTGTTTTTACCTGTGGCTCATGATCTGCCCAGGTTTTGCACTGGTTTGGATGTTTTCCACAGAGTTGTCAGCAAAGAAGTTTGTTTTCTGTTGTTAGCTTCACATTAGCGCCGCTTTTAGCACAGCTCTAACGTCCACAAAACCGCCTCTTTTCTTTATTCCTCGGAGTTTCCCACGATCTGCCCTGGGGCAGAGCGCACGTTGGCCACGTGTGAAGCTGTCGCTGGGCGCTACAGGTCATCGCTGCCGGTGTGTTCGATTTTAAATCTGCTGCGATGAATGTCGCTGGTCGCTGTCCCTCGGCACTTGAGGCACACAGCGCAGAGCAGCGCGGGGGAGGGGCTGCGGGGGAGCAGCGCGGGGGAGGGACTGCGGCTGCAAAGGATTGTGGGAATTGTAGTTCTAGCGATAAAAACCGCGATATATCTATTGGAAATGAATAATTATAAACTAGAAATGTTCGGCGGGCCAGATGAAAACATCTGGCGGGCCACATATGGCCCGCGGGCCTTGCGTTTGACACATGTGATTTACGCAGTCCAGGATAAAAAGCCTTGTTCTTAGACTAGATCCGCAGATTGAGAATGACTTCAGGATGAAGTCTAAAACAGTGTCCAGATAACTACAACTGAATCTTTTTCTACCATGGAACACACCTGGACAAATGAGGATTACTCAGACTAATACATAAATGGAGGAAATTGAGAGTTCCTGGGTAAAATCTGTGCTTACGCCCTGGAAAGAGCTAATCAAAACATACAAACTAGACCAAGGTTAAAAATCTTAAACCGGTTAGTTTGGGATAAAAAATGTATATCTATTTTTTTCTTTAAAAAAAATAAAAAAGGTATCATTTTTTTTTAATCATTTGATTTTCTTAAAAAAAATCAAAAGCTTTAATTAAAAAAATATCCATTGATTTAGAGAAACAGTGCACTGACTTTGCAGTTACATTCCCATTTTACTGTAAAATACTGGGAAAATAAATAAATAAAACAAAATAACCAAATAAAAAAGGGATGCGTGTGAGCTGGTGGTGGTTCGAGTTGCAGATGGTGAAGATTATCAGCCTCACTTCTGTCAGTCTGCTCCTGGGCAGCTGTGGCCATTTGTGATTTACCCCCAGAGCGAAAGAATAATTACAACAATTCGGTGCTTTGAGAGGCTTGAACAGGCCTATAAAGTGCATTACAAGTGTAAGCCACTGTTATAGCAATTCTGATCAAAATTGCATCAATATACACTGCTCCTACAGAAACTTTAAAACTCGGGCTCTGGGGAATCTTTTTTCAGACCCAACACCACACACGCACACCCTCTCTTTCGCTCTCTCGCACCCGTGCACTCTGTCGCACCCACGCACTCTCTCACCCTGCACGGCCAGCAGCTGCTCCTCGGTGGTCCAACGAGCATTCATCTTGGTGGTAGGCTGGAGACAGAAAAAAACGGGCGTGTCTCTACAGGTTGAAGAGGTTTGATTGGTGGTTCAGTGCTTACCTCACTGGGTTTAAAGGCCTCCATGCCCTCGCTCAGGCTGTGCTTCAGACTGCTGTTGGTTTGTTTGATGGCCTGCACCTGACAGTACACACAATTGTAGGTCATGTAGTGGGTTCACATATGTTTCAAACTATTCTTTGAAGTGACAGAAATAAAAAAGACCACTTTTTAAACTGTTATTTCCATATCAAATAATCATGTTTGCATCTGCACTTGTAAAAGCGAGGGTTATACTTAGTGGTACCTGTCTCTTGAGTGACACAAGCTGCGTGTCGAGCTGTCGTATGCTAAGCTGGCCTGCATCGTGTGAGGCCGACACAGCAGTGATGTCTCCCTGTTCCAGGTACATGCCTTTGGGGGGTCTACGGCGGGCCCTCAGTGGGTGGTGCCTGTACTGGGCCCCCATGCTCTCCTTCTTCACGACCCCGGAGCGGCTGGGGGTCAGTTTGTCTCCCCCGCTGCAGTTAGCGTTCTGTTTGGCTGCCTAAACAACACCACAAACTTAAAGTGGTTCTGAAGGTCATACAGGACTGAGGGTACATCCTTTTACCTCTTTTACCTCCTTTTTGGCATCAATCTCAAAGTCGCTGTCGCTGCCTGGATCCCCCTCCTCAATCTCATCATTACTGAAAACACAAACGTGTCCAGTTCAACAGTATTCAGTACCTGGGTGTTTGTCAGTTCAACAGTTCCTTGTGTTGTTTGGTAGGCATCTAAGCCTTTGCACCAAGTTTGAAAAGATAATATCAGAAGGCAGTGGGTGCGGTGACTTTTATGGATGGGCAAGCAGACCCGGGGATTTCATCAATATTTAATGGATAATAGAAAAGTGAAAAAAAACTGTTAAGGTTGGGATATGAAGGGCAAACGCCCCCTTGAAATGTTGTTAATTAGATTATATAAGAGAATTTCTCCAATCAATTCATTACACAAATTAGGGTTGTATGTTGGTAAAGGACTGACTGTTTCTAACTAACGTCTAATCCTTATAAACATGAACAGAGCCTGAGCTACAGACACAGACTTGTCTCTAAAAGATTGTTTTTACGTATGTATGTTGAAACATGTTGCTGCTGTTGCTTCTCTTCTCCTGTGCACATGCTCAGTCACAGGTTTATTCAGGTGGTTTGAGTTTGTCCTCAGAGCACATGTGCAGAGCCCTAAAACAAACTGCTGTCCGCTCTGGTTCTAAAAGCTCATGTTAGAGAGCGGAGCATGAACATGCCTCTGAACATGGCCACAGACTTAGCAGCTGCAGGAGAAGAACCACTAAGCTTCCCGCAGTGCTGCTCGACAGCCTGTAGAGGCCACTAAAAGACAACGTGACTTCAACCAAGCGTCAGCAGCAGAAGTGAGGGGAAAATGGACTTATCTGGATATCTGGTTTTAGAACAATTCATAGTTTTAACACACAGTAATTTTAGATTTTATTGGCCAATCACTGATTGCCTTGATTGCCCAGACCGCACGCCAATGTTAAAAGGGGAATACTTTAAGATGTGGAAAATGTAATTTGATTTCCTTATCCTTAAAAAGGTACTGGGCCTCAAGTTTGTAACTTCCACTTTAAAGTAGAAGCATATTTAACTTACCACTTATTGACATAAACTTTATCTCTTTTTAATAACATTATCCGCAAGTTGCAGAGAGACGGACGGGTGTGCTCTGGTCATGAGTGTCATGGGTTTTGAGCCCAGTGCACTGGGGCTGGGACAGAGCTGTCACAGCAGAATAGCAGTCCGTGTAAAGTCTGGCAGACTGAAAAGCCTACCTGAAACTCCACTCTGTTATATACATGTTATATATGACTGCATTTTTCTTTATAAGACAATCATGAGGAATTCGAATGTTTAGTTACATCATGAGTGTAGTAATATCCTAAAACAGCTGAAATTCTGTGCATCTTTCTGACTGCTCTAAGGATTCGTTCTTCCAGAAGAACATATTCAGTTAAGAACTATTTTTTCTAAATGCCAAAAATGTTGCTACAGTGGCCAAGTTCCTAAGAATGCTTCATACACAGGGTCCATTCTGAATTGAAACATGGTTGAATTTGTGAATGAAATTTTGGTCAAGTTGGAGCGAGTCAGAATTGAGGTTTGTATATGTATTATTGATATTGTTTGCCTTTAACAATGAGAAGTCAAATTTATTGACTCCAAAACCATTTTTCCTGGGAGGTTTCATCCCCTCTGCCTCAGGACTCTACATGACCATCTCACCTGTCATCCTTCTCCCTCTTGCTGACCAGCCTCCGGGCCTGTCTGTCCATGACTGAGGTCCGGGTTCGGGTCTTCTTCCAGCTGTAATAGTACTTGACCAGGCTGGAGATGAGTTTGTCTGGGAGCTGAACACATACATACTTTAACTACAAGTCTAAACTCTGTAGTGATGGTGAAAGAAATGTAGTGTCTCTCACCATCTGCTGGATACGGTGGAAGCTCTTGCCGTGGAAGCTGAAGGCCTGCTCAAACAGCACCTTGTCCTCCACCGTCCACTCGTCTGGGAAAGGAGTGAAGTTGGCCAGATCTGCCAGAGAGCGCTCCACGTCGTGTTTGTGCCACAGCAGCATACCCAAAGCCTGTGCACGCACACACAGACACGAAAGCACATTTCAGAAGGTTTCAAGCTGTATCCACTGTCTGGACTAATACACTGCGGAGGACAGCAGCTGCAGACAAATGCTCTGTGGCTACTTCATGGGTTGAAGCAAAAAAAATATATAATTTGACTGGCTTTTGACTTTTAAAAACAGATTATAATCCAGCAGATTTTCTACAAAATATGAGGACAATTAGAAGAGGAAAAATCAGCCTGACCTAAATGACACTGATGGAATACAGTCTTGCCAGGGCCATGAGTGATAAGAAGAGTTAGCCTACGTGGTAGAAAGTACATCTGAAAGCCGTCATCCACACAAAAAAGACAGTCAAATACATGTTGATTTTATCAGTTATAGTTCCGAGGGTTGACTTTGGGGTAGAGAGAGAAAAATTACAGCACATTTAAGTAAAAAATATCAAAAGGCCAGGATTTTTCCTACTCCATTACTGTACCACAGGAGTATAGTACCATACAGGGTTGGATGTACCATTCAAAGGCATGCGCTTAGTTCAAATTTAAAACTACAAATAGGTCTGATCTACGAAATGACACTTATAGACTGCAGCTTATTTTTAGGTTCTTAGCAGTCGGGCTGAGGTGGTCAAAACGTTAATAAGGCCAAATCAGGAACCCGTCAATGACAAGCGATTTTTACGCCTCCAGCTTGTTCCCGTTAGATATATACACACGACCACATAAAGACGATACATCGTAAGAATCCAATAAAATAATAATCTCTGTTGACAAATAATAAATAAATAGATAGCCACGAAAGCGGCAGTTATTTTTGCTGGCGGTTTGATCAACGGCCCTCGCCACATTACGCCAGCCAGCAAAATTTAGCAACTCGCAAAAGAAGAAGCTAGGCTGACGAGTTCTTCCCAATTTTACGACTGGCCTTTTTTGGGTCACATTTTTCCAAACGGGGAAGATGGGAATGAACAGACATGAAAGATGTCACAGTTGTGTAGGTGTTACACATAACGTAAAAGGAGTAATAAATGTTCGCTTGTAACTCCCCTGTTTTGCTTTACACAGTGCTCGCTCAATAGGTAGGCATTATTGGCGTTGTGTACTGAAACAAAGTCAATATTTTGTGAAAAGTTTCACGCAGCTGCGCCGCACAAAAGACCACCATGTCATTGTGTTTGTTTCTCTTTTTGCTTTAACCCCAAAAAGTTGAATAACTGTTTTGACTCTAACACAGGGGCGGACGTCCACGCTCGGACTATTTGTGGTCCCGTATCAAACGCCAGGCAATTTTCGCTTCACGGTCGTCATTCCAGACATGTAACAAACCACGAGCAGCACTCCCCAAGCGGGACCTCGTTTAGGGACCTGCGCACCACCACGGGAACTTTTTGCACAGGCTTCGCCCGTTTACGAACGATAATGTTACATTTTCTTACTAATAATTAGTAATGCAGTTGACGGGACGTCGGGACATGTCATGGGGAGTGGAGGAGTGCGTTAGTGAGTGTCTTTGGAAGCGAGCGAGCGCGATCCACCATCTCATGTTCGTTTGAAAGCTCGCTGAGCCTTCCCCACGCATTTGCCACCGTGGGGTGGAATTGTCATTATGAGCGCTTGCACGTCCCGCCGGGCAGTTCTCCACCGACACGGTTCGCCCAATGCATAGACTTCCATTCATTTTAGCAGTTATCAATTATTGGGCATGCCCGCGGCATGGACTCTGAAGTACAACACAATGCCAGGAGTGTTGTACCTGTTTTTGGAGTGGTTATTTGTGTCATAGCAGGAGATAAGTATGCCCACTGAATGACCGTTGTGCCAGTTCCGGGCGACTTTTGATCGTGATGCAGCGCTTCGGGCAAAGCCCATTCACTCATTGAAGCCTTATGGCTTTTTCACTGTCTCGTTATTGCCAGGGGCGACTGGGTGATCGCCACGGCAATGCCCACCGCCACGGGGTAGCAACGGGGTACCAAACATGCGCGCTGCTTCGCACGGCCTTGCAGAACTGATAGCCGGGCCTCTCACCAGCTTGTGGTGCTCGGACCTAATAATAATAATAATAATATATAATAATACTTATAACTCGCATATCGGGGATATTTTGTATGACCCAAAATGTTGTCGTGTAGTGCACCTCCGCCCCAGAGGCTTCGGCAATCCGAAAAATCTGTCCCTCGGTAAAATTAAGTTGAATAGTCCTGTACTATTTGTGAGCCGAGACATGAGAACAGGATATTAGAGAATGTGATAAGTACACGAAGGGTCGATGCTCTGGAGGGTCGCCTGAACATTTTAGAGTCCATGCCCTGTATTCTGTTGTGTGTGTTTTTTTTAAAACTTCTAGAGGCGCTTGTGTTAAGAAAATTCTGGAAAAGTGTTGTACATTTAGGTGAAAACTATGAAAATAGGCCCTCACCAAAGGAAGTCCCTATGACATCATTTACAGCACAGTACTAGATCTACACACTGCAGTAGAGCACAGGGGCGAGGATCTTAACCTGCGCACCCCAGATTGATCCGTGTCTCTGAAACCGAAAGCCGTCGGGACATTAAAAAAACACTTCATGCTGATTAGTCGAAGCGTCAGAACAGCACAGTCCTCTTTCTCATCCACAAATGTACAGTGCTACTGTGTGCACGTTTGAGACAAACTAAATGCTCCATATTTCTCCATAAACCACAGTGCGGCCATGTGACTGGCCCGTTAAACTGCAAACAAATCAGCGGGAGCCGAACAAGATGGATGCTCAAGAGTTTGTGATCTCACAAAAAATGCGAGTTTAGGCAGCCCGGTACACTAAAATCAAACAGCAGGTTTTGTCGGGCTTGTGCCACAAATCCATACTCGAATGTGGATTAAACAACTGAAAATCTGTCAGGCTGGGGCACGGATAGTCTAGTCTTTAAACAACATATTACGGATTGATGGAAATGTTTCCCCAATTTCTCCAATTGAAGGAAATCTGTCACAGCGACAGAAAACTTTAAGACCTGGGCTCCTTCCACAAGTACAGCTGCCCTGGGGCTAAGTGACAAAAACACGGCGCTCAATCTCTGCCTCCCACCAATCACACTACACACTCTTCCCCAAGGTATGAAATCTATGACCTCCTCATGAACATCCTCCACATTGAAAATAAAGGTCAAGTACCTGTTCCATGTTGTATCCGTGCTTCTCCTTGGCCATCAGGATGTACTCGTCCACTGCACACAGCACAAGGGTTATTCAAGTCTGCTGACCGCGCGCGCGTGTGTGTGTGAGGTCTGACCGCGCGCGCGTGTGTGTGTGAGGTCTGACCGCGCGCGCGCGCGAGAGAGGTCTGACCGCGCGCGCGCGCGAGAGAGGTCTGACCGCGCGCGCGCGCGAGAGAGGTCTGACCGCGCGCGCGCGCGAGAGAGGTCTGACCGCGCGCGCGAGAGAGGTCTGACCGCGCGCGCGCGAGAGAGGTCTGACCGCGCGCGCGCGCGAGAGGTCTGACCGCGCGCGCGTGAGAGAGGTCTGACCGTATGTGTGTGTGTGTGTGTGTGTGTGTGTGTTCAGGCCGGGTTTGGCCTGCGGCCCTTAATTTGCCCACCTCTGGTCTAGTGTGTAGTCTGATAGTGTGTAGGGTACAGGAGGAGTGGGAGGGGCTTACACATAGCATCAGAAAGCAGGCTGTTGGGGCACCACACCAGCATGCTCCTCTGGTCCTTCTCTGTGTAGCGACTGGGACAGTCTGTGGACAAACGGGTACACCTCAGCCTACACACATTCATCCAACATTCTTCAAACATGCTGATGTTTATTAGAGACAAAATTATGAGCTGAACTTTAGCAAATGTCATCAGTTCCAGAGCCTCATAAACACAGTTTTGCTGCAGCAGCACAACTAAAAAACATGACACTGTTGCTCCGTTTCAGAAATGCATACAGCATCTTTTGTATTCTAACATTTATGACAATTTTGCCCCAAAGGTTAAACATGAAGAAGGTCCTCCCTCACGTTCTTCTCTGCCCACCTCCCTCTACCTTCTGAAACCTCCAGTGTGAGGCCTTACCTGGTTTGAACTCTGGGATCTGGGCCTGGTAGTCTCCTCCCACTCTGATCATGCTGTCTGTAAGAGAAAAGCCCCCATTACAACCACAGACTATTTTGTGTTTGTGTGTGAATGAAGGTCCAGTGGGGGGGTAAATAAACAGTGTAGAACTGATATGCCCTGGCCCTTGACAAAGGGAGGGCAGCTGCATGCCGTTCGAGATACAAAGTGGAAATGGAGACACTGGAGGAAGAGGAATGGGCTCAAGAAGAGGGCAGGGCTGAGCTGGTTTCTGCCCTCATTCACAACTACAGATGGGCATCGTTTAGGACTCATGTTTTTGTTGCTTCTGTAAGCCCTATGTTATATTGAAGCTGCATAGCAGCCTCTCATATAGAGCAGTCTGACATGAACGGCCCGAGCCTCAGCCTCCTGCTATTTTTAAAACCAATTGAAGATCTACACGATTCACGTAAACACCTAATTCGAGATCAAAACAGCATATTTCGCCAAAAGTGTCAGATTTGCAGCCCTGCAGCCGAGCCTGAGCCCTCTCTTCCTCCAGTCATCTCGTCCAGGAACCGGGAACCAGTCTGGCCCTCTGGACCCTTCGCACAGGTATGGGTCACTTATTGCAGTGCAGACAGTTTCAGACACACACTCACACACGTGTTCCTTCTTACCGTGAGCGTGCTCTTCGTCGCTGCTCTCCTCCTCTGAGTGGGGCTGACTGTTGCCGTTGGTAATGGTCTTTGCTCTGCTCCTGGAGAGGACCCCGGCCCCAGAGCGCTCCATCACAGAGGGCATGGCTCTGAAAATATGTCAATCATTCAGGACTATTGGGGATGCATTACTGACCAGAAGACCCTCCCCCGAAGGCTCCACCAAGACCCTCACGAGACTTACCTCTTTTGACAGGTCCCTGACTATTTTTAATTTGTTTACTCTGTAGAAACTACTTAGTGACTGTTTGAATCATCTGCTGCCCTGGTCCGCTGTTTCTTAGAGGTTATTTAAAAGGTAATCTAGCTCTTCTCCAAAGGTTACTTCATTAGAGCAAACTTTGTGTCGTCTCTGGTCTACTTGTGTCGGGTAATTACCATATGTTTTCACATTCATAAAGTACCCAATTACAAGTCAACATGTACAATGATGTAAATGTAGCATTGTAGATGTAGTTAGTCCGTGGGTGTTGCTTTAGGCCCGGAGATTAAGATTAGGCACAAGTCCGTTATTAAACATGAACAAACTGTGCCTCGGCAGTAGGCTACCTCATCTAAGTCCAATAACAATATTCAAACCCTACTACATGGTAGCAATGATGATTCTATTAGTATACGGTTTGTTTGCTTTGAGGGACCTGTAGATAAAGTCACGAGGGTCCTCCTGGAGCCAACGGAGGGCCTCAATTTTAATTGTTTTTTATAAAAAGTATTAAAAAACCGCTGGCAACTAAGTACATTTGTATGCACTCTGATCATTTATACTTCTTTCACGGCTCAAAACATGACTTGAATAAAACTGGGACAAATCAATGGTGTTGGATACATCTGCTGGGACATGGGACACAGGGCTCAAAACTGGGACTGTCCTTGGTAAATAGGGACATCTGATCACCCTACACAAGTATTGTTTGAGATGTAACTGACAATTGTTAGCACTGATTCTACCTCCACGAACAGCTCAGCCTTCTGCTACGCATCATGAAGAACGTAAAGCAGAGGACATCACTCACAGCCTCCACAGCCCCAGTCAAGTGAGGACAGGGCCGGCCTGGCTGGTGACCTGCCTGCGCTAACCCAACGCGGCTCCACGGTGCCACCCTCATCTGAGCACATCTCCGGGCCCAGGGCGGGGTGAGGGGCGTCAGATCTCCGGAGCCAAACTCAGCCACACAATACGAGCGATCGAGGCCCTCACTGGGCGCCTTTGTCTGAGGCTGCACCCGGGGCCCCAAACAAACAGCTGCTCTTCCCAAACTCCGAACCAAAAGGAGCCGGTTTTTGATACAAATAATGCGTGCTCAACACACGCACGCGCGCGCGCGCGCGCACGCACACACACACACACACACAGTGCAAACGGCCACGTTAGTTCATCACACGCGTTTCACTCTCACGGTTTAATGACCGAGGTAGCCTCGGTCACCGCTAGAGGAGCCTCGAACAGACGTATTACACGTTAATCCCATTTAAATTCAGACTACAGGGAACAAAAAACATGCTTTAGGCCGGGCGTTTGACCTGACCACGGTCACGTGAATCACAAGGTAAACTTTGAATTCCACTCCAGAGCTTTAACGGCAGCGTAAGACTTTAGAGTGCAGTTCTCTCTAGACTTCACTAGAGGCTTGTTTTCACACTGTGGGTTAGTGAGGCTCTAAACGATGGAGTATTGGTGTTCCAGAACATGTTTAAATACGAGTGGCAGTTCAAAGTGCTCCGTGTTTATTTCCAGAGCAGTGATAAGTCACCGAGTGCGTGAGGAGGCTGAAGACATCTGGCAGATAGTGTCACCCTCCAGTCTTTTGTTTGAGCCGCTGTATGTGGACAGAGAGAGCAGCCCAAACTCGTTCTGTGACTCACAGAACACCCCAGCTCTGCTCACACACGCGACGCACGCGGCACACGGGCTCTGCCGTGGTGGTCTGTAGTTGGTAGTTGTAGACTTTAATACTCCGGACGTGTCTTGTGCAGCCCGCCACAGACGCGCTCGCGCTCAGGTCGACAGGAGGATGCTAGCGTTAGCCTGTTAGCTCGGGGCTAGTACCTCGCCTCGTTACATTAGTAACGTTTGGAGTTGAGTGCAGAGAACAGTTGCGCTGTACCTTCCTCGGCTCTGTTGGTCTTCTCCGCTATCAAACTTCCTCCGCGGCTCTGTCTGCGGCTCTCTGTTCACACCGGGTCGAGAAAAGACACTTGGAGCATCCGAAAGGCTTGAACTCGAGTCTAATTGGAGCGCAGAGTGGGTACAGTGAGGAGAAGTGAGGAGATGGAGCAGGAGCACACTCACACTCACACACCGCGAGAGTGAGGAGCCGACCGAACTACACCACGAGAGGGGCCGTGGACCTCCGCCCGATGCCTCTCCCAGTGAGGGGTAAACTAGTCCTCCTATACTCCAGCACGTGCGACGCGTGACGTGTCAGACCAGTGTTTCGCGACACAGCACATCCTGCTCTCTGAATGTGGACATGAACATGGACTCTTGTGCACTAATAATTACAGTTGAAAGAATATTATAGTTTTTCTTCGTCTTTTCCCACGTAAAAGCACTCGCGCGCACACGCACGGCTCATTATGTCCTTATCCCAGTGTCGCGGAGGGATCTGCTGCGGCGCATCAGTGTGCTGAGGCTGGTTGTCCAGACTTGCTCTGATCAGACTAGAGAAGACACACGATCATTCTAACTTTCCCCTTTTAAAACTATTTCACAAATCTGCTCCATCGGTCTGTACACACGCACACACACACGCACGCACGTTTGGGTGGACTCTCACACTCCTGCAGCCCCCTGCTCCTCTCACTCTGCTTCTCACTGTCAGCTTGTTCACTCTCTGCTCACCCTCCTCCCCGACTCTCCACCGTCCACACTCCAGACTCCTTCCATCTCTGGTTCTATATTCCGCTTTCCTCCCCCTACTCCAGGCACACACACACACACACTACACTCTTCCTCCGTCTCCTCCTCAGTGCCGCGCTCCCATTACGCTCATAACGCGAAGGGCATCAAATGCTCCGAGGGGCACCAGCTTAATCAGGCAGTTTGGACGGAGGACATGATGAAGACTATTTGTGCAACTGCAGCGCTCTTCCTTTTGCAATGTAACAGGGCCAGGGAGCACAGTAGGTCTACTTTGTTTTTAGTCGCTGTCGCCATTTGAAGTAACTGCTGTTGTGATTTTGGGCGTTACAAAAATACATTTAATTTAATTAGTTCCTCGTCATGACAGAATTATTGCTCTCACTCTAAAGCCAGTTTCAGGTGCGCACGGCAGGTCCACTGTACAAGTATTATGAGGTCAGAACACACATACTGTAAACACACCAAAGTACGGCCATAGGCTCATTTCCATTCGTGTTCTTCTTCTTCTTCTTTGGTGTTTTACGGCGGTTGGTATCCACAGTGTTACATTCCCACCATTCTTTAGACTTCATTCTTTAGACTTCATTCTTTAGACTTCATTCTTTAGACTTCATTCTTTAGACTTCATTCTTTAGACTCCATTCTTTAGACTCCATTCTTTAGACTTCATTCTTTAGACTTTATCCTTTAGACTTCATTCTTTAGACATTAGACTTTAGAACCACCAGAACATGACAGCAGACAGGGAATTTCTTTACTCATACTCATTTAGTGTGTTTTTTATTTCTGCCCAATTAAAATCTTTTGTTCCAAGAGTTCACACACAAGTTCAGGACCCCAGAGGCCGTGCATCTTCTTCTCAAAGCCACAAACCACTCTATTGAAGACAGTGAGGTGGAGATCCTAATCAGGGAGAAAAGATGGTTTGAAAGAGGAGTTAAGGAGGCCATCTTTGTTAAAAAAGAGAATCCTTCCTTAAATCGTAATGGAGGTTTAAGATTCAACCTTCCGGTTGTTTATAATGGTCTGCTGAAACCCTGGAGACGCCCGGGGCATTCGGATGCTAATAAAGGGACTCATGGAGGAGGGAGCCAAAGTCAGTGAACAATAGGTCCACCTCAGTTGGTTTCGATGGCCCATTATCAGGGGTCCTGGACGCCCTGTGGGCAGGGCTTTCACAGAGTAGGATATAAACCTGAGTTCTCAGACTTGTTTCACAGATTGAGAATGACTCTTGGATGAGAGTCGAAACGTTTCGTTTTCCTAAAACAGAGTCCAAATGAAACAACTGAATCTTTTTCCACAATGTTCCAAGATACTTTTCTGCAGCTTTAGCAATGATTCTGATCCTTTCAGTTTTCTTTTGAGTTTGAGCAGTACAGTTAATAACATCCACCATAAAGAGTACCAAATCATTCCAATCCACAACCACAGTATTCTCAGTAATCTTGGGAGCCTCACATTCGGGAGCTTCACACCGGCTGGGAGCAATACTGGCATCTCTCGCTGTATCTACTTTCAGCTCTTTCCTTGGCACTTTCTTGACTGCCTCTGCATAGGATATACCTTGAGAGACTTTAATTTGTTGCACCTCAACAGCCCTTTTGCCATCTTCACATCCCCTGTACGCAGAGCTAGGTTCTCCCCCACAGTTACAACATTTCAGTTTTGCTCCTTCGTCACACTTCCCATACTCGTGATCTCCTGCACATTTACCACACCTTTGCTTCTCTTTGCAGACTGCTGCTACATGACCAAAATACTGGCACTTGAAGCAACGTAGGGGTGGTGGAACATATGGCCTTACTTCATAGCTCATGAATCCAATGCAGACATTTTCCATCAAGTTTCAACATTATTGACAGGCTGTCACATCTTACTCCAGACTGGGTCATTTTCAGTCACCTGGCATCCTGGTCCTTAGCTCCAATTAACTTCTTTATTTCATCCACAGTCACTGTCGTAGGGATGCCTGTGATAACTCCTCTGACCATGTTTCTTTCAGCATCTGAAACAACCCTTTTTCCATCCAGTTTTTTAATCTTAATTGCCTCCCGAGCCGCGTTCTTACACGCAGCCATCAGTGAGCCATTTCTAAGAACTGTCGCATGTTTGATTCCACTCTTCTTGTGCAAGTTTTATGATCACGTTACATTCTATATTCTCATTCCCGACATTAGAAGTTTCCTCCTGCTTCTCTTTGCAAGAACCTTTCGATTCGGATTGGAGCGTTTTTGATTACTACCTTTTGATTCAATAGTAGTAACACTTCCATCCTCTCTAATTCATCATCAACTATTGATTCGTCACTTCCCCCTGCCATCTTTTCTTCTGCTCCTTCGGCTTCCACTTCTCCTCCTTCGACTTTATTCCCATGACTGCTTTCTTCTTCTTGTAGGTAGGGAGGACTGTAATCATTTCACTCTCCAGCATACTTGGAGACTGAAGGCAAAGTGGGTGATACTGCCTCCCTGTGGCATCTAGTGCTCCCGCAGTCTCCCATCCTTGTACTTACCAGGCCCACCCCTGCTTAGCTTCATGAGAGATGACGCGATACATACAAGTCACAGTTTCACAAACACAACTGTATCAGGGGCACTGTTGGGAGCAGTTTAGACTCCACGTTTGTATCCTACGATCCACTAGGATCTCATTAAAAAACTCCCTCATATTCAATTAGAAACAGTGAAAAAGAGCAAATACAACAATGTGTCCAGTGCAAAGCAAAGTAGCACAAATGTCTACTAATGTTTAAATACATGTAAGAAAAAGTCCAGACAGGTGGTTGTAGTGTTTTCTCAAGCCTCAGTTCTGCAGAAGTGCAGGTGCTGTGTGATTGCTCAAGCAGGGGTGGAGCAGGTACATTTAGGGACTGTGGGGGCTCACAAAAAACTGAGAAATTAGTTGCTAGTATCATTTCATCTAAAATGCACCAGAATTCAGGAACTTGTTTAAGAATAAATAGAAATATATGTCTATATATATATATGTTGCTTCAATTTATACCCGAATAGACAAATGTTTTTTTTGTGTTAGGAAATTATGTTTTTTGTTCAAAACTCTTTTTATTCATGCAAAATTAAGAACTTCTAAAAAAGACACCTGAAGGTTGTATTTCAGCCTTCAAAGACCTGTGTAATTTTTACTCTTTGTTGGGGTTGGGTATGGAGGGCCACGTGCAGAATAATAAAACATTTACATAGCCTCCTAGGACCCGAACTCTTGCATTACATGCTTTATTAATTTCTCTTTGTTATTTGAGCTGACTGGGACCTGATGAGTGTAAAAACAAAGAATTATCTTTTTACATGATGTAGTTTGGAAAAATTATGATCATTTGTTTTACGTTTAAATCATTTTTCTCGAACACAATAAAGTCACAATTGAATAATGATTTGGCAAAACTATTTATTTACTGCTTGAACACAGATTTTTTTTTTCCTGAGTGTAAAAACAGCTGTACCTCTTGGAATAATGTGGCTAATCTGAAGGGCTGCTAACAGGTGCAAGAAGATGTTTGCCTTTAAATAAGTAAAACAGACTTCCGGGTCATGATGATGCACTGGGTGGACATACCTCATTCTGCTGCTGCGAAACGTGGTTTTAAAATCATTATTTGACCCACCTAATCCCAAAGAACAAGGACGAGAGATGAGTAAACAAGGAAGACACACGGGACCAAAACAGACAAAGCTGACGGCCCACAGCTCCATTAGAAAACAGCCCGCCAAAGAATTGCAACTATTCAAATGAATGTTTTGCCCAGACTTCTCTATTTGTTCCAGACACTGCCAATTTCCCTCCCCAAGCAGTTGTTTGATGAGTGGAATAAAACAATCTCCAGATTTATATGGCATGGTAAAAAACAAAAAACCTCGTATCCAATTCAGGACTTTGCAATTACCAAAAGAAAAAGGAGGCTGGGGCCTTCCCTGCCTGAAGAGTGACTATATTTCAGAGGGCACTACTGTACTGGTGTGACCCGAAGTACGAGGCACAATGGAAAAATATTGAATGTAGTGTGGTGCCGGGGGTTCCTGTACAGGCCCTGCTCACAGACGACAAACGGTTGAGTTACTTGGAGGAAGTGGAGAATCCCTGGGTAAAATCAGTGCTAACGATATGGAACAAGTTCATTAAAACATATAAACTAAATAAAGATGTTAAAATCTTAAAACTGGTTGGCATATGATCAAGGTTTTAAGCCAAACAGCATTGATAAGAGATTAAAGATATGGCCAACCAAAGGCATAAATGTTTTCTACCAGATTGTAGAAGAAAATCAAATGAAAAGTTTTGATATGTTGACGGAATCCTTTGGCCTGGAAAAACAGGACTTTTTTTTTAGATATTTACAAATACGGAATTATCATAACCAAGAAAAAATGCAAAATAACGACAATTATAACCCCTTGACTGAAATCTTTATCAAGGCTTATGAATGTGAACTTTCAAAGGGAATAATATAATAATAAAAAGTATATAAATGCATTCATGACTTGGACAGACAATCTACTAAGTATATTAAAACCAAATCGGAAGAAGAGGGTAAAATAATCTTGACGGACGAGGATTGGAAGGAGATATGCACATCCCCATGGAGGACCACGGGGTCCCATATCTGGCGAGGGTTCTGTTGGAAGTATGTGACCCGTTTTTTCATAACACCATGTCAAAGTGCACATTATTCACAGGGAGGGGCTGAGTGCTGGAGAAATTGGGGTTGCCAGGAGGCAAACCATTATCATGTGTGTTTGGGACTGTCACAGCATACAAAAATACTGGACGGAAATAAATAAGGCAATGCAGATTGTTTTTGACACCACCATTCCATTCAATTTTGGAATAATGCACTTGGGTCTCAAACCCCCCACAATGGACACAATGGAAGGGTATCTTTGGAACATACTCTTGGCAGCTGGGAAGAAGGCCCTCACAAAAAAATGGATGACTCAAACCACCCTGACGATACAGGATTGGACAAATCTCATACCAGACTTACGCACAATGGAAAAAATAACCTCAGGACTCAATTTAAAAACAAACACATTTAAAAGACAATGGACAAAATGGGACAATTATTTTGAACGCGATAATCAATAAATCCCTCTCTATGTGAATGTATATGTGTGTGTATACATGTACATGTGTATATGTATACAGTATATATGTGTATATGTATGTGTGTGTGTGTGTGTGTGTGTGGTGTGTGTGTGTGTGTGTGTGTGTGTGTGCGTGTGTATATTATATATATATGGATATATATTTATTTCTTTCTCTGATGGGCCTCCCTAATGCCTCTCCTTTATTTTTAACTCTCTGCTCCTTTAGTTTACCTTCTCCAAGGCCCAACTTGTTCCAGTGTGTATTTTTTGTTATTGTTTTATTTTACTCCCTCTTTTGTTATATTATGTTGTTCAGTTTCTGTTGTCCTATGTTCTAATGAAAAAAAGAAAATAACACAACAAAAAGAAAACAGCTCGCATCACAAGCTAACGAGGCTAGCAAGGCTAACGAAACTAACGCGGCTAACAAACCTGAGAGTCGCGCTCACTCCCCGCCTAAACACATCTACTCAACGATGTGTCAAATGTGGGAGATTGGATTTGTGGGAATGTGAAAGTATATGCAGAGTGCAGCAGGAGGACGAGGTGAGCCAGGGGTCTTATATATCCAGTTCCTTCCGAGCATTGTCACCTCCCTCCAGAGTCTCGTTCTAAAACCTACACATCAAGTTAGAAATCTGGGGTAATAATGGACTCAGATTTGAATTTTAACAGCCACGTCAGATCAATCACATCAGCAGCTTTTTACCATCTAAAAAACATTGCCAAAATCAAAAGTATAGTGTCTAAACCAGACCTGGAGAGACTTATCCATGTGTTTGTCTCTAGTAGATTAGACTACTGTAACGGCCTGCTCACTGGCCTCTCCAAACGAGCTGTAAAACAGCTGCAGTACATCCAGAACGCTGCTGCTCGGGTCCTGACTAGAACCAGGAAGTACGATCACATTAGTCCTGTGCTCAGGTCTCTGCACTGCCCCCTGTGGCTCAGAGAATAGACTTCAAAGCAGCTCTGCTTGTACACAAGTCTCTCCATGGCCTAGCACCAAAGTACATCTCGGACATGTTAGTGCCATATGAACCATCTCGGACTCTGAGGACCTCAGGGACCGGCCTCCTGCTGGTGCCCACAGTCAGGACTAAACATGGGGAATGTGCGTTTCAGTTTTATGCAGCTAAAATCTGGAACAGTCTTCCTGAGGATGTGAGACAGGTTCTACTCTGGCAATGTTCAAATCTAAACTAAAAACTGTTTTGTTTGGCTGTGCATATGACTGAAATGCTTTACTTTGCACTCTTCTCTTTTATGTCTTGAACTAAGATTGTGATTTCTGCCATGTCTTTGTGATTTTAATGCATTTTTTCCTGTTGTGTGAAGCGCTTTGAATTGCCTTGTGTACGAATTGTGCTCTACAAATAAACTTGCCTTGCCCTGCCTTGCCATTGGCGTCAGGAGTGCCTAGGAGTTTTTTTTGGGGGGGGGCGATCTATTTTGATCGGGTTTTTGGTTTGATGCCCGTTTCTAGCATGAACCCTTTTGTTTTCTTTTTTACCTTTTCAGTTGTTCTGTGTTCCTATGGTTCTTGTGTGTTTGTTGTTTTCGACCAAAGAGATTAAAAATATTTGAAAGTTCTCAACGGTGAGATCAATACAACCTACCCAATGGCATCAGAAGTGTTACAAGTAGTATCCTTCAATGTGAATAAAATTATTGTTATTATTAATTATTCATCATACAGAGGCAAACATAGAAGGGGAGCTGCAATATTGATCTCAAACCAAACTGTTTTTGAACAGTTTTGAACGTAAGGGTAAAGAAGACAAATATGTACTGGTTAGAGGGAATATTATTGGAAAGGTTTTCACTCTTTTAAATGTGTCTGCTCCACCACTTTCTATGTTGATGTCATGGACAGTGGCGGCAGGTGATGCAAATTATAGGGGAGGCTATTTGACATTATGTGAAAATCACTACAGTTTTTTTTTATGTCCAAATGTGAATATTTTACATTGACTGTATTTTAAATACACATTTACAACTAAATTAATGAAGTAAGCAAATTAATTTTGGTGCCGTTTTCATAAAATACAGAAAACTAAAAAGACTGATCAGATGCCAAGCGGCATTAGTTAACATGAACTCCCTGTGTATAACATTTTTATATTGAATCATCACAGACAACACTGCTATATGGAAAGTTGTTTTTAAAGACATGTCATTTATAGCATTCTTTCATGGGTGTTCTAATAACCAAACCATCCATTTATGAATAGAAGTGAGATTATATTCAATAAAACAAATTAATTTTAACGGCACTCAAACAAGAATTCATCTTCAATGGACTATGTCAAGAATCAGTACAACAGCATAGTAACAGCACAATCAAAAGCATGCCGCTGTTTATTTGTAGCGCACAGTCTGTACAAAAACGAGAGATGCTTTACAGAACAGGAATATGCATAAAACATCATAACATCATCATGTAATGTACATTATAAACAGAGTGCAGTCAGTCACATGCACAACTAAACTGTTTTTAGCCTAAATTTGAACATTTCCAGAGTAGAGGCCTGTCTCACATCTTTAGGTAGACTGTTCCAGATTTTAGCTGCATAAAACTGAAATGTTGATGTTTAGTCCTGAGTCATCTGTATATAAATTTGGCTCTCCTTTCCTTTTGGGTGCAAAACATTGCAATAACTTTTGTGTTAAAGTCGGGCATGTCTTTCGCCATGATTTTTTTTTTTGTCGATAGATAACATGGCCAGTGCATGTAGTCAATCTTGAGACGTTATATTCCTGAGAAAGGTTTTTATTCTCTTTAGACTAGAGAAACATCTTTCAGATTCAGCAGTTGCCATGGGAGTGGTGATCATTATTTTCAAAAGAGAAGTTGTCTCTGAAAATGTGCCCTGAATATTGTCCTGCATAAAAAATTGATACAGAGACACAGCACCACTACACTTTTGGAACTCATCATTTTCATAAATCAGTGAGAGTTCTGTCTTGGGTCTGGCCTTAATGAGCATTGGATCAGCCTCCACTGTAGCATCAAAGGCAGCATCAGGAAACCTTACAGCATGCTGTGGGAGCAACTCTCCTTGTAGCAATGTTGAGCTGACAAGATGCTGGGTAAATGTGAAGCGCTCCAGTGTGCATCAACATGGTGTCGCATACCTGTTTAAACAAATAATGTGTCTCTCAGACTATTTGTTTGTCTTTCCAAGTATCACCATAACAAAAAAAGGACTAAACTTAGTTTAAATAAGACTTGGCTGTGGTGTTTAAAGAGAAATGTGCTCTGTAGTACAGTGTAATTAATTTAAATCATTTTCTGGTCAATGTGGTGTTGTTCCAATAGGGGGTGCTACATGCATGTCAACTACTATTATAGCAATAAGGTAATAAACTAGTTCAGGAGAATGTAGAATATTATTGTTCTTATTATTTAATATAGAAACACATACAGTTTTGAGGAGGACATGCTGAAATAACCATAAATACTACTAAAATAGACTCATTAATATAAAATACACCTTAGCCCAGAGAAAACCCAACCAGAAGAAGCCTGTACAACAGTTTTAGGACCATTACTAAGAATTACAATAGGTTAAGTCACATGCGATCCTGTGTTGCTCAGTAGCTGGCATCTCCTCACACACAGTGGATATGGAGGGTCTGGTTTAAATTCAAATGTGACAATAATTACAAATGATTTATGTAACACAATTTCATTATCAATTTGCACTTACCTGATGTTAATGATGCTGTCAGTGAATCTTTGAATGGCAACTTTGATGAAGACCAGGTCGATGTTTCGTTTCTGGAGCTGCTGAAAGAGTATGTCAACATGTGGCATGATTTTGTGAAACAGTTGGCGAAAGAAAATAAAAGTGCTATCCTCCAGCATCCTCACAAAGCCAGCTGCTTCTCTGACAGTCACAGCACCGAAATTCCCTGAATCCTGGATTGTCTCAAAACACTTCAGAAGGTTATCTTTGTGCTCATAAACTGTTTACTCAGCGACTGTGAAAGTTCCACCTCGTTGCAGAGGCTCTACGAAGTCTGTGGACTACCACATCATCAAGTACACTCGTTCGTTTTGGTGACCTTGAGAAAAAAAGCACAAAATCCACCAAGGTCAGATTTTTTTTGTTGCAATTTTGGGCATCTTGGAGGTCGCTTTTTGCATAATGAGATTGAGTTGATTTGCATAACAGTGCACATAGTGCGCGTTGTGATAAATGTCCATTACTTTACGCTGAACTCCTCCAGAAGCACCCCACATAACGCTTGCTCCGTCATAAGTTTTGGCGATTAATTTGGCTTTATCTTCAATATACTCAGCCTCTCCAAAATAACTTCAGCGATGCTTTCAGCGTTGGCATTGGCCAGCGTAATAAACTAAAAAAAACGCTCCTGTATGGTGTCTTTGCGGTCAAGGTAACGGAGCACAAGTGCTAGTTGACACTGGTTCAATACATCCAATGTCTCAGCTGCTTGGATAGATAAGAAATCGGCCACTTTCACTTCTTCACAAATGTAGTTTTTATTCACAGACAGCATACAGTCCAGGAGCTCATTTTGAATAGTTTTGGATGTCTCTTTGAACACAGACGCTCCGTCCAAGTGCTCCTTATGCACAGTGTCTAAGGAAGACACAAAACGGACCAGTCCCCGGAAAATCCCTGGGTTGTTGGAGGCATCAGTCTCGTCAAGGTCTTGTAAAGCCAATACAAAAGTACCACAAAATTTAACACAGTCAATTAATTTTGAGAGAACGTAACGATTTCTGTCCACTTCTTCATTGTGTTTTTTTACTGCCAACCTGTGGCCATCGTCCATTTGTGTGGCGATGTTAGCCTTTCCCAATAAAGCCAACTTCAGACTGTTGTCCATATGCATTTTTGTGTTTTTTAATTTTCTCGGAAAGGTGTTTCATGTCCCGGACACCATTTTCACACCAAGCCTAGTCTGTTGATGTAGTTTTAAAGAGTAAACGCAGAAAACAAAAAAGAGCGTTAGCTTGATTGCAACCAGCTAACCGCGGCTTCTTGCCGTACCAAGTTGACGAAAAGCCTCTGGTATAAGACGAAGAGCCACATTAGCCAGGAGGGGCGTCGCCCCATCGCCCATAATGGACCAGCTGCCACTGGTCATGGACCTGATTTTAAACCAGTCTGAGGGAACCCTAATTTGTGGCGGCAATTGGAATCTTCACATTCAGCCTACACTGGACATGTCAAACTCAAGAGGTACTGGATGAGCAATTAACAAGAAGTTCCGTCTCTTACTGAAGACTATTGGATTGATTGATATATGGAGGGAAATGAACCCTAGGGCACGCCAGTATACTCATTTTTCAAACAGACTACTTTTTTGTTCTCAATAAAGACAGATCTAAAATCACTGAGGCAGATATAGGCACAATAAACCTAAGTGATCATGTCTACAGTTCTGTGGAATTGGAGGAAAGATGAAAAAACACACTTTGGAGGTTCAATGCCAGCCTGCTTAATGCCCCTTTGTTTAAGGAAAAAATGTCCAACATTAAGACTTATCTGGAGGAAAATGATACTGGGGAAATTTCCCCGCCCATCCTCTGGGATGGTTCCAAATCAGTCTTGGGAGGACAAGTTATAGACATAGCCTCCGATAAGAAGAAACAAAGGGAGAAAAAGCTAAAGGATATGCAAGAAAAAAAAATATTGTTGGAGGAAAACCATGCCCAAAAGGGGTGTTCTGAAATGCTGTATGAAATTGAAAAGATAAGAGGAGAAATTAATGATCTGACTTCATAGGAAATAGTTAAGAAAATGCTCTTCACCAAACAAAGATGAGAGTTGAAAACTTTCAAAAACAACAAGCTGAAAGAACAATTTATAAAATATGGGACAGGAAAAGTGATGACATTTTTTTTTTTTCAGAATTGTACATCTAATTACTCTGGTTACATTGCTCTTTCAGATCCATGGGCTCTTGACTTTTTATTTACCTTTGTGTATTTCATCCCCATTTTGCATTTCAAGTGAAATAAAAACATTAAAACGAGTTCTGAGTAATTCTTCCTCTAACTCCCACTCCCGTAAAAAAAAAAATTCTTCTATTTCTTCTTTTTTTTAAACATATAGCAACAAAAACTTACATTACACAAACTAACCTATGTAAAAAGAGAAAAAAACTAAATAAAATAATAATAATAATTATATATATATACATACATTTTCCCTCATACCCATACATATATATATAAATATATGTTTGCACTTACATATCCACATATACATACACACACAAACACACACACACTCATTCTCTCATATAATAATAATAATAATAATAACAATAATGATAATAATAATAATAATAATAATAATAATAAAATATGATAATAATAAAGATTCAAAATAATAATAATAATAATAATAATAATAATAATTATTATTATTATTATTATTAGTCAACTTTTAACTGGGCCCTCAAAAAAGCTCAGATCCGTTCGAGGAGTTGGCTCACAGACAAAAAAGAACAAAGTACAAAATTACCTCAATAACATGCAAGCTGATATATGTTTATTACAGGAAACCCACCTCTCACAATCAACCCAAAACACTTTAAAAACTAAACATTTTAACCACTGTTTTTCCATTTCATAATCATTATAATAATCATTACATTATTATTATCCAATTACAATTGGCAACATTTATGGTCCAAACTCTGATGACCCCTCCTTTTTTTTCAAACTTCTTTAGACCTTTCCAACTCCCCTATAATTAGGGGGAGACTTTAACACTGTTATCAATCCATCACTAGACCTGTCAAAACATACAAAAAAATTCTGGCAATCCTCCAAAACAATAAAACGATGGTTCCAACGATGGTTGGCTTCAACATCCACTTGACAGAGAATATACTTTTACATTCTGCAATACAGAAGCAATACAGAAGCACCCCACAAGATGGCGTTTCAACACATCTCTTTTAAAAGATCCAGAGTTTGACAGCTACTTTAAGAGAGAGTGGACATCCTTCCTTGAAATAAATGACTCTCCAAAGCCATCAAATTCATTACTCTGGGAAACATGGAAAGCAGTATTACGGGGGGAAATTATTTCATACTTAGTCCATAAAAAAAAGAAACAAAAGAACTACATGCAACTACATGCAAATAATCCATCAGAAACCATCCATAAAGAACTAAGAAAATATTAATTCCTGCTTAATGAAATAATAAACAAAAGAAACCAATTCCTTATTCACAGACTTCGTCATGAGACTTTTCACCACAGCAATAAATCTGAAAAATATTTGGCTAATCAAGTCAAGGGAAATAAAGAAAAAAGCTATAACCACTATTAGGAACTCAGTGGGGAAGCTAACCAATTCACCTACCGAGATAAACAACATTTTTCAAGAATACTACTCAAAATTGTACTCATCTGATCTGGACCCAAATCAAGAAGACATAAACCAATTCCTCGATAACACCCTCCTACCAAAACTCAACCTGGAACAAGTCAGCACTCTCGAAACATCAATCACTGAAAAATAACTTGCACTGAATCAAATGCAAAATAATAAAGCACCAAGACCGGATGGCTTCCCTGCTGAGTTCTATAAACATTTTTGGTCAACCTTATTCCCACTATTCACTAGAACAATAACAGAAATAAAACAAAACGAACGCTGCATTCCCATCTCACATGAACACAGCCCTAGTATCACTCATCCCAAAACCCAACAAAGCCCACACACTCACATCTAATTACCGTCCAATCTCACTTATAAATGTTGACATAAAAATGATCAGTAAAGCACTATTTCATAGATTTGAAAAAATTATACCACATTTCATTCATCCCGATCAGACCGGCTTTATAAAAGGAAGACACGCATCCACCAACACCCGCAGATTATAGAATTTAATGCATTACTCATCAATACAGCAGAAAGACACACTCATCACCACACTACAAAGATTTGGCTTTGGAGAGTCATTTATTAACTGGATCAAGATTCTATACACATCCCCATCTGCCACAGTCACAACCAATGGACAATGGGGACAAGGCAGGGATGCCCACTCTCTCCGTCTCTATTCACCATTTTAATTGAACCCCTGGCAGCAGCTATCCGCTTGAACCCATCAATCAAAGGTATTGAAACAACACAAGCCAATACAATCTCACTTTATGCAGACGATATACTACTATTTATACAAGAACCTCAAACATCTATCCAAGAAATAATCACAACAATTAAGTATTTTTCAAAAATGTCAGATTATGCAATTGATTGGAATTAATCATCCATCCTCCCACTACATAAAAACAAATGGGATGTGGCATCCCACCAATCACTCATACCTATATGCCACTTACCTAGGCATCAGGGTTTCATCCAGGCTGTCAGAATTGATAACACTCAACTTCACACCACTGCTAAAGACAATAGAAGAAGACTTACTTCGATGGCTCAACCTTCCCCTCTCCATAATTGGCAGGATAGCAGCAATAAAGATGACAATTTTACCAAAAAATGCACAATTTATTCTCAACGATCCCAGTCCACCCCACACTCACCTGGTTTAAATCACTAGACTCCATTATCACTCACTTCTATTTGAAAAATAAAACACCAAGGATTAAACTCAGTACATTACAAAAAGAACAAAGCTAAAGGAGGACTAGAAGCACAACATTTTCAATATTACTCATTGGCTAACCAACTACAATACATTCACAAATGACCCACCCCACCCAATCTGATTTTATATGGCTAGAAATAGAACGATTATTATGCAAAGAAGTAAATATAGCTGACATCCCAATTCTCACCCAAATCAATGAAACAACATACATGCTTTCATGCTATAACCAGTGTCTACTCTGACAGCCTGGTGAAATGTCACCAAATCACAAATTCCACACTTGCCCATCTAACTTCACTTTGGAACAACCCTGACTTCTTAAGCAATATAAAACACAAAATTTCCCCACATGGGCTGAAAAGGGTATCACGTTAAACATATTTTTTAAAAACAACATATTAACAAAATTTCCACACTTGGTGTAGGAGTTTGGCATCAGGTTTTTAATAACCTACAAATCAAATAATCAGTTATGGAAAAAATAAACATCAGACACAAAACAATTTAGAACTCCCACCTGCAATATCAGACTTGATTAATATCTCTTCTCCAAAGAAACTTCTCCCTAAAATATACAAAATTCAAAGCCATCTCAGACCATATGCCTACCAACAATAAAATGGGAAAATTACCTTTCAATAACTCCTGATGCCAACTTCTGGACCCAAATCTGTAAAATATTTATCTTATATCCAAAAATGCCAATTTACAATGAATACAATACAAACACTTCACAGAACACTTTACACGGTAACAGATCAGCTAAAATGGGTTTCACATCAGAGATTTACACACATTGCGCTCAGAAAAGTATAGACACATATATCCATGCAACCTGGCACTGCACTCCAGGCAAACACTTTTGGGAAGAGATAACACAGTCACTATCCACTAAAGTGGGCTGCCACATCCCATTATCCCCCTATCTCTGCCTGCTAGGGGATCTCACAATAATTGGTGAAAAAACCATAAACTTCAAAACACTCCTCACGGCTCTAACCATCGCCAAGAAAACTATCCTCATGAACTGGAAAACCACAAATAGCATACACAATTAACCACTGGAAAAATCTTATTACCCACTTCATTACAATGGAATATACACCTCCCCCTATAATCACTCATCTGAAACCGACCTCCCCCACCCAACGCTCTCTGACCTATTACAACTCTGATTCCCTTCTCTCCTTCCTCTATCTTCCACTCTTCACACATTTCAGTCGTCTACCAACTTTATGTATTTGTCTGTGAGCCAACTCCTACACAACCACCCAACCACCACTCTGCCGCAAAAACATGTTATTAACAGATACATGTATTTTTGTTGTTGTTTTATCATCATTATCATTGCTGCTGTTGTTATTACTATTATCACTGTTGACATTTGTATCACTACTATCGTTGTCACAACTGTTCCTAAAATGTGTTTTTAATGCACCACAGTTTAGTAAGGGAAATGTACACACACCGAAACACACTCAGGCAGGACCGACGAGAGGTGGTTTCTTTGGGACAGCATCTCTGTCCCAAGTGGAGGCGCTCGTAAAATGTCCTCTTTCTTTTAATGCACCTTAGACACTAAACATGTCAAAAAAGAAAAAGAAAAAGAAAAAATAAAGATGCGGGGGAGGAGATTATTAGACACGTATATGTACTGTATGTATGTATATATGGTATATCTATCTATGTGTATGTATGTATGTATGTATGTATGTATGTATAATATGTGTGTATATATTATATATAGAGAGATGCAATGACAATGGGTAATGGTATATAATGATTGCTATTTTAAAAAGATGACTCTATCTACATGTACGACAATATATGTGATGATTGTAATGATAATGTAACACAATTTTACCTCTGTCTGAATGCATACCCACATACACTCACGCACACAGATGCACAAATAAACATACACGATCACACATACACCCACACACGTGCAAACACGCACACACACAATCACCCCGCTCTAAAGTTTTTAGACTGTTGTCCCTCTGCTTGTGTAATGTCTGTATTGTTGTCTGTCTTTTGCTGCTTTTGTTCTTATCGTCCTCATTATTGTTAATGTTTTGTATTTGTAAAGAAAGAAAGAAAGAAAGAATGAAAGAAAGAAAGAAAGAAATATCCTTGATACCTAAAGAGGGGAAGGACCGACTTGACTGCGCCTCATACAGACCTATTTCAATTCTGAATGTGGACTATTGTATATTATAGGCAAGGCAAGGCAAGTTTATTTGTAGAGCACAATTTGTACACAAGTGCTTCACACAACAGGAAAAATATTTATTAAAATCATAAAGACAAGACAGAAATCAGAAAACCTTAATTTAATATACCTCAATCTTTGGTAGATTGTAGAAAAAGATTCAGTTGTAGTCATCTGGACTCTGTTTTAGAAAAAACAAAACGTTTCAACTCTCATCCAAGAGTCATTCTCAATCAGAGAAACAAGTCTGAGAACTCTTAACTCCTATTTGCTTTGTATTTGGAACCACTGGCCTAATATATTAGACAGTCAGAAACAATTCACGGTGTTGCAATTAACAAGATGGAACATAAAATTGCTTGCTATGCAGACCAAAGTTCATCATTTTTGACCAAACCAGAGATTTTTATACCTAAAGTGATGCATCTTTTTGACGATATTGGCCCAATGTCTGGATACAAACTGAATGTACAAAAAACTGAAATTTTATCCTACTGGCAACCCCCATTGACATTTCAAATGACTTACCCATTTAAATGGCAAACAGAATCCCTCAAATATTTAGGTGTGGTCCTCCATAAAGACTCATCAAGAATTATAGAGGAAAAACTATATATATCTTTTCCTCCATAAAGAAAGACCTTGAAAAATTGAATCTTATAGCATATATTAGTCTAAGCCAAAGGATTGAATCCATCAAAATGAATGTCTTGCCCAGATTTCTCTATCTATTCCAGACTCTACCAATTCCTATCCCCAACCGGCTGTTTGATGAATGGAATAAAGCAATCTCTAGATTCATATGGCATGGTAAAAGACCCCGTATCTGATTTAAGACCCCACAACTACCAAACGAAAAAGGCGGCTGGAGCCTACCCTGCCTGAAAAAATACTTTATCTCAGCTCAGATCAGAGCACTGCTGTGCTGGTGTGACCCAGAATACAAGACACAGTGGAAAAATATTGAGTGCAGCGCTGTGCCAGGGGTTCCTGCACAGGCCTTACTGGCAGATGAAAAAACGGCTGAATAACTTGGAGGAAGTTGAGAATCCATGGGTAAAAAAAAGGTACTTACAAACAAGGAGTTATTATAATCAAGAAATAAAACAAAGCACCAATAATTATAACCCTTTGACTGAAATCTTTATCAAAGCAAAAAGAAGCCAGCAAAATTTCACTGGCAGTTGGTCTATTGTAAATGTTCAAGGTATTTATGACAAATTATTATATAGTTATGGCATTTTCGGCTGTCAAGATCAATAAACTATGCGCCCGTTGCTTCATATGCCCCAGTAACATTGCGGCATATTCTTGGCAACAGCGACAATGTTCAAGGTATTTTCGAATCCTGTATTATAATAGTATTTGGCTGGCTTTTTTTAAGAAGATGGGTCCCGATCAGTGAATGAATGTGCGTATATTCTCTGTAACAGCGGTTCGCTATTGCAAACAACCTACATCCTCCGCCTCTTTCTCCTTCCTCCGCTGATGATAGTCAGCTTCGGTGCTCTGAATAATGATAATATTAGTTAAAGAGGCTAATAGTCCAATTTTTAGTGTGTTAGAAGAATGATTATTTTGATTACGTCATGACCAGAGCGAACCGTGAAATTGACGGCTTGGGAGTTCTAGTAGTTCTAGTAGTTTGGTAAAATATTACCAAACGACAAACACAAGTCAACATAAGACGTTCTTTACACATAATGAGCCAAATACAAAAACAACAAAGCAGAGCGGTAATAATAAGTCTGGATCAAATCAATGGTCATCTGACAGATCCACTGATTCTGGAAAGGGGGGTCAGGCAGGGCTGTGCCTGGTCCCCCCTCCTGTTTGCTTTGTATTTGGAACCATTGGCCCAATTTATTAGACAATCAAGAACAACTCACGGTGTTACAATTGATGGGACAGAACATGAAATTGCCTGCTGCAGATGATGTTTTATTGTATTTGACTAAACCAGAAATTTGTATCCCCAGTGTGATGCATTTTCTTCAAGAAGTTGGTCCAATGTCTGGATACAAATTAAATGTACATAACACTGAAATTCTCTCTTACTGGCATCCCTCTCTGACCTTTAAAAAGACTTGGAATCTCTTAGATATTTAGGTGTGATACTCCATAGAGACCTAACAACAATGATGGAGAAAAAATTATACCCCCTTTTTAACCACTATAAAAAAAATACCCTTATACCCTACTTAAGTCTAAGTCAAAGTATTGAAACTATAAAAATTAATGTTTTGCCCTGCTTTCTCTATCTGTTCCAGACTCTTTCGGTTTCCCTCCCCAACTGGCTGTTTGATGAGTGGAATAAAGCAATTTCAAAATCAAGATTCATATGGCAAGGGGAAAAAAACGTACCCGATTCAAAACCTTACAATTATTAAAGGAAAAAGAGGCTGGGGTGTACCTTGAAAAAATGACTTTATTTCAGCTCAGATCAGAGCGTTGCTGGTGTGACCCAGAATATGAAGCTCAATGGAAGAATATTGAGATTGCTGTTGTGCAGGGGGTTCCTGTACAGGCCTTACTGGCAGATGACAGACGATTGAGTCATTTGGGGGAGGTGGAGAACCCTTGCGTGAAGTCTATTCTCATAACATGGAAAGAGCTAATCAAAACATACAAACTAAACAAAGATTTTGTTTTTTTGAATTTTAAATTGGTTGGCTTTTGATCAAAATTTCTCACTAACAGCACAGACTCAGATATAAAAGTCTGGACAACAAAAGGTATAAAGGTCTTTTACCAGATTGTAAAGGAGACTCACCTAAAGAGCTTTGAGGAGTTGAAAAAATCCTTTGGCTTAGAGAAACAAGACTTTTATAGGTATTTACAAATAAGGAGTTATTATAACCAAGAAATCAAAAAGAATGACGACCATCACAGCTCTTTGACTGAAATATTAATTAAAGCAGCATATTGTTCTGGCTCCTTATGAGCCATCCAAAGGTTTTTTGTGTTTGTGAACACATTTGATATGCCTTTCTGTTTGTTTGTAAGAAGTTCGACATGTTTTACGTCTTGTTTTGGGAAAACCGGAAGTTGCGCCGTTTTCACTTCCTGTTAGCGCTAGTCAGACGCAATGAAAAACTCTTCCTACCACGCTTCGTCCTGAGCCAGCACAGCCTGTACGTTGGTATAAAAACAATACACCCTATGACAGTACTCTCAGAACGCAGCATTTGTATGTTAGTATGTTGGACTTGTGCAGGAAATGTCGCTAATATTTGTGTTTGGCTACGTTAGCGCTGTATGCTAACGCTAGTGTTAGCATGTTAGCTCATTTATTTATTTATACATTTACTATGTACCTGTTTGATAGTCGTCTCTGGTTGCATTGTACCTTTTATTCTCTTAAACACTGTTCTGTGTTTCTTTACAGTTTTTACCACAAGTATTGTCCAAAACTATGCCATGCAGCCATTAAAAACAGCTTAAAGGACCAACGGTGTATTTTTTGGAGATACTGGTTATCTACCTGTCTAGCCAGTGGCAAGGGCAGGATAGTAAAAAAGGCTAGTGGAAACGGCTACTCCAAGAGGATCAGCACACAGTACGTGACTACAGAATCAGCAAAGATGCAGCCAGGGGATGAGGAGAACCTCGAGGTCCGGTCTACCTGTTCGTCTAGATCAAGTTCCAGATCCTACAACTCACTCAACAAGGCAGCTGTGGAGGCACGGGCAAAGGCTGAAGCTGCACGTGCCAGAGCAGAGTTTGCACGTAAAGAAATCGAAATAAAAATGAAACAAGCAGAGCTAAGTGCCACATTAGAAGCTCTAAAAGAAGAAAAGGAAGCAGAAGCTGCTCTCGCTGAGGCCAATGTGTTTGAAGCAGCAGTAGCTGAAGAGACAATAAATCTTGAAACGCACTCAATACATTTATCAAAAGAACAGCATGACGACTCAAAGCCAAGTCAAACTCTAACTCCTCAATCGTTAAGTCAACTTCCAGCACCAACACATTTTTAGATAGATAACTATGGGCTGCAGACGTTCCTAAAATACTCACCAGAGCATCGTGGCGAAGACCTGCCTGACACTAGACTTTTAACACCAGTCCTAAAAGGTACCATGAGCCCAATCCCAGATCCTGCTGCCCCACTTGAATATGTCCCAAACACAGACCACCAGTATATTAAAGATGAGTTCTGTAGTCTGCCGTCAACTGCCCCTTTCCCACGGCACAAGCATGTGAGTTATAACTCCCCAACCTATGAACTCTCTTTCCCCCGTTACAGTCCGCCGCTCCAGCCAAGTCATCATAACAATGGGGATAAATGACTTTACCAATCTTGCTAAATTTCTTGCCAAAAAGAGGTTTAGTCACAGACGGTCTAACAAAGTTCACAGACAGGGCTGAGGACTACTGGGCATGGAGGGCATCGTTTTACAACACTATAGAGGGGTTAAGCTTAAGGCCGAGCGAAGAGTTGGATTTACTCTCTCCCGGTGGCTTGGGGAGGAGTCTTCTAAACATGCCAAACGCATACGCTCAGTTCATCTCAACAATCCAGCAGAGGGCCTGCGTCAAGTCTGGTCACGGTTACAAGACTGTTATGGCACACCTGAGGCTATCGAAAAGGCTCTCTTGGATAGACTAGAACATTTTACCAGAGTCACAAATAAAGATCCACAAAAACTCAGAGAACTTGGGGACTTATTATCTGAGATAGATGCAGCTAAATCTGACGGCTCTTTACCTGGCCTAGTGTATTTGGACACCTCACGTGGCATCGCTCCGGTGGTCGAGAAGTTGCCAATCAATCTTCAAGATAAGTGGATGTCAGAGGGGACAAGGTACAAGCAAAGACACAACGTGAGTTTCCCTCCTTTTTCATTCTTCTGCCGTTTTATACAAGATGAAGCTAAAATGAGAAATGACCCTAGTTTTAAGACAACTACACCAGCTCCCATATCCACTGCAGTTACCCATGACAACCACTATGCAAGAGCGGTTAAATCCAGGACTCCTGTCATGGTCCACAAAACAGAGGTAAACAAACCTTATAAAACAAACTCTGTTAAAGAGTTCACAAACAAACAGTGCCCTATTCATCAGAAACCACACGCACTTAAGAAGTGTAGGGGTTTTAGAGAAAAGACACTAGAGATGATGATCGCAAAGCATATCTCAGAGAACACAACATCTGCTTTCGCTGCTGTGATCTCTCCACTCACCAAGCAAAAGACTGCAGAGTAGAGATCACATGTTCTGAGTGCAACAGCAACAAACACATATCTGCTCTGCATGCAGGTCCTGCACCATGGACAATTCCAAATAAGCACACTCAAAACACTACCCCAGACCCACAGAAAGGGGAGCACAGGGAGGAGAATGGCGGGGAGAGTAGCTTAGGCAGTTTAGAAACTACCTCAGCATGCACAACAATATGTGGGGACTTAAGTGGAAGCCGCTCCTGCTCAAAGATATGTCAGACCTATATCTATCCAGAAGGGCATCCAGACAAGAAAGTTAAGGTTTATGCTATCATAGATGACCAGAGCAATAGGTCATTAGCTAAGTCTGCACTTTTAGACATCTTTGGCTTTCCAACGGACAAACATAGCGCCGTACACACTTAAGACATGCACTTGGGTTTCCATGACAAACGGTCGCATAGCTGAGAACCTCATCATTCAGTCAGTTGATGGTCGGTTCTTCTTCTTCACTGCTTCACTGCTCGAGTGTGACTTTCTGCCAGACAACAAGTCAGAATCCCAACACCAGAGGTTGCGTTAGCCCACCCTCACCTCAAACACTGGCAGATAAAATCCAACCCTTGACCCCGAAGCCCAAATAATGCTACTGTTAGGCCGAGATATAATACAAGTGACAAGGTTTACGAACGTGTCAAATGGTCCGGTCAATGCGCCATTTGCCCAGAGACTTGCACTTGGATGGGTTATTGTGGGGGACGTATGCTTGGGGGGGGCTCATAAGCCAACTGTTGTGGGCTCATTCAAAACTAGCATCCTAGAGATGGACGTCCAAGTTGTCTTCCACCCTGCCAGAACAGTTTTCATGTTAAAGAGCAACTCCAGTCACATACTGAGCCCTGGGACCACTCGCAGCTCATGCCAAATGGGGAAACAAATATTTCAACAAAGTGAGAAAGATGAAAATCTTGCTCCTTCTCTTGAGGACCAAGCCTTTCTACAGATCATGATGGAAAGAGACTTTTATCAAGACAACACAAACAGTTGGATAGCGCCACTTCCTTTCCGCACACCAAAGGCCCCATCTCCCAAACAACAGAAATCTAGCTCTCAGCCGCTTTTCACTTTGCCGCACACTCAAGAAACGTCCTGAAATGCAGAAACACTTCATGGACTTCATGCAGGGGTTATTTGACAAAGATCATGCAGAGCTAGCTCCAGCTCTGGGGGGAAAGAGGAATGCTGGTATCTGCCCTTCTTTGGTGTCTATCACCCGCAAAAACCGGGGAACATCAGGGTTGTGTTTGACTCGAGCGCCAAGTTTCAGGGGGTCTCCTTAAATGATGCACTCAGGCTCCAAACATGAACATGAACAACAGCCTTGTTGGGGTGCTTGTCCGCTTCAGAGAAGAGGCAGTAGCAGTGACTGCCGGACATACAACAAAATGTTCCACTGCTTTCACGTGCGAGAATACCACAGGAATTTCCTCCGGTTTCTCTGGTATCGCAACAATGACCCCACAGAGCCAATCGTTGAGTACAGGATGAAAGTGCACGTGTTCGGCAATAGTCCATCCCCAGCAGTGGCAATATTCGGCCTGTGAGAAATGCAGCACACAACAGTCAGACACGGAGAACTCTCCAGAAGCCAAACAGTTTGTTCTGAGACACTTCTACGTTGACGATGGCTTGAAATCTGTACCCACCGAGTCCAAAGCAATCAAGCTCCTCAAAGACACTCAAGAACTGCTTGGTACTTCCAACTTGAGGCTCCATAAAATAGCCTCAAACAGCCCAACTGTCATGAAAGCGTTTCCCAGTGAAGACTTGGCAAGCGGGCTCAAAGACATTGACTTAAACACAGAGTTTCTACCAATGCAGAGGAGTTTAGGGGTATCTTGGGACATTGAAAAAGACACTTTCTCATTCAGGGTCTCTCAAGCTGAAAAGCCCTACACAAAAAGGGGAGTTCTGTCCACAATCAATAGTCTTTTTGACCCACTGGGGTTTGCAGCGCCGGTGAGCATCCAGGGGAGGGCACTGTTAAGGGAACTGACCAAAGAGACTTGTGGGTGGGATGAGACTCTTCCTGAGGCCATGTTCAAGAGTGGCAAACATGGAAAAATGCCCTCGAACAGCTTGAGAAAAACTCAAATTCCAAGACCATACTGCTCCTTCTCTGCCGCAAATCTAGCACACAAGGAAATCTGCATCTTCTGCGACGCTTCAACCCAAGCAATTGCAGCTGTAGCTTATTTAAAGGCAACCAACAAGGATGGCGAAACAGAGCTTGCATTTGTATTTGGAAAGGCCAAACTCGCCCCAAAGCCAGAATTTACCATTCCCAGACTCGAGTTGTGCGCAGCGGTGTTAGCGGTGGAAGTGGCAGAGCTAATCAGAGATGAAATGGACATTCAGCCTAGTTCTATGCGTTTCTTCTCCGACAGCAAAGTCGTTCTTGGCTATATTTTACAATGAGTCAAGGAGGGGTTTCATGTTTTCGTAAACAATCGTGTGCAACGCATCCGGCAAGTGACAAAGCCAGCCCAGTGGGGCTACGTACCCTCAGAGCACAACCGGCGGACCATGGGTCCAGATCTCTACTAGCCGACAAACTGTCATCTAGCACATGGCTAACGGGCCACGTTTCCTCTTAAAGCCCACTGAAAGCCGCTCACACAATGCATTTCAGCTGCAAAGCCCTGACAGACATTGAGGTCCGCCCCTTGCTCACCTCTGCCTCAGAGTCTCCATTCATCCTCACCCCAGCCACACTCTCTGACTCAGAAGGTGGGAGTGCTCTCTGCACTTCAAGGCGACTTTGATGAGAAGGATCTACTCCTGCAGCAGTGGAGAAGAGTCCAGAGCCTCAACTCCTTCTGGCATCGCTGGCGGAAGGAATACCTTTCGACGCTGCAATGCCGCCGCAAGTGGCATTCCACAAGACCCAACCTAAAGCAGGGAGATGTGGTTCTCCTAAAGGACCCTCTTGCAAAGCGCGAAACCTATGGCCCATGGGAGTGGTTGAGAAGGTCCACTCCAGCGCTGATGGACTTGTTAGGAAAGTGGATGTTTAAAGTAGTGAAGAATGGTACCAGTAGAACCTACTTTAGACAGTCACAGATGTTGTTCTTCTTTTATCTGATGTTGTGTAATAGGGGTTTTAAGTATGACATCTTATTGATGCCAGGCGGGGAGTGTTCTGGCTCCTTATGAGCCATCCAAAGGTTTTTTGTGTTGTGAACACATTGATATGCCTTTCTGTTTGTTTGTAAGAAGTTCGACATGTTTTACGTCTTGTTTTGGGGAAACCGGAAGTTGCGCCGTTTTCACTTCCTGTTAGCGCTAGTCAGACGCAATGAAAAACTCTTCCTACCACGCTTCGTCCTGAGCCAGCACAGCCTGTACGTTGGTATAAAACAATACACCCTATGACAGTACTCTCAGAACGCAGCATTTGTATGTTAGTATGTTGGACTTGTGCAGGAAATGTCGCTAATATTTGTGTTTGGCTACGTTAGCGCTGTATGCTAACGCTAGTGTTAGCATGTTAGCTCATTTATTTATTTATACATTTACTATGTACCTGTTTTGATAGTCGTCTCTGGTTGCATTGTACCTTTTATTCTCTTAAACACTGTTCTGTGTTTCTTTACAGTTTTTACCACAAGTATTGTCCAAAACTATGCCATGCAGCCATTAAAAACAGCTTAAAGGACCAACGGTGTATTTTTTGGAGATACTGGTTATCTACCTGTCTAGCCAGTGGCAAGGGCAGGATACATATAAATCTAAATTGAACAAATGTATTGACAATCTGGGCAGTCACTCTACTGATTACATTAAGGGTAAATGGGACAGAGAGGGTCACTTTGTTCTGGCTGATGAAGAGTGGGAAAGTACATTTACATCTCAGTGGAAAAATACAAAGTCACATGTTTGCAGGGAATTCCTTTATAACCCCATGACAAAGTGCCCATTACTCACAGGGAAATGCAGACTGTTGGAGAGGATGTGGCAGCCAGAAGGAAAATCACTATCATGTGTTTTTGGATTGTCCTGTTGTTCACAAGTTTTGGACTGAGATCAATAAAGCCTTACAGACAATTTATGACATCACCATCCCACTGGTTTTCAGAACTATGTATTTGGGCCTCAGGACTCCTGCCATGGACACAATTGGCAGTTATCTCTGGAACATCCTCCTGGCTGCAGCGAAAAAAGCCCTCACAAAAAAATGTATGACACAAAATGTACCAACGATCAAGGACTGGACTGACAATATAATGGTGATTCGTAACATGGAAAAAATTACATTCAGACTTAATCTGAATATGGACAAATTTAACAGACTTTGGACTAAATGTGAAATTTTTCTTATGGGGTTTTCTAGGCAATGATTTAATTTAATTTTCTCAAATATTGGTTGGATGTCTGCTGTTTTTATTTTGTACTTGCTGCCACTCTCTGGTCGTGTTCCTTATTCTCTGTGTTTGCTTTTATGTGTTGTTTAAATAAAATAAATAAATAAATAAAATTGTGTTGGAGTTTACCCCAGTGAACGAAAGGGTCGCATCCCTACGCCTTCGGGTTGGGGACAGGTCTCTCACTGTGGTGTCGGCCTACGGGCCGAACAACGGTGCTGAGTACCCGGCCTTCTTGGAGTCCCTGGGAGGGGTACTGGACAGTGCACCGACCGGGGACTCCGTTGTTCTACTGGGGGACTTCAACGCCCATGTGGGCGACGACAGTGACACCTGGAGAGGGGTGATCGGGAAGAACGGTGTTCAGTTATTGGACTTCTGTGCTAGTCACGGACTGTCCATAAAGAACACCATGTTCAAGCACAAGGGTGTCACCACCAGTGCACGTGGCACCAGGACACCCTAGGCCGGAGATCAATGATCGACTTTGTTGTCGTGTCATCTGACCTCCCCGCGTGTCTTGGACACTCGGGTAAAGAGAGGGGCGGAGCTGTCAACCGATCACCACCTGGTGGTGAGTTGGATCCGCTGGCGGCGGAGGAAGCCGGACAGACTTTATAGTGAGGGTCTGCTGGGAACGTCTTGCGGAGCCCGATGTCAGCAGGGTCTTCAATTCGCACCTCCGGGAGAGCTTCTCCCAAATCCCGGGGGAGGCTGGGTACATTGAGTCCGAGTGGACCATGTTCTCGACCTCCATTGTAAATGCGGCTGCTCGGAGCTGTGGTCGCAAGGTCTCAGGTGCCTGTCGCGCGCGGCGGCAACCCCCGAACCCGGTGGTGGACACCGGAAGTAAGGGATGCCGTCAGGCGGAAGAAGGAGGCCTATCAGGCCTCTTTGGCGTGTGGGACTCCTGAGGCCGTTGACGGGTATCGGCGGGCCAGTCGTACCGCAGCTCGTGCTGTCGCAGAGGCAAAAACCCGGGTTTGGGAGGAGTTCGGGGAGGCCATGGAGGAGGACTATCGGTTGGCCTCAAAGAAATTCTGGCAAACCGTCCGGCGCCTAAGGAGGGGGAAGCAGTGTTCCACCAACACCGTTTACGGTGCGAGTGGGGACCTGCTGACCTCGACTGGGTATGTCGTCGCGGACGGTGGAAGGAGTACTTTGAGGACCTCCTAAATCCCACTATCACGTCTTCCGACGAGGAAGTAGAGACTGGGGACTCGGAGGCTGACTCATCTATCACCCAAGCCGAAGTCACTGAGGTTGTTAGCAAACTCCTCGGTGGCAGAGCTCCGGTGGGATGAGATACGTCCCGAGTACCTGAAGTCTCTGGATGTTGCAGGACTGTCTTGGTTCTTGCAACATCGTCTGCAACATCGCGTGGCGGTCAGGGACTGGTGCCTCTGGACTGGCAGACTGGGGTGGTGGTCCCTCTGTTCAAGAAGGGGGACCGGAGGGTGTGTTCCAACTATAGAGGGATCACACTCCTCAGCCTCCCTGGTCTATTCCAGGGTACTGGAGAGAATCCGACCGATAGTCGAACCTCGGATTCAGGAGGAGCAGAGTGGTTTTCGTCCTGGCCGTGGAACACTGGACCAGCTCTATACTCTCCAACGGGTGCTCGAGGGTTCATGGGAGTTTGCCCAACCTGTCCACATGTGCTTTGTGGATCTGGAGAAGGCTTTCGACCGTGTCCCACAGGGTGCCCTTTGGGGGGTGCTGCGGGAGTATGGGGTCCCGGGCCCTTTGCTCAGGGCTGTCCGGTCCCTGTATGACCGGAGCAGGAGCTGTGTTCGCATTGCCGGCAGTAAGTCAGACCTGTTCCCAGTGCGTGTTGGACTCCGCCAGGGCTGCCCTTTGTCACCAGTTCTGTTCATTGTTTTATGGACAGAATTTCTAGGCGCAGTCAGGGGTCAGAGGGGGTCCAGTTTGGGGAACACAGGATCTCATCTCTGCTGTTTGCAGACGATGTTGTCCTGATGGCTCCATCAAACCTGGACCTGCAACATGCACTGGGGTTTGCAGCCGAGTGTAAAGCAGCCGGGATGAGAATCAGCACCTCCAAATCCGAGGCCATGGTTCTCAATCGGAAAAAGGTGGCTTGCCCTCTCCGGGTGGGGAGTCCTTACCCCAAGTGGAGGAGTTTAATTATCTCGGGGAAGGATGGAACGTGAGATTGACAGGTGGATCGGTGCAGTGGCTGCAGTGATGCGGTCGCTGAATCGGTCTGTTGTGGTGAAGAAGGAGCTGAGTTGAAAGGCAAAGCTCTCGATTTACCGGTCAATCTACGTTCCTACCCTCACCTATGGTCATGAGCTTTGGGTAGTGACCGAAAGGACAAGATCGCGGATACAAGCGGTCGAAATGAGTTTCCTCCGCAGGGTGGCTGGGCGCTCCCTTAGAGATAGAGTGAGGAGCTCATTCACACTGGAGGGGCTTGGAGTAGAACCGCTGCTCCTCCACGTCGAGAGGAGCCAGCTGAGGTGGCTCGGGAATCTGTTCCGGATAATCTCTGGCAGGCCTGGGAACGACTCGGGACCCCCCCGGAGGAGTTGGAGGAAGTGTCTGGGGAGGGCGTAGTCTGGAATTCCCTGCTTAGACTGCTACCCCCGCGACCCGGCCCCGGATAAGCAGAAGAAGATGGATGGATGGATGGATATTTACAAGAAACATTTAAGCAATATAGAACATAAAAAACTAAGCAAATTTTAGTCATACTATTCATCATTCAGAGGGAAACATAAGAGAGGAGTTGCAACATTGATTTCACGCTGAATAATGTTTTAACAAAGTTTTGAATGTAAAGAAAAAGACGGCAGATATATACTGCTTATATATACTGGTTAAAATAACTTAATGGAAAGGTTTTTACTCTATTGAATGTGTATGCTGATATGTGCTGATTGTCAAGGGACGGTCAAAAATGGGAAAGAATCAATCTAAAAGCGATGTGCCCCTCCGGACACATCTGTTACGCTGGCAATGTCAAATAAATATGGGCAAGAGTGTCTGGCGTGTCTGCCAGTGTGGTCCAATAGACTTGGTTTTCCATCTGGCGGATCTCCAAGCATTAACAAAATGTATGATCCATGTCATCATAAATGTTAAATTGAATGAATAGAAATGAAGGTTTTGTGATTTCTGCCATGTCTTTGTGATTTTATTGAATTTTTGTCCTGTTGTGTGAAGCACTTTGAATTGCCTTGTGTATGAATTGTGCTCTACAAATAAACTTGCCTTGCCTCTGGATCGTAAGGGTCTGTTTAGAAGGGAAAAAAACCCGAACCCGATTCAAAAGCTTACAATTATTAAAAGAAAAAGGAGGCTGGGGTTTACCTTGTTTGAAAAATTACTTTATTTCAGCTCAGAGCGTTGCTGTACTGGTGTAATCCAGAATATGAACCTCAATGGAAACATATTGAGATTAATGATGACAACAAAGTTCCAGCCTCATTCCTCACCAGTTCAGAGAAGAGAGGACCGTCACAGGCCTGGGAAAAGAACAAGGTTTCGAATAAAGAACACGTTGTGGTGAGCTGTTTTGTTCAAATTGTGCAGACTAGGTAGGGTTTTGGGGGTATTAGAGATGACATTTTAAAAATGGGGCTGGGACTATTTTGAAGTACACTGCACCTTTAAATTTTTCTTTAAAAAATAGCACCTTTAAATGTCTTTAAATTAAAAGGTCTTTCTTTAGAGAAAATCTTTAAGATTCTAAAACTACTATTTAGACACAATTACAATTGAACGTATGAATAATTCTGCTTGCCACAATAGCCCATTGTGCCAGTGTCCAAGCGCAGCCGCATAGCAGGTGCCTGGGAAGAGGGTTAGAACACACACTGGTTAGATTGTCGGTGGGCATTAAAGCCTGCTGTAAAGTCCAGGAAGAGCATGGTGCACCTCCCCAATGATCACGAGCGAGTTTTAACACTAAAAGCTTTCGTCAAGTTTTGTCTGGGACAATTAGTTTAGCTAAAGCTAAATCTAGGGAGGGGGCCGACGAGAGAGTCGTCATAAAATATACATAGTGTTCCGAGGGCAGATAGCAAGCAAAATGCGGAAGTATCAATCTAAAAGCGATGTGCCCATCCCGGAGACAACTGTCATGCATGTAATTTCAAGTAAATATGGGAAAGAATGTCTGGAGTGTGGTCAGTATTGTCCAAAAATTCAGATTTCCATCCAGATGATCACTAAGCGTGAATCAAATAGCAATGCTAAAAGCAAAATTGGGGAAAACTAAAGAGGAGATATTTAAGAAGAAAAACTGAACTGAAGTTGTAAGAGACATGGAGAGGCATGAGAAATGGATCAAATTGTGGGAGACCGAGGCTGAGACACTTGAGAGGAGGAGATTGTGTAAACCAGCCATGTCCAAACTGCGGCCCGGGGGGCAAATGCGGCCCTCAAACCAATTTATGTTGGCCCTCCGTCTTCTTGCTAAGTTGGTCCAAACAACAAAAAGTAGTACATTTTAATGTAAAATTTGAAAAATTCAAGCATTTTGATGTTATACCAACCTAATATTAATGTTCCAAGTCTTATTAAAGGTATGGAGGCTCATCGAAACTATGTGAAATGCAAAATTTCAAATTATTAACTTCATTGTCGGGTTGTGTGTGGCCCTCTGCTCCGTATAAGTTTGAAAAAAGTTTGGACACCCCTGGTATCTGCCAATGTGTGTGAGAAAGAGAGAGAGAGTGATTGTGTGAGAAAGAGAGAGAATGAGAGTCCTCCCGCTTACTTCAACTTTGTGCTCACACACGCTGACGCAGGCACGGGGACGCAGGCACCCAGCGTGCATACACATGCATCCACACCACTAAGCAAACAGACACTTTTAAATGAACGATTTACTGTGTTAGTGCCTCCTCTCCATGCAACCGTACTAGAATCAGCAGTGACACGAACCCCGCGAAGCGTAGCACCGCCAGAACAGCTGTTTACGTGTCGCATGGTCGAAGTGGCAGGACCAGACGGGCAGATGTACGTGTACAGGCCCTGGTCAACGGAAGATGTCATGGCTATGGCAAAATCCCTGCCCAACCCAGTTACAGATGGTAAAGCGTTCATGAAAGACTTTGAGGAGTTCTGCATGGAATACAGACCATCTGGACTGGAATGCAGAAAGATATTGGCTCTGACGACGAGTGACTTTGCAAAAATCCAACCCAGCATCCCACACAACGACCTTCGTACAGATAAGTCAGATTTTGGGGTTAAATATATTGCTGCTTTAACAGCCCTGAACACTGCTATAACCCGTGCAGCTCCAAGACAACGGAACAATTATACTGTTTGTGGACGAGGACGTTGTCGTGAAGGTCGGAATGGACAAAGAGGTGCGTGCTGTGTCTGGCCAAGTTTGACATTTTGCCCGAGAATGCCCATACCACAACATGCAACCAGGACCTCCACACCCTCAACAATGTGGGGCCTACCATGGGGCTTATCCAGTGTCATTACAGCGACAGGCGTACCAGGGGGATCAGCAGCAGGCTTATCCGGAGCAGCAGCAACACCATGCCTACTCATCACAAGGGCCGCGGCATGGAGGTTTTGGGTCAGACTGACTGGGGTGAAGGAAAGGGTCACAGTGCGCGGCAGAAGCAGATGAAACACATCCAATCGCCTCTGCAGGGGGGGTAATATGCATCTCACACTACTCAAACATGCCATTTCTCATCTTGAGGCTACAGTTGCTAAACCCACTGAAATGGATTCAAAATTTCCCGAGTACACGTTAGATATCAATGGTAAAAAAGTTAAATTTCTGGTGGACTCAGGAGCTACAAGTAGTCAAATTTGCTGCACTCAAACAAAATACCAAGCTGAGTTGTAGTTCTACATTTTCACAATCAGCATCTGGTGAGGCATTAAAGGAACACTTCACCTCTCTGAAGCGGGGCTCTCTTTAAAAATAGGCGAAGTCGAATTCCAAGTGCTCAGGTGGATTTATTGTGCCAATCTCAAAGTGCAAAAACGGTGCAAAATATTTACAGTGATAAAGAGCAGTGTTCAAAAATACATATATTTACAGCGTTACATCATTCCAATGTAAATTTCAACTTTACCTATCCCAGTCTCTCTCACTCAGCACCCCTGTTACCTGCACTGTAACCGGTGACCGACTGACTCCCAGGCCAAAAGCGGCCTTCTTTATTCTTCACGTGGCTCTAACCACCCACTACAGCACAAGCTGGGAGTGATCAGAACACTACAACACAGAGCACAAGAGGTGCCCACCAGCTCAGAGGGCCAGAGGAAAGAGGAAAAACACGTCCGGAATGCTCTCTCAGCCTGTGGATACCCGACTTGGGCTCTGAACAAAGTGAAGAGAACCAAAAAGCAGGACAAAAGGGACAAATGGGAAACGGAACCAAGAAGAAGGGGTGTCTCTATCCCTTATGTCTCAGGACTGTCAAACCAGGAACACTTTAAGACAAAAACTGGTTCACCCTAAGGACAAGATGTCTACACAGAAACAGAGCAATGTAATGTATTCTATCCAATGCAGTGAAGAAAGTTGTAAAGAGCGCCACATAGGGGAGACTAAACAGCCACTTCACAAGAGGCTTTATCAGCACAGAAGACACTCGAGTTCAGGACCCCAGAGCGCCGTGCATCTTCATCTTAAAGCCACAAACCACTCTATTGAAGACAGTGAGGTGGAGATTCTGAGCAGGGAAAAAAGATGGTTTGAAAGAGGAGTTAAGGAGGCAATCTTTGTTAAAAAAGAGAATCCTTCATTAAATCGTAATGGAGGTTTAAGATTCAACCTTCCAGTTGTTTATAATGGTCTGCTGAAACCCTGGAGACGCCCGGGGCATTCGGATGCTAAATAGGCACTCAAGGTGAGGCAGGGAACAATAGAACAATAGGCCCATCCCAGTTTCAATGGGCCATTAGCAGTAGGATATAAACAAGAGTTCTCAGACTTGTTTCTCTGATTGAGAATGACTCTTGGATGAGAGTTGAAACGTTTTGTTTTTTCTAAAACAGAGTCCAGATGACTACATCTGAATATTTTTCTACAATGGAACGCTCCTGGACAAATGAGGGATTACACCGACATATTAATTACATACTAATGTTCAATGAACGAGTGTGTGTTAGTCTGTGCGCTCGGGAATGAACGGGCCCCGCACTTGTTCAAACGGAGACTACAACCCGAGATGGACTGGCTCCGTCACACTCTTTACCATGGTCTGATACCAGTGGTCTAATCATGCGATCCTGTAACAAAGAGCCAGTTTGTTACCACTAGGACTATTTGCACTTTAATTGCACACAGCACATTAAGCATCAATTTGCACTTTCAAAAAGACAATTGCACAAAATTGTTTAGGTGTTTGTGTGTGTGTTAATGTAGTTTTTGGTGCTTTGGTGAATTGATAAAGAATGTTTACTCACTTCCTCTGTTCTTGTGTCCAGGAGTCAAAGGTTTCCCTCTGGAAACAAGCTCCTTTATAAGGGTTCCCGGCTGGACCAAGGCAAAGGATGCGTAGGGGAGCATGATAGGCGTTTTATACAGGGGTTTAAGGCTTTTTATCATTGTTAGGTGTTGGTTTTAGGGTTTTGTATGTATATATTTGTGAGCAGCGTGAGTGGGTATGGGTGTGTTTATTATGGAGGTTTTAGAATGTTTTATCTGAGATTTTTTCAGAAAGAATCTGGCGTGCCATCATGGTCAGAGGGGATGTGGAGGAGACTGGTTCAGTGTACTCAAGGATGTGGCAGAGGGAGGAGATGAGGAGTTCAAGAAGGCAGTAGGAGGATAATCGTGAACGTTCCACCTAACGCAAAAGACACTGAAGAATGAATTGGGCTGACTAAACTTTAAATTTAAGTACGGAGAGCACTGTAGAGCAAAGATCAAGAGTGTCTGTTTTGATTGACAACAATCAAATACTGAGAGATTTTATTAAAATGGTGCTACAACAGATAAAGAACAATTCTGATTTTGAAATATGGAAATACTGGGGAATGTGATCACACAGGACAATTCCTGTCCCCGACATAGTCACAAAGATGTGTTTACACATGTCATTTTGACAAATGTACACAGAGCAGAAGATGACATTTTTGGACTTGACAAAACTTTTTTTTTTTGGGACTTAACGTGTTACTAACACTATGTTGGTGTGAATGAATGAAATGGTCTTGTCTGTTTACGGACTCACGTTATGCATTTGGTGTCTGCCCATTTAACCCATTTTAAATTCAACACAGGTTGCAGAACTTCTGGAAAGATCTTACTTCTATCCAAAATTGTTATCTGTAAATCGAGTTCACACAAATCATGATGAGCCAATTTCACAGGGAAACAGCAGAGCTGTTGCAGCAGCAAAGGCAGCATCTTATCGTAACTGGGCAAAATCATGTATGTTTTGTGTTTCATGTACCATCCATTCCAGATTCCCTCAATGCCATGCAGAGCTTTGCCACTACGGAGGAAATCTGTGTGGAAAAAGGCTGGGGCGTGGAAAAAGGACGACGTTTGGCTTGGGCCTGAAAGAATTTCCAGTGACAATGTCAGCCACTTTGTAGCTAATGTGGTGGAGGAGATGGGTCAAGGCTCATGTCCGCCACGAGATCTGCCCGATACTGTGATGTGTGATGACCCAATGTTAGCTAATTGCAAAGAATTGGATGCACTGTTTGTTGCCCGAAGGAAGCCAAAGCTGTATTTCACGACTTCAAACCAGGAAACTGGATCCTGGTCAGAGAGCTAAGGTGCAAGCACTCGAGATCAAAGTGCAGGTTGGGACCTTATCAGGTCCTCATTACAGACACCACAGTGGAAACCGTAGAGAGGCACCTGGATTCACGCGACACGACGACGCTGCCGTCTGTCCACCCGTGGGTCAGACACCAGAGCCGAGGGCACACTGCTGCGACAGTCCCTGCACTTCAACCTTGACCCCTGAGGACATCGTGGGACCATTGAAGTGCAACAATCTCAAACGCGTGAGAGCAGATCATAAAGCTCGAGCCCACTGATTGGGTGCTCCGATCACGTGGCATTCCGCCCAAGTCCAGCGCAGATGGAAGCGTTGGCACGGTCTGGTAATTACATCTGCATGAACATGCATTAAACTTTACCTTACACTGATCTCTAGAATAAATACAACATTTTTGAATAGAATAATCTGGTCAATCTGGCAAGCAGACACTCCATTTATACAACAAAATACAGGTCCCTTTGAAATTAAAATCCCAAACTAGAGCCACTCTTTGTGCCAGTTCACATTCAACCTGGTTCTAAATTTGTATGCTTTTTTTAATTTATTTTTTACAGAAAAAACACAACTAATAGATTAGTTTTTAAATCATTAAATTTAGCCTTTAGGCAAAATGAAATGGTAAGCATTAATGGTTTCTCCTTTGACAGGTTTTGATCGACTATGTTTTTGATGATATTCTTAACCTTTTGATTTTCAGGTTTTTTATTTTCCTCCGATAAGTTGATATTTTTGCTTAATAGTATGATTAATAATAAAACAGGGCTTTATAATAAGTGGGGTATTGTAATGGAAAATGTCATGTTCACCCAGAGACAACACAGGCCTCTTACTGTCATTACATTCACACAACTATGTTCTGTGCAACTGGCAACCTGTTTGTGCCTTTATAAGCTGGACTCGCCTTTGTTCGACAGTCAGTCAGACAGGGAGAGAGAACTCAGTCAGGGAAAGGGATTTTTGTGCACAGCTAAAATAAAAATTCACCTTTGAACAAAACAACTTTGTTCTATTCTGCCTTACTTCTCGTTCACTGTGTTTTAGTGATTTTTCCACAACAGTATAAAAGACTGTCCCATCAGAGAAATGTAATCTATATCCCCTGTAAACACCACCCAGTCCCACTGAAACTAATTTGAAACTTGTTGTGTTCAAAGTAAGATATTTATGTTACAAGTCATTTTTAATTAATAATTGAATCTCTTCTTATAAGCTCCACCCAACTACTGCAAACCATTCTACTCTCCACGTGAGTTCGCCTCATTCATTCTGGCTGTTGTTTACATCCCACCGAGCGCAAACGTGCACGTGGCACAGCGCACACTCGCGACCAGTGTGGAGTGGACCTTCCAGGATTCATTGTGTATTATCCTGGGTGATTTTAACAAGGGGAATCTCAGCCACGAACTACCAAAGTACAGACAGTTTATTAAAGTTCTGACCAGAGAGCAGAGCACGTTGGATCACTGTTACACAACAGTCAGTAACGCCTTCCGCGCCGTGGCTCGCGCTGCTCTCGGCTTTTCAGATCACGCCATGGTTCACCTGATCCCCACGTACAGACAGAGGCTGAAGCTCTCCAAACCTGCAATGAGGAAATCTAAGAAATGGACCAATGAGGCAGTGGAGGAGTTACATGTTTGGACATCACAGACTGGGAGGTTTTCAGAGCTGCCACAGATAGTTTGGATGAGTACACAGACACTGTGACGTCATACATTCGATTCTGTGAGGACAGCATCATACCAACACAAACCAAAGTCACTTTCAACAATGACAAACCCTGGTTCACTCCAAAACTGAGGCAGTTAAGGCAGCAGAAGGAGGCAGCGCACAGGGCTGGAGACAGAGGGCGCTACAAAGATGCGAAGTATGGACTTAGCAAAGAGGTTTTTCGTGCGAGATCACAGTACAATACGCGTCTGAAGCAGCAGTTCTCTGAAAACATCCATCTGGAGAGGGCTCCAGCTTCTCACCAATCATAAGCCCCGAGCCCCCCTGCTGCAGAAAACCCAAAACTGGCTGAGCAACTTGACACCTTCTACTCCAGGCTTGAAGTGACCACCCCCTCCCCCATGGTGGCCACCTCTGCCAACCCAAACCTGGTCCCCCCCACCTCCCCACCACTCTCTCAGTTCAGGAACAGGATGTAAACAGACTATTTCGTAAATCCAACCCCCGAAAAGCTGCTGGACCAGACGGTGTTTCTCCTGCCACCGTAAAACCAGGTGTAGGAGAGCTGACCCCCGTCTTCAGACATTTTTAACACCTCCATGGGGTCATGTCACGTCCCAGCCTGCTTCAAGTCGTCCATCATTGTAAAATGATTAAAAATAATCAGAAAGCACCATAGAGATGAAATGATGATTTGCTAAGGGCATCGACGTTATTGGTACGATGTGTTCTGTTAGCAACAGTAATCAGATTAACAAACCCTCCAGCTCAGCTTTTTAATTTTTTTTATTTAATTATTCCCCCCCCCCCCAATTTAAGACAAACAAAAAAGCACACAATGGAAAAAAACCCGACCAGAGAGAAAGACATAAACCAAAATAAACAGACATCCAAGAACTGCCATAAATGAAAAAAAAAGAATTTATGGCACACTGAGCCCAAAGTATGCATCCCATTGTGTCCAAAGTCTGTCAAATTTGCCCATTTTCAGATCGAGTCCAAATGTGATCTTTTCCATTTTATGAATGTCCATTATGATGTTAGTCCAGTCCTTGTTTGACAGTGCATTTCGTGTCCTCCATTTTTTTGTAAGTGCCTTTTTTGCTGCAGCCAGGAGGATGCTCCAGAGATAACTGCCAATTGTGTCCATTGGAGGAGTCCTGAGGCTCAAATACATAGTTCTGAAATCCAGTGGGATGGCGATGTGTGTAAGGCTTTGTTGATCTCAGTCCAATATTTGTTTAATTTTTTATTTATTTAAACAACAGGACAATCCCAAAACACATGATAGTGATTTGCCTCCTGGCAAACCTTTCCAACAGTCAGCATTTCTCTGTGAGTAATGGACACTTTGACATGGGGTTATAAAGAAGCGAGACACATTTTTCAAAAAGAATTCCCTCCAAACATGTGAATTTGTGGTTCTCCAATGAGATGTACATATACTGTCCCACTCTTCATCAGCCAGAACAAAGTGACCCTCTCATTCCCATTTACCCTTAATGTAATCAGTAGAGTGAGTGCACAGATTGTCAATACATTTGTACAATTTAGATATATAAATCAGAGCTTTCAAGGGAATTAATGCTTTAATAAATATTTCAGTCATAGGGTTATGATGGTAATCATTCCTTTTGATTTCTTGGTTATAATAACTCCTTATTTTTAAATACCTATAAAAGTCCTGTTTCTCTAAGCCAAAGGATTCTTTCAACTCCTCAAAGCTCCTCAGATGATTCTCTGTTACAATCTGGTAAAAGACCTTTATACCTTTTGTTGTCCAGACTTTAAATATTGAATCTGTGCTGTTTCATGTGAAATTTTGATCGTAAACCAACCAATTTTAAATTTTAACATCTTTGTTTAGTTTATATGCTTTGATCAGTTCCCTCCATGTTGTAAGAACAGACTTCACCCAAGGGTTCTCCACCTCCCCCAAATGACTCAACCGTTTATCTCCCAGTAAGGCCTGTACAGGAACCCCCTGCACAACAGCAATCTCAATATTCTTCCATTGAGCATCATATTCTGCGTCACACCAGCAACGCTCTGATCTGAGCTGAAATAAAGTCATTTTTTCAAACGAGGCAAACCCCAGCCTCCTTTTTCTTTTGATAACTGTAAAGTTTTGAATCTCGAGATTGCTTTATTCCACTCATCAAACAGCCGGCTGGGGATGGAAACCGGAAGAGTCTGGAACAGATCGAGAAACCTGGGCAAAACATTAATTTTTATAGTTTCAATACTTTGACTTAGAAGGTTCAATTTTTCAAGGTATTTTTTATAGTGGTAAAAAGGGGGTATAATTTTCTGCAGAATTGTTGATAGGTCTCTATGGAGTATCACCCCTAAATATCTAAGAGATTCTAAGTTTACTAAGTTTGCCCTTTAAATGAGTAAGTCTTTCTAAAGGTCAGAGGGGGGTGCCAGAATGAAATAATTTCAGTTTTTTGTACATTTAGTTTGTATCCAGACATTGGACCAATTTCTTGTAAAAAATGCATCACATTGGGTATGGAAATGTCTGGTTTGGTCAAATACAATAGAACATCATCTGCAGCAGGCAATTTAATGTTCCGTCCCATCAATTGTCACACTGTGAATTGTTTTGATTGTCTAATAAATTGGACCAATGGTTCCAAATACAAAGCAAACAGGAGGGGGGACCAGGCACAGCCCTGCCTGACCCCTCTTTCCAGAGTCAGTGGGTCTGTCAGATGACCATTGATTTTAATTCTTGATGTTGGACCAGAGTAAAGAGCCCCAATATTTTTTATAATTAGATCATTGATTTGAAATTTGTTTAGCACTTTAAATAAATATGGCCAACTAACAGAATCAAAAGCTCTCTCAGCATCCAAACAAATTATTACGGCTTTATTTTGTTGTTTTTGTATATGACCCATTATGTGTAAAGATCGTCTTATGTTGACTTGTGTTTGTCGTTTGGTAATAAATCCTGTCTGATCATTATGGCTTAAGTTTGGGAGTATTTGTTCCATTCTTTTGGACATAATTGAGGTGTAGATACGATAATCCACATTCAGAATAGAAATAGGTCTATATGAGGCACAGTCGAATCGATCCTTCCCTTCTTTTGGTATCAAGGATATGATGCCCACTTTCCAAGGTGAGGTCTGAGTTTTTTTAAGTGCCCAGTTAAAAGTTGCCAAGAGGAAAGGAGTGAGTGTGTCTATTAAGCTTTCACTCTGAGGTCAACTCATCGCTCCCTGGAGATTTATTGTTCTTTAATATTCTAATTGCGCCTTGTAATTCCATAAATGTAATTTCAGCTCCTAATTTTTCATTTATATTTTTACTGTGATTACAGGCAAATTGAGGGTGTCCAGAAAGGAGTTTACATAATCCTCCTTATCGTCTGCAATTTTTGAAAAAAGTTTTTTATAGAAGGATTCCAATGCTGATTGAATTTGGTCTTGTTCAGTTAAGATTACATAATTTTGTCTGTCTCGTATTTTAAAAATTGCTCTTTCAGCTTGTAGTTTTTTAAGTTTCCAAGACAGTAATTTAGAAAATCCACCCTCATAATATCTTTGTTTGGTAAAGAGCATTTTTTTGACTATTTCCTGTGAAGTCAGATCATTAATTTCTCCTTTTATCTTTTTAATTTCTTGTAGAACAATTAATTTTTTTCCTGCATATTATTTAGCTTTTGCTTCCTTTGTTTCTTTTTTTTTTTGGAGGCTATAGCTATAACTTGTCCTCTCAAGACTGCTTTGGAAGCATCCCAGAGGATGGGCGGGGAAATTTCTCCAGTGTCATTAAGCAGGCTGGCATTGAACCTCCAAAGTGTGTTTTTTTGTCTTTCCTCCAAATCCACAGAAATGTAGACAGGAGCATGATCACTTAGGTCTATTGTGCCTATATCTGCTTCAGTGATTTTAGATCTGTCTTTATTGAGAACAAAAAAGTAGTGTATTCTGGAATAGAGTGTATGTGGATTTTGCCTCTGTATGATGAATAATAGGATTTTTTATAACAGAATTTCGTTCATTTTTGATGTTCAGTGTCATTCAGGTGTGGCTCTTGTAAAAATATAATGTCCATTCTTTCCCTTTTCATTTTTGTCAAAATTTGTGGTATTGGGTTCAGTGTGCCATTCACATGGATGCTACTTGTAACACTTCTGATGCCATTGGGTTGACATATTGATTGATAACTTGTTGATAACTTTTGAATATTTTTTGTCTCTCTGGTCGAAAACAACAAACACACACAAGAACAATTGAAAAGGAGAACAACTGAAAAGGTAAAAAAAGAAAACAAAAGGGTGCACGTTAGAGACGGGCATCGAAGCAAATACACAATCAAAATAGATCACAAAAGGGACGGAAGTCAAATCCTGATGAAGGGTCCCCCCAAAAAAACTCCCAGGCACTCCTGACGCCAATCCTCGGAAAGAACTGGATATATAAAAACCCTGGCTCACCACATCCCCCTGCTGCACACTGCATGTATTTCCAATTTCCTAAAAATGCAATATCCCACGTTTGGCACATCAATGAGTAGATGTGTTTTGTCACAGAGTTTATGTACAATAGCAGACCGGGGGGGCAGACCAGGGAGTATAAAGTCTGATGTTAAAAACTAAAAAAATCAGGTAATTAGTCTCTTCAAATTAACAGAAATGTATCACCATGTGACCACAAATGAAACTCACATGCCCCATGCTAGTGGCTCCATCCTCTGTACTGTTCATTTATCTGTGTTCTTCCTTAAGAGCACCTCTGCTTCTCCTGGTGTTCTGAGTGTGTTTTACCTTCAAAAGTCACCAGAAGAGTTGCGGGGAAAGAGAATCCATGTCTCAGTTTTCTCTTCCTGAGCTCCTCACAGATGTGGTGGAACTTTTGCCGTTGTTGGCGAACCTCGTATGGAATATCTGGAGCAAAGAAGACACGCTTGCCTTTGTACTGGAGGTCTCCTTTAATCCTTGCAGCCTTCAGGATGCGTTCCTTCACACGGTCGTTAAGAAACCTCATGATCAGGCGTCGTGGTTCATCAGCTGCTGGTCTTGGTTAGCCCAAGCGATGTGCTCTTTTGAGCAGGAGGGGGACCTCAACTCCTCAGTTAATATGGAGCTTATGTGTGATCTTCTCCAAGAAGCCCACAGTGTCCTTTCCCTCCTCTTCCTCCTCAACACCCACAAGCCTCAAGTTAGGACGACGGGATCTAGACTCCAAATCCAGGAGCTTATTTTTCATGTTACTGTTCTCCGACTCCAGCGTTGTCACCCTGGCCCGCAGTGCCTCCATCTCGGCCCTTACTGTCTGCAGATCGTCCGTATTGTCTGATACACGCTGTTCAACCGCCTCAATGCGTGTTCCCGTTATTCCATCTGCTTTCAATTTAGTGGTCACTGCCTCTGACACTGCCGGAGCTATGGTAACTAACATCTCGACTCTCAGAGACTCCATGGCACGCTGCACTTCGGACATCTTGAGCCACAGCCGATGACCAATTACGTTCTCTCCCCCTTCCGACGCAAAGAAGTCGTGTGAGTCTCCATCTGGGCCGGCTGGGAAGGAGCGCGGCTCTCAGGATTTTTTTGTTGTTAGCCGCGCTAACTTCGTTAGCCTTGTTAGCCTCGTTAGCTTGTGATGCGGGCTGTTTTTCCAACGGAATCGTTAGCTTTGTCTGTTGTTGTCCTGTGGCACTACCGTATTTGCGTCATCCTTGTTTACTCATCTTTCGTCTTTGTTCTTTGGGATTGGGTGGGTCAAACGATGATTTTATCACCACTTTTTGCAACAGTGGAGTGAAATACGTACACTCAGTGCGTCACCATACCTGGAAGTCCCACTTAATTCCACTTCCAAGTGCAATGAGTTCGCAGTTTTCTTTAATGATAAAGTTCAGAACATTAAAAATACCATTGATTCCAATGTCCAAATAACCCATTTTGCATTTGTAGCGCCCTCTGTCACCAGCCCTGTGCGCTGCCTCCTTCTGCTGCCTTAACTGCCTCAGTTTAGGTGTGAACCAGGGTTTGTCATTGTTGAAAGTGACTTTGGTTTGTGTTGGTATGATACTGTCCTCACGGAATCGAATGTATGACAACACAGTGTCGTCATCCAAACTATCTGTGGCAGCTCTGAAAACCTCCCAGTCTGTAATGTCCAAACACACATGTAACTCCTCCACTGCCTCATTGGTCCACTTCTTAGATTTCAGGTTTAGAGAGCTTCAGCCTCTGTCTGTACGTGGGGATCAGGTGAACCATGACGTGATCTGAAAAGCCCAGAGCAGTTTGGGCCACGGCACGTAAGGCGTAGCTAACTGTTGTGTAACTATGATCCAACGTGCTCTGCTCTCTGGTCGGAACTCTAATAAACTGTCTGTACTTTGGTTGTTCGTGGCTGAGATTCCTCTTGTTAAAATCAGCCAGAATAATACACAAGGAGGAAGGTCCGCTCCACACTCAGAATCTGGTCCGCGAGCTCACGCTGTGCTTCATGCACGTTTGCGCTAGGTGGAATGTAAACAGCGGCCAGGATGAATGAGGCTAACTCACGTGGAGAGTAGAAATGTTTGCAGTTAATACAAATATATTCCAGAGCAGGAGAGCAGTGTTTGGAGATCACAGTCTCATCAGATGACCAGGCATTGTATTTTTCTTTGGCGCCGCGTAGCAGCTGGAAGCCCTCCAGCTGCATAGCACTGTCCGGGACCAACTCGCTGAGCCACGTCTCCGTGAAACACAAAACAGGAGATGAATAAAAGTCTCTGTTTCGTCTCATCAGCAACACCAGTTCATCCAGTTTGTTGGAGAGTGAGCGAACACTAGAGAGGAAAATCCCAGGTAAGGCCGTGCAAGTGCCGCGTCTACGGAGGCGGACCAGGGCCCCGCACGTTTTCCTCATCTGCGGTGTCTCATACTTTTAGCCAAAAGAAGGGATAATTCTGCAGCAGAAGCTAAAAAAAAACTGTAACTAGATCCGCAGGTTTTGACACACAATTTTAGGTGTAGTCAAGGGAAAAAAGCTTTTACCCAGTTCAAAACTCTTCAATTATCAAAAGAAAAAGGAGGTTGGGGTTTACCTGGTCTGAAAAAGGAATGGAAATGGAAAAATATTTAGATTAATGTTGTACCAGGGGTTCCTGTACAGGCCTTACTGGCAGATGACAAACGTAATTATAACTTGGGTCAGATCTGTGCTGATGACCAGGAAAGAACAAATCAAAACAAACTACAGTAAACAAACATTTTAAAATCTTACACTGGTTGGTTTATGATCGAAATTTTACACCTAACAGCACAGATTTGAGATTTAAAGTCTGGATAAAACGTACAAAGGTTTTCTCCCAAATTGTAAAATAAAATCACATGAAAAGCTTTGATATGTTGAAAGAAATCTTTGACTTGGAGAAACAGGACCATTATATGTATTTACAAATAAGGAGTTTTTATAACCAAGAAATTAAACTATGAAATGGCCACTGTAGCCCTAGGTTATAAATCAGAACTTTCAAGGGGAATAATGTCTAAATTATATAAATGTATTAACAATTTCGACAGCCCCTCTACCAGTTACATAAAAAAATTAATGGGAAAGAGAAGGTAGTGATGAATGTGAAAAAATATCATCACGTTTTTTCATAACACCATGTCAAAGTGCACATTATTCACAAGGAAATTCGAGCTGTTGGAGAAACTATAGTTACCAGCATTCCCATGTGTTTAGGGACTGTCCTCTTGCCCAGAAATATTGGACTGAGATATATACTAATAAAGCCGTCCAAATTGTTTTTCTCATAGCTCCACTCTCCTCGGGGGTGTGGGTTCGAATCCCACCGCTGTCAGAAAATACTTTTCCCTCATTCAGATTCCATTATGTGCTTTTTGTTGACAGTGTCATCCTTCTAACATAGGGATTTATAGGCAGCCTATATCTTAGGGCCAGCAATCTGTTTAACACCACTAAAGGCAAGGCAAGGCAAGGCAAGTTTATTTGTAGAGCACAATTCATACACAAGGCAATTCAAAGTGCTTCACACAACAGGAAAAAATGCATTAAAATCACAAAGACATGGCAGAAATCACCAAAATAATAGTTCAAGACATAAAAGAGAAGAGTGCAAAGAAAAGCATTTCAGTCATATGCACAGCCAAACAAAACAGTTTTTAGTTTAGATTTGAACATTGCCAGAGTAGCGGCCTGTCTCACATCTCAGGAAGACTGTTCCAGATTTTAGCTGCATAAAACTGAAACGCAGATTCCCCATGTTTAGTCCTGACTCTGGGCACCAGCAGGAGGCCGGTCCCTGAGGTCCTCAGAGTCCGAGATGGTTCATATGGCACTAACATGTCCGAGATGTACTTTGGTGCTAGGGCATGGAGAGACTTGTATACAAGCAGAGCTGCTTGAAGTCTATTCTGAGCCACAGGGAGCCAGTGCAGAGACCTGAGCACAGGACTAATGTGATCGTACTTCCTGGTTCTAGTCAGGACCCGAGCAGCAGCGTTCTGATGTACTGCAGCTGTTTTACAGCTCGTTTGGAGAGGCCAGTGAGCAGGCCGTTACAGTAGTCTAATCTACTAGAAGACAAACGCATGGATAAGTCTCTCCAAGTCTGGTTTAGACACTAGACTTTTGATTTTGGCAATGTTTTTTTTAGATGGTAAAAAGCTGCTGATGTGATTGATTTGACGTGGCTGTTAAAATTCAAGTCTGAGTCCTGAGTCCATTATTACCCCCAGATTTCTAACTTGATTTGTAGGTTTTAGAGCGAGACTCTGGAGGTGACTGTTAACACTTTCTCTTTGTTTCTGTGGGCCAAAGACGATGATTTCAGTCTTGTCTGAGTTCAGCTGGAGAAAGTTACTTTGCATCCACACACTGATCTGTTGGATGCAGTGACAGAGTGAATCCACTGGTCCATATAAAGCTCGATTTAGCAGCTGTTCTTGAATATGCAACACAAACTGGCATTCCACTGAGTTTATTATATGTAGAGCAGGGCTATTCAACTTAACTTTCCAGAGGGCCAGATTTTTCGGCGGGCCAAGATGCAAGTCACGACTGTAACTAAATTTTGGGTCGCACAAAGTAAATTAGGTTTTGTGTGAAATAACAAACAAAATGCTTTACCAACATTTCATCCAGTTTTGAAACAGAATTAAACTAAGACTAGACTAGTATCAACCAGGTCTGAACCAAGACTAATCCAGAATCAATACAGACAGGTCTAAAGCAGACCACACCAGACTGAAACAGACCAAACCAGGTCTACACTAGTGCTAACTCAAAATTAAACCAGTAAACAAGGTATTATAGTTTTTTAATAATGGGAGGATGGGTTGTGGGCCTGATTTGGCCCTAGGGCCTTATGTTGAATAGCCCAGATGTAGAGTCTCTCTGCGCCATGGATGTGAGCTGCATAGACCTTCTTCAGCCTGGACATGGACATCTCTGTTTCCCATGAACACGTTTCCGGGATTGAGGCGCTGGAGGTGGCCACGTGGTGAAGGCGACACACCGCGGCAGAAAGAGAAGAGGCCGAACTGAAGGAAGGAACCTTTACCACACACACCAGCAGCAGCACACACCCGGGCGGGCAGGCTGTTGGCGCCAACCCGGATCCCTGCTCCAGGCTCCAGGCTCCCTGCTCCAGGCTCTAGCCCCACGCTATTCCCACTCACGCTCGAACCGGAGCCGCCGCTAATAATCACCCCTTTGATTCGCCTTTGTGCTATCGTGGGTGCTGTTAGCGGCTAGCCTCGTTAGCACTGTCTGTACCGCGGGAGTCTTTGCGCTGCTTTCTCCGCGCCTTGTCCCGACACCCGAGTGTGTGCAGGGGACAATAGAGACGCACACTGCCGCAGAATGGGGGTGAGTACGCCGGAGTGTCTGTGCTTATTGGAGGGACCAGGCTGGTGGGCAGATGATGTGTGGATGAAGCCTGTTGGGAAGAGTGGGACAGGCGGGGGTGATGCAGGACGAGCCCGCGGTGGATGGATGGAAGTACGGTGTGGGTAAGGCGTCTGGCAGCGTACCGGCGCTGTGGAGTGTCCTACTTTCTTCGGATTGCACCGCATATTCAACTCTAACCCACCCGTGAATGGAGGGTTAGTTCCACACTAGCCCTTGTGTATTTTCGTCTATTCGTCAATTACTGGTGCAGTTTATTATTGTTGGATCACGAAGGCACATCCACGTACTTTCAAAACAGAATTAGTCTTGTCATGATCAATGTAATGTCTAGTTTCCCTGTGTTTGGATAGATTTCACATCCTCTTGTCCAAACTCAGGACAATGACAGTTTCTTCTCAGTGTCCTGTTTGGTTTTCTGACGCGTTAGCATGCTAGCCCTGTTAGCCGTGCCACTGAGGAATGCCTTACTAATGGCGGGGCAGTGTAGCTGGAGTGGGATGGACCACCTTTTAAAGTAGTGAAAGTGGGTCAAGTTGTGTAGTACATGTCTAACTTATTTTACTGGGTCTGAAAGATATTGTATGTATTTTACATTTTGGGTATTAAATAATATTTGAGTCTCTCCATCCCCCCAACAATGTGCACTGAAGTAACATTGCTTTGAAGTAATATTACGACCCAAATCGTTTCTCAAGTTGAGGGTTAAAAGGGTTTGGGGAGTCAGTGGCTATAAAGTGTTGAAAAGAGTTATTAAAAGACAATTGAATTCTGTGAACTGGAAACTTTTAAGTCCTTTTAAAGGACAAATATTATGCATTATTTGTACTGTTATTAGCCTTTAAACAAGATTCTGAGTACCTTTTTTAATTTGGCATCTCATGTTTTAGTGGCGCAGAGGGAATTACAACATGCTCATAAAAAACAATTTAAATATTTTCAGGGAGTTGAAAGGAAGCATGCAGTTGTACTGATCATGATTAGACGGGAGAAATTCACAAAACAAGTCTGGCGATGATTTATGGACCTAAAAACTGTGGAGATTCTCCGAGCCATGACACAGATGAAGGAAACGTCCGTTATAGAGGAGAATCGGAATGTTTTGGGCACTCAGAGGAGATCATTTTCTAACCAGTATTCATCAAACTAGTGTGAATGAAGCTAAATGCAACTCCAAGTATGTTTTTGATGAGAGAACAATATTGCATAATATGTGTTGTTCTAAGTTTATCCAACAGTGAACTGATAAGTCACTGCGTTATTGGCTGTCTAAAGGGAGCAGCTCTCTAGAGTGACTTGAAAAGGTAGTCATACCTCTGGAACTTTTCCACCATCGTCATTTTTTGTAAAAGAAAGCAACACAAAGCAGCACACAATTGTGAAGTAGAAGAAAAATATACACGATTTCCATTTTTGTATTTAAAAAAAACCCCTGAAAAGTGCAGTGTGCAAAAGTGTTCAGTCTCTTTTTTCCCCCTGAGTGCAACCAATTGCTGTCAGAAGTTGCTTGATGATTGCTGAAAGATTTAATGTTGACCTAATGATTTAAAAAAGCACGGTTGCTAACTTGTCACCTTTTGGTGTAATTTGCCGGGTTGATCTTGAACTAGGATAGTGTAGATCTGCAATTAAAAAAAAATAATTGGAGAGAACTCTATTAATGTCAGATTGCTCGTGCTCTACTGCGTCTGCAGGAGCTCCTCCCCAAACACCGCTGACCTGCCTGGCCGCCCCAGTGCACGGACTAGAGGTGAGAGTTAATGCTCATGTGTTTGCTCTGTCAGATTGAAAAAGTTAAGCAGGGCGCAAAGATGAGGCTCAATTTGTCCTCTGCATTTGACCCATCCGTCAATGCTGCTGGGGCCTCTCCTCAGGAGCAGTGGCCGCTGCAGTGCAGTGCCCGTGGACCCATCTTCAAATCTTTGTGCTATGCTTGGTCAGGACCATAGGCATCGCGAGGCCAATTTACCGGATGTTTTGAGTCTGGTCTATCTTTTTAATGTATTTACCCTGTATTTATTGCATGTTTCTATTCTACTGCTGTTCTCGAACTGCGCATTGCAACAGTAGAATTTCCCCATTGTGGGACAAATAAAGCTGCTTTCATCTCATCTTAATCCACATGCGTGCAATCTCATGTATTGGAACGGCCCAGTCATAGATCCAATTGAGAATCTGAGACAAGATCTGAAAACTGCTGTTCACAAAAGCACTCCTTCAAATCTGACTAATTACATTTTTAAAACGGTCCCTGCATGTTTTTACTTAAGTACTTTTGCGATGATGTACTTTTATTGAAGTAAAGGAATTTCAATTGTACTTTTACATTTTTTGAGTACTGAACTTCAGTACTTTTGCCACCTTCCAAAACATTCTCAATTTCAAGACACTTTCTGCCAATTTCCACAAAATAAAACGGGTTCAATTTTATAGACAAAAAAATTATACCAGGGGTCACGCTACGTACATTCAGGGATGGCGGGGCCGCCATGATAAATCAAATGGCCCGCTATCCGATTTGACATGACTCAACTTCATCCCATATGGTAGCGCCATCGTTAAAATACTACTTAAAATAAACAAGTCTAAGTCTTAGTGTGTTTTATACAGAATACCAAGACACACGGAGCTCGCACATGCGATATACGGCAATCTGCCGCATTGAAATAAAACTTTCTTGTCCAAACCTGACTCACGGGTCAAAAGGCAACATGTGTATCACTGCACAGATACTCGGAGTCTACAGTTGTTATTTTGTCCGCTTTCTCAGTGAGTTTCGGAAGGAGCACACCACGGACAGCAGAGCTGACAGCACGCTAACAATAAGCCCCTCCTCCCAGTGTTACCATGGAGCTTGTCTTATTATAATAACTAATATATACTAATATATAAAACATAGATTATTATTTATATTTAGACCACCCCCATCATGGGGAAATGTCGGTGCTGCAACGCTAAAGTTTAAGAACAGTAAAGTATGGATTCAAAATATGCAAGATAAATCATTCAAAGAAATGTGATTTGTAAAAGTAGAATAGCAACACCCAGCAAGAGAGTACCATTTTGTCAATGTGAAGACCATTGAAGGCGTTGAATGGCTGAAATAAAGGGTCAGGTGATCAGCACCGTGTCCATGCAGGTGTGAAAGGCTGTGTCAGTCCCACCAGAGCCTATACTCTGGTCACATTGTGGTCACCAGCAAACTATTTGAGTTTAAGCTGCTCAGACACAGAGCTGTTGATCCTTTACTTTCACTGCCTGCTGGCTAAGCCCCACGTGTCCCTGCCTCCCCGCGGCTCGGTGAAGCTCTCAACGCACTACATTTGTTTGCATTTGTATCTTTGATTTGTTGTGCATCTTTTGGTTCTTGTGTTTTGTGTTGTTGTGTGTTAGGCCTGTGCTATAAATCACATTTGAACGGAATAGATAACCAACCATTTTAAATCATAAATGATCAGCTTCAGACTGTCTTGCTTAGATTTGGAATTTTCAGTGGAGTCCTGGACCTAGAAGGTGAGGAGCCCATTGCGTGTTTTTAGTGGGAGGGAAAACCGGCGTACTCGGAGGAAAGTAACGTGGACACAGGCAGAACATGCAAACGTTGGACAGAAAGACCCCGCGCCAACCAGGAGTCGAACACCGGTTCTTCTTGCTTTCTTGCCTTGTCTTGTGGTTTCCTGCATTCTGGTGAATTTTAAATAGACATTTTTAGCAGGTCACTGCCCAGTCCCTTGGCTGCATGATATGATTTTATTTTATTTGTAGTACCCCCTGCCTCGTTACCACAGGCCCTTAATTTTGGCCCTTCACGTCTTCACCTCTTTATATACTGATGCATACAGGGAAAATAGAACCAAGACAATACAACAAGCTATACTTTTTTCCGAGTCCTCTCCTAACTGTGGTTTAAATTATGTCATTTGGGTCTGATGTAATGGCATGATGTCAGCGTTATGATTATTTGTACCGGTTTACCGATATTGAGGAAGTACACAGTAACAGATTATTGTCTCCCATATGATAAAAATAATGCATGATAATAAAAAGATGCAGGCATGGAAATATCTTTGCCAAAGATCACATTCACACACAAGTGTGAGTGTAGCTCCATGCGTTTCTGCGTCATCTACAGTAGATTGGGGTGGGCGCTTGGCCGAGTTGTCAGAATGTGCCTGTAAATGTAATCGAGTTACTTCTTTTTGTAGAGAAAGTCCAACAAAGCGAAGGAGAAGAAAGCTCGGCGTCTAGAGGAGCGGGCCGCCATGGACGCTGTGTGTGCGAAAGTGGACGCAGCCAATAAGGTCAGCCACAGAGGGTCACATGATACCTCCAGCCTGTATTCAGAAATACGTTTTTTAATAGACCATCATTCTATTTGTATAATCTTTTATATCGTTTTCTGTTTCCTTCATGTCAAACATTCTAACATTTTGTAGACATCTTAAAGGCTCTATTCCTTCTGCACTAGTTTAAACAGCATTTATGTGTCGTTGATCTTTCGTTGCTCCTTTCAGCTGGAGGATCCCCTGACCGCCTTCCCAGCCTTCAAAAAGTACGACAGAAACGGGTAAGCCTCCTCAGTGGGACTCCCCATGCCTGCCTCCCTGCGCCCTCTGACCCCTGTGCTGTGTCCTCTACAGGCTGAACCTGCAGATTGAGTGCCGGAGAGTGACCGCCCTCAACCCTCTATCAGTGGAGTGGGCCTTCGAGCTGACTCGAGCCAACATGCAGGCCCTGTAATCACGCCTCACTCTCCTTTCTGACTTTATTATTTATAGACCTGGATAATGATGTTCTGTAAGATTATCCAGAATATGTAACCTTTTTTCTTACTATCAAATGGCATTCTATAAAAAATGGTGCTGTGTGTGTGTGTTCCCCAACTGTGTGTGTGTGTGCGTGCGCGTGTGACCCGACTGTGTGTGTGTGTGTGTGCGCCCCGATTGTGTGTGCGCGCGCGCCCCGACCGTGTGTGTGTCTGCACGCGCCCTGATTGTGTGTGTGTGTGTGCGCGCGCCCTGACTGTGTGTGTGTGTGCGCGCGCCCTGACTGTGTGTGTGTGTGCGCGTGCGCCGCTGTTGTGTGTGGTGCGCCCCGACCCTGTGTTGGTGTGTAATGCGCCTCCCGAATGTGTGCGTTGGTGTGTGCCCGACGGTGTGGTGTTGTGGTGGCGCCCCGATGTGTTTGTGCCGCGCCGCGCCCCACGTGTGTGTGTCTGCGCACGCGCCCTGATTGTGTGTGGTGTGTGCGCGCGCCCTGACTTGTGTGTGTGCGGTACGGTGTGTGGCGGCGCCGAGGTGGGCCCCGACTGTGTGTGTGTGTGTGTGTGTGCGTGCCCCGACTGTTTGTGTGTGTGTGGCGCCCCGACTGTGTGTGTGTGTCGCCCCCGTGGTGTGCGCGCGGCGCGCCCCCGGTGTGTGTGTGCGCGCCCGACTTGTTGTGGCTGTGTGTGTGTGTGCGCGCCCTGTGTGTGTGTGTGTGTGTGTGTGCGCCCCGACTGTCGTGTGTGTTGCGCCTGTTGCGCCCTCTGAGTGTCTGTGTCTGGTGTGTGTGCGCCCCGGACGTGTGTGTGTGTGCGCCCCGATCTGTGGTGTGTGTGCGCCCGACTGTGTGTGTGTGTGCGCGCCCGACTGTGTGTGTGTGCGCCCCGACTGTGTGTGTGTGTGTGTGTGTGTGCGCCCGACTGTGTGTGTGTGCGCCCTGTGTGTGTGTGTGTGTGTGCGCCCCGAGCTGTGTGTGTGTGTGTGTGCGCCGACTGTTTGTGTGTGTGCGCCCGACTGTGTGTGTGTGTGCGCCCACTGTGTGTGTTTGTGTGCGCCCCGACTGTGTGTGTGTGTGTGCGCTCCCCGACTGTGTGTGTGTGTGCGCCCCGATTGTGTGTGTGCGCGCGCGCCCCGACCGTGTGTGTGTCTGCGCGCGCCCCTGATTGTGTGTGTGTGCGCGCGCCCTGACGTGTGTTGTGTGCGCGCCCTGACTGTGTGTGTGTGTGCGCGTGCGCCCTGTGTGTGTGTGTGCGCCCGACTGTGTGTGTGTGCGCCCCGATGTGTGTGTGTGCGTGTGTGTGCGCTCGACTGTGTGTGTGTGTGTGTGTGTGCGCCCCGACTGATGTGTGTGTGTGCGCCCCGACTTGTGTTGGTGTGTGTGCGCCCCGACTGTGTGTGTGTGCGTGCGCCCCGGACTGTGTGTTTGTGTGCGCCCCGACTGTTGTGTTGTTGCGCGCCCCGACTGTGTGTGTGTGTGCGCGCCCCGACTGTGTGTGTGGCGCCCCGACTGTGTGTGTGTGCGCCCGCCGGCCCGACTGTGTGTGTAGTGTGCGCGCGCGCCCGACTGTGTGTGTGTGCGCGCTGCGCCCGACTGTGATGTGCGCGCGCGCTGACTGTGGGTGTAAGTGTGCGCGCCCCGCTGACTCGTGTGCGTGCTCGCTCCCCGCCACTGTATGTGTGAATGTGTGTGTGTCCCGCGTCTGTCCCGATGTGATTGCTCCCTACCGACTTTGTGAATGTGTGCTCGTCCCCGTGTGTGTTGTGTGCTCGCTCCCCCCGACGCTTGTGTGTGTGTGCTCGCTCCCCGACTGTGTGTGTTGTGTGCGCGCTTCCCGAGGGGGTGGCTCCGATGTGTGTTGTGTGTGCGCGCTCCCGACTGTGTGGTGTGTGTGTGCGCGCTCCCGACTGTGGTGTGCTGTGTGGCCGCACCTGGTGTTGGCGCTCACCCCGACTGTGTGTGGCGCTCTCGACTTCGGGGCTCGCCCGACTTTGCTCGTCCGACTGTGTGGTGTCGGTGCTCGCTCCCCGACTGTGTGTGTGTGTGCTCGCTCCCCGACTGTGTGTTGTGTGTGGCGCTCCCCGACTGTGTGTGTGTTGTCCCCGACTGTGTGTGTGTGTGTGTCCCCGACTGTGTGTTGTGTGCTCGCCTCCCCGACTGTGTGTGTGTGTGCTGTGTGTGTGTGCGCTCCCCGACTGTGTGTGTGTGTGTGCGCGCTCCCCGACTGTGTGTGTGTGTGCGCGCTCCCCGAGGTGTGTGTGTGTGTGCGCGCTCCCCGACTGTGTGTGTGTGCGCGCTCCCGCGCTGTTGTGTGTGCGCGCTCCCCGACTCTGTGTGTGTTTGTGTGAGTGAGCGTGCGTGAGCGTGCCATGACTGTGTACTGTACCCTGATTGCGTGCGCCGTCTGTGCCAGGTACGAGCAGAGTGAGTGGGGGTGGAAGGAGCGCGAGAAGCGAGAGGAGATGAACGACGAACGGGCGTGGTACCTGCTGGCTCGTGACGCCACGGACGCAGCTCCCATGGCCTTCTCACACTTCCGCTTTGACGTGGAGTGTGGAGAGGAGGTGCTCTACTGGTGAGGCACGCTCTAATGGTTCTAAGGTCTCTAAGGGGCCTAAGGGGCCCGGTGTGGCACTGAAGGTGGTGTTATCCTCCTGCTTTTATGTCCACAGTTATGAAGTGCAGCTGGAGAGCAGAGTGCGGAGGAAAGGACTGGGCAAGTTCCTCATCCAGATTCTACAGCTCATTGCTAACAGGTAACACACACGTCACACACACAAATGATCCTTTTATATTAGAACTCATAGATTTAAATGATAGACAGGTTTAGTATGCTCTAGTGCAGGGTTTCTTAACCTTTTTTATACCTCAGGGCCAGATTTCTTTTCTTTGTAAACTTGTGACCTGGGACCGGTTCTATTATGTATTATATAATGCTGATTGTGCGACCCTACGGTTAAGAATCACTGCTCTAGTGTATGACCAATGTTTGGAAGATGCTGTCTGTACACTGTTTCACATGTATGCAATGGCAGTAAAAGTTACCACTTAAAACAAGTCAGTTTATTGAGTCTACATTGGTAGCAGAGGATGAGTGCTTAACTAAAAGATGAAACTTTTAGTTAGTTTTTTTGTTTGTTAAATTTGAGAGAAATTAGATCAAAATCGGGACAAAAAGAAGCAAGCGCTAGCTGATAGCTTGTTCAGGTGCACTGGAGACTCCCGCTGGTGATTTGAATGTCGACATTGGTATGACAGCTCTTTTGCCAAAACTTGACTGTTTTTAAAAGAAGAAAAAGTTTGTCAGTACGAGGCGTGCATGGAAATCGCGTCACCAGAGAGAGCAGCGTGTCCATGGTGGACTACATTGTTGAGTTTGAACACCGGTTCATCAGGCTACACAAGCCAGGGCTGGACTGGGAGAAAAAAACATCGGCCCTGGACTTTTTGGACCTCTGTAATTTAGCAACGACGTTTAAATATATATATTTTTTTACAACTGATCTTTTCAATTAGATAAGCTTACTAACTTAATGTTTGTGTACATCAATTCAAATGTAACACCGTTTATTGTTACTCGCACCCGAATGCTGTGTTTATTACAGTATAAGTCAATGCTATTACAACTTTAACAATTCTAGAACCATTTTACTGTTGATTTTTAATTGGTATTCAAATCCCCATTTCATTATTAAAAGTAGCAAAAGATTCAGTTGTAGTCATTTGGACACTGTTTTTGAAAATCCAATCCAACTTTATTTGTATGGCACATTTTACCAACACAAAAGTTTCCAAAGTGCTGCACAGAGTACCAAACAAGCGCAGATAAAATATGTTAAAAAAATAAAAACACATTTGACTTGAATCCAAAAGTCTTTCCCTGTGGATCTAATCTGAGAGCTCAGACCGGGCCGAACCTCCTGATAATAACTGGCGAGCTTCCGGACTCAACACAAACCGTTGGCACCGACAGCCTGTCCCAGTGACGGCCCATCACCACGCAGGGGCAGCAGTGTGCAGCCGACGAGTAATGACAAAGAGATATGCAGGAAAGTAAATCAGAATCAGAGTTTATTGCCATTGTCAATGAACAAAATTCACAGACATAGGAACTTGTCTCGGCGTTAAAGTGCAACATAAAACACTGAGCAATAATAAAACAACATATATTCAATCAAAAAAGGGCATGCATTAAGAAACAATTTAAAATTACTATAACAATAAAAATAGGCATTTCTATGTACACAAGTTTACAGTTATGTTTAAAGTTGTAGTGCAGAAAGTGACAGTGCAGTGAGTGGTTGAATATTGCAGTTAAAGTGACAGGTGTTTTGAAGTGTTCATGAGTCCAACGGCAGAGGGAAAGAAACTATTCTTGTGGCGGGAGGTTCTGGTCCGGATGGACCGTAGCCTCCTGCCTGAGGGGAGTGGTTCAAATAGACCATGTCCAGGGTGAGAAGGGTCAGCTGTGATCCGACCTGCTCGTCCCAGAGCCCTGGAGACGTACAGGTCCTGCAGAGATGGAAGTCTGCAGCCGATCACCTTCTCAGCAGAACGCACAATGCGCTGTAGTCTCTGTTTGTCCCTGGCTGTGGCTCCAGCGTACCACACGGTGATGGAGGAGGTGAGGATGGACTCAATGATGGCCGTGTAGAACTGCACCATCATCTGCGCTGGCAGCTTGGCTTTCCTCAGCTGCCGCAGGAAGTACATCCTCTGCTGGGCCTTCTTGATGAGGGAGCTGATGGAGGGCTCCCACTTGAGGTCCTGGGTGATGGTGGTGCCCAGGAAGCGGAAGGAGTCCACGGTGGTGATGGGGGAGTCTGTCATGATGAGGGGGGGCTGGGGGGCTGGGGGGCTGTGGCTTTCCTGAAGTCCACGATCATCTCCACTGTCTTCTGGGCGTTGAACTCCAGGTTGTTACCGCTGCACCAGGACACCCAGCCGGTCCACCTCCCTCCTGTAGACAGACTCATCCCCGTCCGAGATGAGCCCGATGAGGGTGATGTCGTCCGCAAACTTGATGAGTTTTACGGAGTCGTGGCTGGAGGTGCAGCAGTTTGTGTACATGGAGAAGAGCAGAGGAGAAAGTACACAGCCCTGAGGAGCTCCGGTGCTGATAGTCCGAGTGTCTGAGACATTCTTCCCCAGCCGCACGCACTGCCTCCGATCCGTCAGGAAGTCAGTGATCCACCTGCAGGTGGAGTCAGGAACGTTGAGCTGGGAGAGCTTGTCCTGGAGCAGAGCAGGGAGGATGGTGTTGAAAGCAGAGCTGAAGTCCACAAACAGGATCCTGGCGTAGGTTCCCGGGGAGTCCAGATGCTGCAGGATGAAGTGGAGTGCCAGGTTAATGGTGTCGTCTACAGTCCTGTTGGCTCTGTAGGCGAACTGCAGGGGGTCCAGCAGGGAGGAGGTGAAGGACTTGAGGTGGGGCAGGACCAGGCGTTCAAATGACTTCATGACTACAGACGTCAGCGCCACAGGCCTGTAGTCATTAAGTCCAGTGATCCGGGGCTTCTTGGGGACAGGGACAATGATGGCAGACTTGAAGCAGGCTGGGACATGGCATGACCCCAGGGAGGTGTTAAAAATGTCTGTGAAGACGGGGGTTAACAGAACCCTCAAACTTGTGGTTTATAGGGACTTCTCTCTGGGAAAGCTTTCCGATTGAGGCACATAGGGTGGACATTTCACCCTGCTCATGGATGAAAATGAAACGTTCTCAACCATACAGTATCTTGGCTGTCCAAGTGCCACCTGAAGAGTCGTGTGGTGAAGGACTTTTTCTCACTATTCTCTTAGAAAGTCTGTCCATCCAAAACTGTGCCAATTGTGTGTGTTTCTTAAAATAATGAAAATGTTTGTCATTACGGCAAATTATTTAATTTAGTCTTAATTATTGTTGGTAAATAAAGTGTAAATTGCACAACTGTAGCCTAATTTAATTTATGGCATTTGTTTTTATTTCATATAAGGCTTAATAAAGGCGCTCTCTCCTACATTTAGGCCACATCTTCGTATGAGGTGAACTGCATGCATCTTTACAACAGTTTGGGGAAATGTTTTGCCGGATTTATAGTCAAGTGTGCGTGCGTGTGTGCACAAATCCCACTGAAAACGACGTGCAAAGAGTCTTTATATGTTGCTCAACGTCCCGCCGTCCAGGACGAGGCAGGTTCAGCTTGAGCCGGTAATGGACCACCAAACCTCTGCGGTACGGAGAGAGATATTTGCCCAGGAAGAGAGTGCCCCGCTTCTCACCCAGAGCCTGCAGTGCTCCACGGCTCTACCTCTGCTGTACCCACTGCTCTGGTCCAGTTTGTGCTGGTCTGACTCGTGAATTGAAGGTGCCACGGGGCTTTAGGGTCATCAACCAACACAGATTATTTTTATTTTTATTTTCAAACAACAATGCATACAAAACTAGAACTAAACCAATTTTCATACTACTAAAAAAGGTTATTAGACTGATCAATCATGCACCTTTTTTATAATTCGGCTAGTAACCCATTGTTAATGCCATCAAAGCTTTTGAAGTTTTATGACTTGGTAGATCTGTATTGTGCTGAGTTTATGTATTTAGTCAAATATAATCAAATCCTCCTCCCACCGTCCAAAGAGATGCATGTGTCTTAAATTGGCAACTGTAAATTGGCCCTAGTGAATGAGTGTGAGAGTGAATGATTGTCTGTGTGTCTATGTCTCTGTTAACCCTGCGACGAGTTGGCCACTGTCCAGGGTGTACCCCGCCTAAGGCCAAAGGTACTGGGATAGGCCCCAGTCACCCGCGACCCCTAACAGGAACAAGCGGTAGAAAATGAATGAATGAATGAATAAATAATCAAATCCCTATATCACTGAAGACAAAGTTTACCCAGAGAGAAAGTAAATATAATGTAAGGGGAATGTGCATGTTTCACAGACCTTTATGAGAACAACGCTGAGGGAACATTGTTTATCAAGTGAAGGAGTTATATTATGGAAGGATGAATTGGCGATGAATTAAAAAAAAGCCACTTCTTTTATTTTTGTTAAAGTATCTCTAAGAAAATAATGACAAAAATATTTTGCAGAATAAAAATGCATTTTGTTGTGAAAACCTGGATTCCTGTCCAGTATTATGTAGTTTTGTTTTTGTTGGATTGTCCACTTGTGTTCTACAATATGACAAATGTCCACCAACGTGAGAGTTGGTGAGAAGGGTGGGCACAATGAGCCTTGGCTTCTGCCTACACCTGGTCAAATAAAACATTTGTGTATCTTATCTTATTAAGTGCTTGGTTGTTAAGCACTTTTTGTTTTTGACCAAACAACAAAAAATTTAATAAAATAAAGCACCTTGTTCCTCAGCTACAGAGCAGTGCCCTGTTTGGTTTAAGTCACAGGTAAACGGTTAGTGTTCCCTCAGGTTGCATGGTGTTGTCTAGTGCACAAACCGTGGTGTCTCAATTCAATTTTCAATTCAATTTATTTTTTGTAATGCCCAAAATCAGTAGTTGCCTCGAGGGGCTACAGTGGAAAACAAAATAAACAGTGTTCATAAGGACTTGGTAATGTCCCAGCATCCTGTGTCCTTAGACAGATGTCCCAAGCTCCCCTGTCCTTAGACCCTCTTCTCGGCCAGGAAAAACTACCAAACCTCTTTGGGAAAAAGTAGAAACCTGTAGGAGTTCCACAGTGAAGGAGAGATCCCACTCCCTCGGACGGACAGGCGGACGCGCCTCAATTTGCAGATACACGGTGGAGCTAGACCCACTCAGGAGGAGAACCAATTCTTCGAGGCCGATGAAGAACCGTTCATATGGAGTAGAGACCGTTTCTCCAGGAAGACAGTTTCTCTAGGCAGACCGTTTCTCCAGGCAGATGAGGAGCATCTGGATCCACAGGTCCTCGATGTGCCTGCTCCACTCCCGTCGGGAAGTGGGAGAAGAAGAAGGAAAAGCGATGAACAAATTGCTAGTGAAACTAAATATTAAATATTGTTTGATAGAAAAGTAGTAGGAAACGGAGGCTAGTGCTCAAGCTGCCATACTTCCCCCAGCATAGTTGCTCCTAGGGCAGCATAGCTGGGAACTGTAGGTTTTTATTTCTGTTCCTAACTGGCCTGACCATAAGCCATTTCAAAGAGGAACGTTTTAAGCCTGGTCTTAAATGAAGAGACTGTGTCGGCCTCTTTAACATGGACAGGAAGCTGATTCCACAACACAGGAGCTTGGTAGCTAAATGCTTTACCTCCTACTGTGCTTTTAGAGACTCTTGGGACCACCAGAAGTCCAGCATTTTGAGAGCGAAGTGCTCTGTTTGGATGATAAGGTACTATAGCCTCTTTGAGGTAGGATGGGGCCAGGTCATTTTTGGCTTTGTAAGTCAGGAGGAGGATTTTGAATTTGATTCTAAACTCGACAGGGGACCATGTGAGAACTCCAGGGAGCCAGTGAAGAGACTCGAGCACCGGCATAATGTGCTCTCTTCTTTTAGTTCCTGTTAGTAATCTTGCTGCTGCATTTTGAACCAGTTGAAAGCTTTTTATGGCGCTTTTAGGGCACTCTGCAAGCAGGGAGTTACATTAGTCTAATCTAGATGTTACAAATGCATGGAAAAGTTTTTCAGCATCGCTTTTAGGCAAGATTTTTCTGATTTTGGCTATATTACGCAGATGGAAATAGGCTGTCCATGCCTATTTCCATCTCGAGGAGTCATCTGTTTCACATTGCCCTCAGGTCCCCTTGGAGTGCTAAAAATCCTGCATTTGTTATGTTAGCACTTTGCGTTGCATTGGTGCATTGGTTTCTGACTTAGTTGAGTTTGTTCAGGGAAAGTGGTGCACGTCGCCGCCTTTTTTGATTCTCCATCTGAGGAGTTTTTGGACCAGTGCACCAAGGAGCAGCTGCTTGACTGATAACCCCACATCACAGGGATTTGCTATTTGCTGGAATAATTGACGTTGCCAGGAGGCCATTATCATGTGTTCTGGGATTGTCCTGTTGCACAAACACTGGACTGAGCTAACAAGGCATTGCAGGCCATTTCTGACATCGTCCCACTCAATTTCAGAACTATGTTCTTGGACCTCTCAACTCCTGCCATGGACACAATAAATAGATACTCCTGGCAGCAGGGACAAAGGCCATTTAAAAAAATAAGGTAAGTGAGTGATGGAAAATATGAAAGCCATATTGGTTGCAAATTTGATTGAAGTTGGGGTGCTGGAGGATAAACCATGCAACGCCGTTTTGGGTCTGCTGCAAAGGCCTCTGGAAGTACATTCCATCTGGAAAATATTCACTTTTCCCCATTTTGTTATGTTACAGCCTTATTCAAAAATGTATTTATTATTTGCCTCAAAATTAATCGAACAATACTCCATAATAACATAAAAGAAGGTTGTTTAAATTTTTATAGTGCGGTCACACCGCAGTGTCCAAATTCGCTCTGGACGCCCGAGTTGGATGCCTGTACATTTGAAGGCAGACTCCTTGGACGAGTGTCCCAAAAATAAACTCGACAGCAGACATGGGTCTGAGGCGTCCAACACACATGCGCAGTGGAGGAGGAGTTGTGTTTCTTGGTGTTGCTGTCTTCAGGTTGAGTGGATTTGGTTTATTTACTTTACAAAGTCAAAAAACTGAGGCGATCGGCTTGGCGAACTGTCTGGGTCCCGCAGATACTTCAGAGGTGAGCAGAGTTTAGTTAACATAATTATTTGCTCCTAGAGCTGCGTCTGGCTGATTTATTTTTTAAATCGGTGCAGGATTTGTTTTGGTCCTTCTTCCGGGTTGTGGGTCGGTATGTCACCGGAGCGTAATCTCTGATTGGTGCGTCTGCCGCAAAATAGTTCAGCTTTGTCCAATTTATCTGCGGTTGGCGCTCTGGATGTGCGTCCGACGCTCAAAGGGCAGGATTTGCTCCGCAAAAACGCCCAAAACGTGCAGAAAAAACGCTGGATGCCGAGGACGCTCGTCCACATAGACTTTGAATGTAAACTGGACGCTTTGACGCAGTGGTGTGAACGCTTGTTTAGACAAATGTTTTAAAAAGCACAAGTATTCACAGCCTTTGCACATACTTTGAAACACCTTTGGTACTAATTACAGCCTCAAGTCTTTTTGAGGACCGTATTTTCCACACTGGATTATAAGGCACACTGTCAATTAATTGTCTATTTTCGATAATTTTTCATATATAAAGTGCACTGGATTATAAAGCGCATTAAGCAAAACAAAACAGTCAGATAAGTCAGTCAGTTAAACTTTATTAAACGCGTTCAACTCATTCAGCGCAACGTTAAGGACTGGACGGAAATAACTTCGGACATTTACATAATAGAAAGAAAAACTTTTGCAATAAATCTGATAATGGACAAATTTGCTTGACTTGACTTTGACTTTTTGTACAAATGGGCCATACAGTATGTCAGACTTTCTTTGGTCTGTGTTTTTTGCTTTCACTTTCTTTCTTGTTGTGTTTTTGTTTGTAAAAAATAATTCATTGCATAGAGTTTTAAAATACATTTCGTGCATTTCAGTTTTAATTTTTGTCTTTGCCACATTACTTGACTATATATATTTTTTGCATAATTTTCTTTGTCAAAACCTACTCGGGTGCAAACAAGCAATATCTGTGTCAACTTTTATTTCTATAGCACATGTACACCACCACCAGCTGCCCAAAGTGCTTCCCATAAACAATTCATGGTAAAAACACAGATAAGTTCAAATATAATTATAAACACAACAGATCAAATATACGGTTAACTTGTGTTAAAAGCCAATACAAAGAGATGTGGCTTAAGAGCAGATTTGAAAGATTGATGGAGCCGCTCTGATCTGCAGAGGTAAACTGTTCCACACTTCAGGGGCCGCCACAGCAAAGGCCCTGTCTCCTCAAATTCTTAATCAGGATCTGGGCACATTTATCATCAGCTGGTTTTCTGACCTCAATGATCTGGCTGGGACATGGGCTGATAAAAGCTCAGTCAGGAATACAGTGGCCCATCCATTTAAGCATTTAAACTACTACTTCCTGCTTCCGAAGAGTGCAGACGCTTTCCTGCTTGCTATTATTTATTTTGCTTTTTAATCAGTTTTTGTCTTCCAAACATTTTTAATTATGACTTTTTTTTTTTTTAAGTAAACCAAGGATTTTAAGAGCATTTTTTTGAGTTTTAATCAACAAATCTGACGAACCAACGACATGTCCGGGAGAAGGGAAACAAACTCTTCTGAACTCTGTTAGCAATATCAACAAGAAATTCATGAGCTACAAGCACGGATATTTGCTTTGGAATCTGAAAAAGGACTGCATGATACAATCCCTGTGTCATCCAGTGGTAAGAAGTCCATTTTTTACAAGAAGAACAGCTACTTTCAACTAAATCGGACTGACTCTGTGTCCTTCCCAAAACTTTCTTCAGACCAGGCCTGGTACAATCTCGGTGCAAAGCTTAAGCGATACAAAGATAATGTAACGTCACCTAAAATGCAGCTTACAGATTTTTACCACTTTCAAAGACTGAAGTAAATGAACAAAGGAAAAATGGGAGACATGACGTGGCGAAAAGGAAGACAGAGACAGAGAGAGAATCTGTGCCTAACGTCAAGGTCGTCTTGATTGGGGATGGTGCGATAAGTCACGTGATGCATGAAAAAATGAAAACACATTCTTTTCCCAGCGCCACAGTCACTGAGATTACGTCACGTATTTCTAATGTTTTGGCCACACATAAAGGAGTTAAACAGCTGATTGTGCACGTGGGCGCAGTGGACACACGACGTGAAGAGACTGAAGTTTTGAAAAGAGACTTCTTGGAGTTATTCGACGAGCTTAATAAAATGGAAATAAAAACATTCATTAGTGGACCTCTTCCAAACATTGACAGGAAGATAAACAAGTTTAGCGGCTGCTTCAGCTGAACACATGGCTGTCTAAAGAGTGTGCAACAAGAGGATTGCTCTACATTGAGAACTTCTATCTATTCTGGAAACGAGAGAGGACCTGTTTAAGAGAAATGGCCCACACCTCTGTAGAGGTGGAGTGGGTGAGGGTGCTGACAGAGAACCTGCTCCACGCTCTGAGGCATTGGGCTGGGCCTGGACAGGCTGGGCCTGGACAGGGTCCTGAGCAGATAGTTAGAGAAGAGAGGAATGAGAGAAGAATTCCTGCTCCATCAGCCAGAGACCGAGCCAATGTTTCAACATCAGCAGCACCACAACCACAGCCTCCACTAAAAGATTTATTAGCAGCCGCTCTGACACCACCAGCAAAGAATTCAACTGCAGCTCAACAGCGCCACAACAATCTTAACCGCGGCCAGCGCAAGAGTCATTTCTTTTCCGCACGGTCCTCATCAAAGGCCTTGGACCCATCTATGACAGGCCCGGCAGCATCCCTGCCATCGCCCCTGCCCTCAGAGCAGCCCTGACTCACTCTCCTTTCCATCTCCACCCTCACCCAGGGGCCTTCCCAGCCATCTTGAATATCTGATTAAATCAGGTATTAAGATGGCTCCACTCACACCAATATAATAAGATCAAGAGTTCTAACGATGATGAACTCTCACCGGCTCCCGCTACACCAACAAAAGCCCCCCACCTATCCCCCCCGCCTTTCACCTGGTATCTCCCATAGCTAGGAGGCACTGGGAGGCACTGGGTCTCAGCCTTATAGTCATAATAAAAATCAAACCAACCCGGGGCCCTGTGTAAAAAACAGCCTCCCCTTGTGCTATTTCTGTAGTAACATCACACAGACGGGGAAACAAAATGCTGCCCAATCTGAGAAATTTGATTCATATTCCCTGTAAAAAGATAACACCCAGTCTCACTGAAACTTGCAGTGCTAAATGTCAGATCCTTATGTAACAAATCATTTTTAATTAATAATTGCATTTCTTCTTATCTTGATTTCATGTTTTAACTGAAACATGGCTTGACAAAAACACAGGAAATTTAGTTCTAATAGAATCTGCTCCACCCAACTTTATGTTTGAATCTGAAGCACAGGAAAACAAAAATGGAGGAGGTTTGTGTGCTTTCGTTAGAGATGAAATAGTTACCAACAGGTTGTCCTTTGGGGTGTTTTGAACATTTGAGTACATATCCTTTTTAAAATTGAGCTCAAACAGTCTCCATCCATTATCTTCGTTGTTTTATACAAGCCTCCCCAAAATGTCTCATGTTCTAATGTAATTGATTTGTTGTTGCTCTGTTAAATCTAGTGCTTTGGATGTTCTCGACACCATTGCCCCTATGAAGGCTACAATTGTTAAAAATAAGCAGAAGGCGCCAGAAAAGGGACTGCCGCCGGCTGAACAACAAATAGCGCAAGTCAAAGCTCCAGGTTCAGAAAGAGATTTACAGAGAGAAGTTGTACATGTACAACCTCATTTTATGTAGAACTAGGGAAGGATATTTTTCTGAAATAATTGGAAGCTGTAGTAACAACTCACGTGTCCTGTTTGCCACAGTAAACAGATGAACAAACCCTCCAGCTCAGCTGCCGTTAGAACTTATTTCTACATCCAAGTGTAATGAGTTTGGATTATTCTTTAATGGCAAAAAAAAGGCTATAAATTCTACAATGCAAAAATAACCCTAAAACCACCTACTCACTTTGCACCTGTAACTGACAAAACTGTCCAGGAGATCATCACCAGTCTGAGTTCATCTACATGCTGCCTCGATGTGTTACCCACCAGATTTCTAAAGTCTGTGCTGAACAGTTTGTTAGCACCACTCACTCAAATAGTTAACATGTCGCTTCAATCTGGAACATTCCCAATTTCTTTGAAAACTGCGGTCATAAAGCCTCTCCTAAAGAAGAGATGCCGTAGTACTGAGTAATTACCGGCCCATCCGGGTCGTGGGGGCAGCAGTCTAAGCAGGGACTCTCTGACTTCCCTCTGCCCAGACACTTCCAACTCCTGCGGGGCGATCCCGAAGCGTTCCCAGGCCAGCCTCCAGCGTGTCCTGGGTCTTGTCCTGGTGGGAAATGCCCGAAGCACGCGCCCAGAAGGCATCCGGAACAGATGCCCGAGCCACCTCAGCTGGCTGCTCTCAACGTGGAGGAGCATCTGCTCTACTCCGATTCTCTCCCGTTTGACAGAGCTACACACCCTATCTCTAAGGGAGTGCTGCTTTTCCCAATCACCCCTCTCCAGGTGTCACTGTCGTTGCCTACGTGGGCGTTGAAGGCCCCCAGTAGAACAACGGAGTCCCCCGTCGGAGCACTGTCCAGTACCCCTCCCAGGGACTTTCAAGAAGGCCGGGTACTCTGCACTGCTGTTCGGCCCGTAGGCTGACACCACAGTGTGAGACCTGTTCCCAACCCAAAGGCGACCCTCTCGTTCACTGGGGTGAACTCCAACACGTGACAGCTGAGCTGAGGGGCTATAAGCAAGCCCACGCCAGCCCGCTGCCTCTCCCCATGGGCAACACCAGAGAAGTGGAGCGTCCAGCCCCTCTTGAGAAGATGGGTTCCAGATCCTGAACTGTGCGTGTAGGTGAAGCCGACTATCTAGTCGGTACAGCTCAACCTCCCACACAAGCTCAGGTTCTTTTTCCCCCCCAGCGAGGTGACGTTCCATGTCCCCAGAGTGAGTTTCTGTGTCTGGAGATCCGGTCGTCGAGGCCCCTGCCGTCGACTGCCACCCAGATCTCTCTGCACCAGCCCCTTACGGATACTCCTGCAGGTGGTGGGTCCACGGGAGGACGGCCCAACGTCACTCGTTTGGTCTCTGCCCGGCCGGGCCCCGAGGGGAAAGGCCCGGCCACCAGACGCTCGCCGTCAAGCACCTACCCTCAGACCAGATGCCCCTGACCTGTGGGGGCCCCAAGGGTCAATCCTGGGACCCCTTCTGTTCAACCTCCACATGCTGCCGTTAGGTCAGTTGATACGCAGAGAGAATGTGTCCTATCACAATTACGCAGACGACAGTCGGATCTATGTTTCACTGACGGCAGGTGAATATGGACCAGTGGATTCACTCTGTCACTGCATCCAACAGATCAGTGTGTGGATGCAAAGTAACTTTCTCCAGCTGAACTCAGACAAGACTGAAATCATCGTCTCTGGCCACAGAAACAAAGAGAAAGTGTTAACAGTCACTTCCAGAGTCTCGCTCTAAAACCTACAAATCAAGTTAGAAATCTGGGGGTGAATTTTAACAGCCACATCAAATCAATAACATCAGCAGCTTTTTACCATCTAATCAACATTGCCAAAATCAAAAGTCTAGTGTCTAAATCAGACTTGGAGAGACACTTCCATGCGTTTGTCTCTAGTGGATTAGACTACTGTAACGGCCTGCTCACTGGCCTCTCCAAACGAGCTGTAAAACAGCTGCAGTACATCCAGAACGCTGCTGCTCGGGTCCTGACTAGAACCAGGAAGTACGATCACATTAGTCCTGTGCTCAGGTCTCTGCACTGCCCCCTGTGGCTCAGAGAATAGACTTCAAAGCGGCTCTGCTTGTATACAAGTCGCTCCATGGCCGAGCACCAAAGTACATCTCGGACATGTTAGTGCCATACGAACCATCTCAGACTCTGAGGACCTCAGGGACCGGCCTCCTGCTGGTGCCCAGAGTCAGGACTAAACATGGTGAATCTACGTTTCAGTTTTATGCCGCTAAAATCTGGAACAGTCTTCCTGAGGATGTGAGACAGGCCTCTACTCTGGCATTGTTCAAATCGAAGCTAAAAACTGTAGTTTTGCTGTGTGACTGAAATTTTATTTGTACCTTCTCTTTAATGTCTTAAACTATTCTGTCATGTCTTTGTGATTTTTATGCTTTTTTTTTTCTTCCTGTTGTGTGAATCACTTTGAATTGCCTTTGTGTACAAATTGTGCTCTACAAATTGTGCTCTACAAATAAACTTGTATTGCCTAAAAACAAACAATCGCATCATGACATTTCAATGATGCGATAACTCCAGTAATCTGATAATGATCAGACTTTTGGTGTGCATACGTACCCACTGTAATGGTTTAGCGCTGATGGTGGCTGTAATGGGATGTTCTCTGTGAACATGAGCGCTGCTGACCAGTCACAGTGACCAGCCATATCTCTAAGTGAGCAGTAGCTATGATAAACAGCACCACATGGATGACAAACCCAAATGAGCCACTCATCTGTCTGCTCTTCTCAACAATGTTGTAAATGGTAAAATGGTAAATGGTCACATTTATGTAGCGCTTTTCTAACTTTTTAAAGGCACTCAAAGTACCTTAAGGAACCACTCACCCATCCACACACATTATTGACCTGATGGAGCTGGGATCCAACCACCAACCTGTGGGCCAAAGGCTCTGAATGCTGCTTTTTGTTAATGTTGAGTGCTGGATTTGGACTGCCAAATTTGTGTGTCGAGGTCGCCTTCCTTTGGATTTATTGGTTCCACCAGAGCGCTCTGTACTGAAGGCTCAGATGACATCTGAGTTTTGAAGTGCCTGTGTCTTGTTTTTCAGCACACAGATGAAGAAGGTGATGCTGACTGTTTTCAAACATAATCATGGAGCGTGCCAGTTCTTCAGAGAAGCTCTACAGTGAGTACACACTCTGTATGGTGTGCACACATTTCAAACAAACGCCAAAGTGCACAGGAGAACTCATTTGAACTGCACCAAACATACTGCCTCTTAATCTATTTCTCATTAGGGTCAGCTTTGACAAATATCCAGTGAAATTATTGTAATTTCTCTCGTACTCCTACTGCGCATTATTTGTCTCCCTTTTGCTTGTCTTGAAAATAAAACATTGCTGACACAATCTTAACGTGTCTCTTTCCCGAGCGTTGCGCTGCAGAACCGCCGCTCTCCGCGCACACTCAGTTTTGGGTTGGTGTCTTTAGCGGCTCGTAACTACGTGACTCTGTGTATTTTGAAAAAATCGAAAGTGACATGGAGCAGTCTCGTCTGTTGCCGTCTCTACAGGTGCGGCTCTCGTATAAACAGGCCATCTAAGTGGGCGACAGAGGGCACCACGTTGGTGACCCCTGCGTTAGGTTTTTGGTGTCAGTGCCAACGTCCATATCCGGGCGGGCATAGAGAAACCACTACACAGCAGTCTGGGGGGGATATAGTGCGTTCAGACCGCTGAGTCAAAGACGTCAAGTTTTTGTGCAAAGTCTATGGTGCACCGAGGAAGCACCAATCAGGAGCTTCCTCCAGAGGAGCAGTCTTCCTTCGGAAGAACAGTTATTGCACAGGCAGTGAGATGACTATTTTAGTCTCATTCACACATTGAAACACGTCCAGTGCATCAGAGACACGTTTCCTTCGTTGTCCTGAAAAGCACAGGCATCCAGCTAGAGGCGTTCAGCACGTTTTTTTGTTTGTTTGTTTTGTTTGTCAGGCGCGTTTTAAAGACACTGGTTTGGGCGGCGATGGAGGGACTACTACACAGGCAAAAAAGATGTTTTTATCATCTAAACATGCTTTCTGTCGTTATGCCGCACATTTATGGTGTCAGAACCACCGGCACAAAAAGGCTGAATTCTGAAGCCTTCTCCCGAGGCGGGCCGAGGGGGGCCGAGATGCCCTGAGGAAAGTCCGGTTTTAGCTCAGTCCAGGCACACAGTGGTAGAAGCTGAAATTGAGAGGGAGTGTCATCATTTTCAGCTGAAAAACATCTTTCAATGGTGAAACATTCTCAATGAATGTAACCTCTGAGAGGTTTGAATACGTGCCATTGTGTTGCCACACACCTCAATTCTCATTTTATGGACTATGTGAAACGCGTCCACAGAGGTGGGGGTCGGTCATTTTAAAGGGGGCATTCTACCGTGACTGTCATACACAAATGAACCCAGCGGAAACGCTCCCTAATAAAGCCACACCCACATTTCCCCATTTCCCACTGCGATGTTGATGAATGAGGGCTTTGTGTTTAGGTTTGAGATTGATGAGACGTCTCCGAGCATGTCGGGCTGTTGTGGGGACGACTGCTCCTATGAGATCTTGAGCCGGAGGACCAAACACGGGGAGGCTTCAACCGGCCACACCCACGGGAGTGGCCACTGCGGCGGCTGCTGTCACTGAGGCTCTTCTGATTGGCATACCCGTCTTCTGTCCTCATGGAGGAGCCTGAGCTGCCCTGAGGCAGAGGAGTGAACGCAGACACAGAAACCACTCTGGACCAGACATGTGTTTAACCTTCTGCTGAAGCAGTCTTTGTTTCATGACTTTGTCTAGTGTTTTCTTTTATTCCAGTTAGCGTCTTTAGCTAGTGCTGCTCCACTCACCCTCTTCCATCCAGACGCCTTCAGAGACACACTGTACAGCTGGGACTTCAGGGCCCTGGCCCCCACATGACTAACGCTATTGTCTCCTGTTACTGCTGGACATGGACACCTGTCCTCATCACTCACTTAACAGAAGAAGCACCGTGGTATGATTCTGTTGGTTGATGATATCTAGGACAGAATCTAAAACCAGCTCCAGTGGATGTGGCTCAAACCGTTTGGGAGATGGTAATAAGAGTGTATTAACATCATGCGTTTAATTCTAAAATATCAAGTTCATACGATCAAAGGTTGAATCTAAAAATCAGTACTGGACTTTGTTACATGAAGCAGTGCCCATGAGGCCTATTCAACACGGAGCGCCTCACAAACGCCCACATGTACATTCTGTATTTATTGAGAAAGTGGCTGTCATTGGTTTGCTTCTGTTTGCAGTGTTCATTTGGAAAGTGCTGCTCATTCCTTTGGAAACTCCGAGCTGTCACACATGGATTCTGCTCCCTGTGAATGCCTTTCTGCTCTTGTACCTGGTTTGGCTCTGCCCTGTAAGCCCCACCTTCTCCCTTAATCCTTTACCCTTTTATGGCTCTTTTATTTGATAAACCGCAAGAGAAATGTTACAGCACATGCTATTGTCCCCAGCTAGTCTGCATGTCCAATCCATTTGAAGAGCTACACTGATACTGGGATGCTCTGAACAGTTGTGTTGTTGGCACATTTATGAAGTGAAGTGTGCAGGTGTGACCAGCTGTAGGTCACATGTGTTTCTAGTGTCCTCTTCACGATGCTCTCAGGATAATTTTCCACTTTCAAACCTCAGCTCTGTTTTTAATTGATTTTGAAAAGCCTTATCTATATACAGTCAATTAGTTGTAAATTAATATTGCCCAATACCTTTTTAATATGCGTCTGAACTGAGAAAACCTTTTTTTGCTTTTATTTTAACTCTTTTTAATAGACAAAATGGCTCCTGCTCTGCGCATTCATTCAGGAAAGGGATGTTCTGCCTTGTCTGTGTTTGATTTGTTCAAATAAAAGAAAGTTGTTTGACTTTTCAAACTCTTTGTTACAACAATTTTTTTTTCCCCGGTAGGCTTTATTAGACAGGACAGATGAGAGAGAAATGGGGGATGAGAGAGAAGGGAGGACATGCAGTAAATAGTGCAGCACTGTTTCAACTATTTCACCTGGTTGTCCACCCAGTTCCCAACCCCTCATTCACTAGGTAGTCTTGCACAATTTAACACTTCACAGTGCACGCATTCAGATTCTGACCCTCGAGGGGACCCTCGCGGGGACACTCTCGGGTCATAGCGACTAACTTCTGGGTGAAAAATAAAAAAGGCTGCACACTCCTAAAAAAAAAAATGGATCTCTAATAAATATTGGTAAAATCTGTCTGACACGCATATATTTGTGCACTAATAATCGCCATAAAAGTTTTATTTTATACGGATCTCACTAAACGGACCAGTCTGTCATGAAAGGCCTTATCAAGGTCTTATTATTGACCTTATTTCGCCCACTTTTGCTTCTTTTTGCCATGGATCTGCACTTCTGTTATAATGACCCTTCCGGTCAAGCGGGAACTCTATTCCCTGAAATGGAGAACGAGGGAAAAGTCTGGCCGTTAAAACATGCTATAAAGCAGATTATATTGTGTAAAATGTCCAATGTTCATGTGACCAACAAGTCAAAAATGCACCGATTCCCTGGACCTGAAAACCACTGTTTAGTCTGTGTAGAATTTATTTTCTCTGGAGGTCGCAGCTCTGTGTTCACTAATACAATTGGAAGAAGGATTAAGTCATATGGGCGCTCAAACGGGCTTCCAGAATTCTTTATTTTTTTAAATTGGCAGTAGAATATTTTACATGGATATACTCAAAATTGCCAAATATATTGAGAATACAAATGCCAGGGAATAATGTACCATAATACAGCAAACAGAACAGAAAAGACACAAAAAAGAAAATTACAAATATTAGTAATACTAATACAGCACTAGTAGAGGCAAGTACAGTAAATACATTCAAACCCAGCTGGTTACAAACACAGTTTTCAAAGTTTCTTTTTAGTTTTCTGAAGGAGTGACAGACTGATGCACAATTGGAAATCTTTCAGAACATTGATAAATTATGTATTTTTGTTGGTCATTTACACTCATGGATGTAAAATGTTACCAGTAACAGAAAAAGGTTTATAACAAAGACCTTTTTATCATATTCTCACAAAAATTGTCTTGTCCGAGTGCTGCTGGTGAAAGGTTCTGTGCTATAGCTTGAGAGTTAATGTGAGGTTAATTATAGCCTAATGTAGAAGTCTGCACTATTTCTATCATAAGTAACATAAGTAAATCATATGCATAAAAAGAATGCACCTACTGCAAGATTATAAAATCAATGGGCCTACTTGCATCTATTCAATATTAATATTATTATTTGTCTATTTTGTTAAAATCACTGAGATCTAATCATTTTAGACACAAACGCAGTTCATTTAAAACAATGTATCTAACACACGGGGGGCTGCACTGCTCGTTCTGCGTGAATGAGGGGCCGACACTGTTCACTCCAAAGTGTCATGTTAGAGGTTCTGGACCGGACGAGACGGCGCTTGGGTCCGGATCCGGACCGGAGTCCACTATTAGTGACCTGGCACGTAGGCGCCACCTCACCCCCTCGCCGGCTGCTCACACTTCCAGGCTGGTGTAAATGTTAAGCGTAACAGACTTCATTCAAACGTATTGTTAGTGGTGCTCGCTAACACAGGTATGTGCGGGGCCCCCATGGCGGGGCCCCCATGGCGGGGCCCCCATGGCGGGGGCCCAGAGCCCAGAGCGCTATCGGAGCGCTGACATGACAGACTCATGTACTTTCAAACAGCAGCACTAACAGTCTCTTTGTAAAATGAGCTCAACAATACTTGGAGAGTTTTGTTGAGATTGATGTTTCTTTTTGGGTTTTTTTTATATTTAAAGTTTTTTATTTTTAATAATTAACAACACATAAACTAATATAAACAAGACCAGAGAAAAAACAAACACAATCAAAAATGGCAGACATCCAGCAAATGATAAAACAAAAGAGAAAATCATGGCACACGAAACCCATTGAAATTGTCCCATGTAGTCCACAGTCTGTCAAATTGATTTATTTTCAAATTAAATCCAAATGTAATTTTTTCCATGTTACGAATGTCCATTATAATGTCAGTCCAGTACTTGATTGTCGGTGCATTTTGTGTCATCCATTTTTTTTTGTGGGTGCTTCTTTCGCTGCTGCCAGGAGGATGCTCCAGAGATAACTGTCAATTGTGTCCATGGCAGAAGTCCTGAGGCCCAAATACATAGTTCTAAATTCCAGAGGGATGGTGATGTCATAAATTGTCTGTAAGGCTTTATTGATCTCAGCCCAATATTTGTGAACAACATGACAATCCCAAAACACATGATGGTGATTTGCCTCCTGGCTGCCACATCCTCTCCATCCAGCCACTGCTCCTGAGGGACAAGCTGGAGACGGGACTACTACTGGACTACCTCACAAACCGACCCCAGTTTGTGAGAGCCCGGGACTTTGTGTCTAACACTCGGACCTGCAGTGTTGGGGCGCCCCGGGACACCGTCCTCGTGCTCTTTCTCTTCACCCTCTACACTGCAGACCTCAGAAACGACACGGACAGCTGTGTCCTGCAGAAGTTCTCTGACTCTGCCATCATCGGACTCATCACGGACGACGACGAGGCAGAGTGCAGAGGACTTGCGCAGGACTTTGTTGACTGGTGTCAGCAGAACCACCTCATCAATGCGGGGAAGACCAAGGAGATGGTGGTGGACTTCTGCAGACACCACTTTGCTGCCCCCTCACCAGTGAACATCCAGGGAAGGCTCATTGAGAGAGTGGACTCATACAAGTACCTGGGTGTTCATCTGAACCACAAACTGGACAGGACTCATCACACAGACGCACTGTACATGAAGAGTCAGAGTCGACTCTACCTCCTGAGGAGACTCCGGTCCTCTGGAGTGACAGGGCCACTCCTGAGGACCTTCTGCGACTCGGTGGTGGAATCAGAATCAGAATCAGAAAGAGTTTATTGCCATTGTCAATGAACAAAATTCAAAAACATAGGAACTTGTCTCGGCCTTAAGGTGCAACATAAAACACTGAGTAATAATAAAACAACATATATTCAATCAAAAAAGGGCATGCATTAGGAAACAATTTAAAATTAAAATTACTATATACAATAAAAATAAAAATAGGCAAAAATAGGCATCAGCCCTCCTGTACGGTGTGGTCTGCTGGAGCAGCAGCTTCACAAAGAGGGAGAGGAAGAAGGTCCTGGCTAAACTCTCATCTCTGCTGGACCATGAGTGTCGCCCCTGCAGGACACTGTCCGCTCTGGAGAACAGCTTCAGTGACGGACTGATCCACCCTCTCTGTGTGAAGGAGAGGTTTCACAGGTCTTTCCTTCTGCTGCTGTCAGACTTTACAACAAACACTGTTAGTCCTGAACGTGTTGTTCAGCTTTCATATTCATGTTCAATACTGTGACATAATGTCAATCATCCCCGTGCAATATGTTCTTAAGTGTTATTATTATTAAGATTATAAGAGGTTTTTTTTTCTAAGTCATCTGTTTTTATTATTATCCTGTGCATAACTGTACCCTTTGTTGCAACACTGGAATTTCCCCATTGTGGGACAAATAAAGGTAAGGTTATCTTATCTTATCTCTCCAACAGTCAGCATTTCTCTGTGAGTAATGGGCACTTTGACATGGGGTTATAAAGAAGCGAGACACATTTTTCAAAAAGAAGTCCCTCCAAACATGTGAATTTGTGGTTCTCCAATGAGATGTACATATACTTTCCCACTCTTCATCAGCCAGAACAAAGTGACCCTCTCTTTCCCATTTACCCTTAATGTAATCAGTAGCGAGACTGCCGAGATTATTAATACATTTATATAATTTAGATATTAATCCCCTTGAAAGTTCAGATTTATAAGCTTTAATATATATTTCAGTCAAATGATCGTCATTACATTACATTACATAATACCTCCTTATTTGTAAATACCTATAAAAGAATCCCAAAGGATTCTTTCAACTCATCAAAGCGCTTCAGATGATTCTCCTTTACAATCTGGTAAAAGACCTTTATACCTTTTGTTGTCCAGACTTTAAATCTTGAGTCTGTGCTGTTGACTGTGAAATTTAGATTAGCAATCTCAATATTCTTCCATTGAGCTTCATATTTTCTGGGTCACACCAGCACAGCAACGCTCTGATCTGAGCTGAAACAAAGTAATTTTTCTTACAAGGCAAGTGTAAAGTTTAACAATTGTACGTTTACTGATATGTTTTTTTCCCCTTGCCATATGAATCTTGAGATTGCTTTATTCCACTCATCAAGCAGCCGGTTGGGGATGGAGTCTGGAACAGATCGAGAAACCTGGGCACAACATTAATTTTTATAGTTTCAATCCTTTGATTTAGACTTAAGTAGGGTATAAGGTTACATTTTTCAAGGTCTTTTTTTTATAGTAATAAAAAGGGGGGTATAATTTTTCTCCATTGTTGTTAGGTCTCTATGGCGTACCACCCCTAAATATCTGAATTGGTTAAATACAATAGAACATAATCTGCAGCAGGCAATTTTATGTTCCGTCCCACCAATTGTAACACCGTGAATTTGATTGTCTTTATAAATTGGACCAATGGTTCCAAATACAAAGTAAACAAGAGGGGAGACCAGGCGCAGCCCTGCCTCACCCCTCTTTCCAGAGTCAGTGGACCTGTCAGATGACCATTGATTTTAATTCTTGATGTTGGACCATCAAGAAGCCCCAATATAAGAGCCCCAATATTTTTTATAATTAGATCATTGATTTGAAATTTGTTTAGCACTTTAAATAAATATGGCAGAATCATGAATCTTCATCTCAAAGCCACAAACCACTTTATTGTGGTTGAGTGAGGTGGAGATTCTGAGCAAGGAGAAAAGATGGTTTGAAAGAGGAGTTAAGGAGGAAATCTTTGTTAAAAAAGAGAATCCTTCCTTAAATCGTAATGGAGGTTTAAGATTCAACCTTCCAGTTGTTTATAATGGTCTGCTGAAACCCTGGAGACGCCCTGGGCATTCGGATGCTAATTAAGGTGCTCAGGAAAGAGGGTGCCGCCAAGTCGGTGAACAATAGGCCTTTCCCATTTGGTTTCGATGGCCTATTATCAGGGTTCCCGCCCTGTGGGCAGGGCTTTCACAGAGTAGGATATAAACCTGAGTTCTCAAACTTGTTTCACGGATTGGGAGAATGACTCTTGAGTGTCGAAAAGTTTTGGTTTTCTAAAACAAAGTCCAGATGACTACCGAAACTGTGTTTCTCCCACCACCTTAAGACACTGCGCATGAGAGCCGTCCCCCGTCTTCAGACATTTTTAACACCTCCCTGGAGTCATGCCATGTCCCAGCCTGCTTCAAGTCGTCCATCATTGGCCCTGTCCCCAAGAAGCCCCAGATCACTGGACTTAATGACTACAGGCCTGTGGCGCTGACGTCTGTAGTCATGAAGTCATTTGAACGCCTGGTCTTGCACCACCTCAAGTCCTTCACCTCCTCCCTGCTGGACCCCCTGCAGTTCACCTACAGAGCCAACAGGTCTGTAGACGACACCATCAACCTGGCACTCCACTTCATCTTGCAGCATCTGGACTCCCCGGGAACCTACGCCAGGATCCTGTTTGTGGACTTCAGCTCTGCGTTCAACACCATCCTCCCTGCTCTGCTCCAGGACAAGCTCTCCCTGCTCAACGTGCTTGACTCCACCTGCAGCTGACTTCCTGACGGATCGGAGGCAGTGCGTGCGGCTGGGGAAGAATGTCTCAGACACTCGGACTATCAGCACAGGAGGTCAACAGGGCTGTGTACTTTCTCCTCTGCTCTTCTCCATGTACACAAACTGCTGCACCTCCAGCCATGACTCCATAAAACTGATCAAGTTTGCGGACAACACCACCCTCATCGGGCTCATCTCGGACGGGGATGAGTCTGTCGACAGGAGGGAGGTGGACCGGCTGGTGTCCTGGTGCAGCTGTAACAACCTGGAGATCAACGCCCAAAAGACCGGAGATGATCGTTTACTTCAGGAAAGTCACAGTCCCCCATCACCATGACAGACTCCCCCATCACCACCGTGGACTCCTTCCGCTTCCTCTGCACCCCCATCACCCAGGACCTCAAGTGGGAGCCCTCCATCAGCTCCGTCATCAAGAAGGCCCAGCAGAGGATGTATTTCTTGCGGCAGCTGAGGAAAGCCAATCTGCCAGCGCAGATGATGGTGCAGTTTTACACAGCCATCATTGAGTCCATCCTCGCCTGCTCCATCACCGTGTGGTACGCTGGAGCCACAGCCAGGGACAAACAGAGATTACAGAGCATTGTGCGTTCTGCTGAGAAGGTGATCGTGGGCGCCACAACAGTTTCTTTCCCTCTTGGACTCATGAACACTTCTTAACACCTTCCATTTTAACCACAATCTAATCAATCACTCACTGCACTTTCACTTTCTGCACTACAACAGTAAATTAAACTGTAAATTCTTGTGTACATAGTAATTCTGTTTTTACCTTATACTATATTAAATCTTAATTGTTTCCTAATCCATGCCCTTTTGATTTAATAAATGTTTCATATATTTTGTTTTTATTATTGCTCAGTGTTTTATGTTGCACCTTAATGCTGAAACAAGTTCCTATGTTTGTGAATTTTGTTAATTGACAATGGCAATAAACTTATTCTGATTCTGAACAGCCGGTTTATACGTCTGGCTTCATTGTCTCTTGTGTACCTCTTTAGGCGGCTGGCTAAGGCTTTAAGGCTTGGAGCCTTTGTTTGGCAGTTTCGAGAGCTTCAGGTATGGGCATCTGGTTGTACTTCTTGGGTACTTGTTTTTTTCATTGCACCTCTCTCAGCCTCTGTCAGTTGGCTCACTTCTCTCTGCGCTTGCTTGATTTTAGCTTCTAACCTTCGTTTCCATGGTGAGTATTGTTCCACATGGCTCCCATGGTTGCCCTTGTAGCCAAGCATCTCTAGGATCACTGCTGCTGAGGTGTATATCAGCCCTTGAGCCGGGGCCTGGACATGTGGCGGCCGGTGTATTAGCTAGCACAGTGCAGCGCTTGCTAGCTTAAGTGGTAGCATTGCTAGCCTGATTCTCTGTGGCATTTTTCTTGTTTTTCATAGACATGTTCCAAAAACAATTACCCAGTCTCTTCATATGTCTGCTCCCACATGAAAATATCATGTCTCTCTAGGTCAGGGGTCGGCAACCTTTAATGTCCAAAGAGCCATTTCGGACCCGAAAAAACAAAAAACAAATCTGTCTGGAGCCGCAAAAAATTAAAAGCCCAATATAAGCCTTATATGAAGGAAACACAGTGTATATTAGCTATGTTAGCCTACTATCAAAATGACTAGGCTACAAATACACAATGAGCATTCTTTATTATATGTGTATTTTCCCTGCAGCGCGCTCTGGAGAGATGACGCACCACGTGACAACGAAAAAAATCTTCGTTGACAGAAATGTCAGAATTAAATATTTTTTATAAACATGATTACAGCATTGGTAAACATTAAGAATGTTTGCGTCATGCTTGTCTTCCTACAGAGACCGCATGCGGCTCCGGAGCTGCGGGTTGCCGACCCTGCTCTAGGTGAACATTAAAACATTTTTTTCTATATGGAACTTTATAAAAAAAATCATCTTTAACCAAATCTGTGGTCCATCTTTTACATTAGTTTGTAAGATCCTGTTGTACCAAATCCACAGGATACCCCTCACACTATCAGATTTCCACAAACAGGTTTTATTGACCAGGAAAACATTTACAACCACAATTTCTCACCCCACAGGTATTACATATGGAATAATGGGGATGTACTGCACAAAAAAAGAGCCTCTACAGAAAAGAATGGGTAGAAAAGACAATGTATCGGTTTTGGGTCTTACAAATGCAATAATAGAGGAATGTGTGCATTATTCCATAATCAACAACAACTAAACCATATGTAACCACTAACTGGATTCAACTATGTGATAAAATATCAAGGTCAAGGATTGGATGTTGACCTCTAAATATATGATTACAAATAATAATTGACATTTTCCTCCTTGAACGGGTTTGCGTACGGATTGTAAATAAGAAATGAACAAATTCAAAAAGATATCCCAGCTGTCCGCAGGCCCAGAACCCATGAGTCAGGTGTATTGTTTGCCTCACCGAGTGAACTTTTACTGCTGTTTTTATACTGAATGTTCGAGCCGAAACACGTTTAAGAAATACATTTCATATATTATCCAGAATATGGAAGTACAGAGCACGTTGTTTTATTTGGTAAATACAGAGGGACAGCGACACATAATCTGCATCGCATTCAGCACAGTTTCTGAGGCATTACACTGTGCACCGAGCAGCAGAGCGCGGTGCTGCCTCACGGGGGCGCCCCTCCTCCCTGTATTTGAACGGGAGTTATGGGACATGCGGAAATTCTTAATTGAAAAAAATATGGTTCCATATTGGATTCAAAGGGAAAGGTTTATAATACATACCAGATGACAAATATTAAATTTTATTATATTCTATAATTCAGTTTTTTCTCCCAAGATTGACAGGTGAGGCTCTGCCTCCCCTGCCTCCCAAGAATTCAACACACAGTTTGGGCTCTGGAACCCATCTCCTCGAGAGGGGCTGGACGCTCCACTTCTCTGGTTTTGTCTGCGGGGAGAGGCGGTTGGCTGGTGTGGGCTGTCTTTATTGCCCCACAGCTCAGCCGTCACGTGTTGGCGTTCACCTTATTGAACCTAATTACACCTCCGGGAGAGCTTCTCCCAGATCCCGGGGGAAGGCTGGGGACATTGAGTCCGAGAGGACCATGTTCTTGACCTCCATTGTCAATGCCGCTGCTCGGAGCTGTGGTCGCAAGGTCTCAGGTGCCTGTCGTGGCAGCAACCTCCGGACCCGGTGGTGGACACCGGAAGTAAGGGATGCCATCAGGCTGAAGAAGGAGGCCTATCAGGCCTTTTTGGCTTGTGGGACTCCTGAGGCAATTGACAGGTACCGGTGGGCCAAGCATACAGCAGCTAGTGCTGTTGCAGAGGCAAAACTCGGGGCGGGGAGGACTATCGGTCGGCCCCAAAGAAATACTTCCAAACGGCGTCTCAGGAGGGGGAAGCAGTGCTTCACTAACACTGTTTACGGTGTGGGTGGAGACCTGCTCACCTCGATTTGGAATGTCGTCGGACGGTGGAAGGAATACTTTGAGGGCTTCCTTAATCCTCCTTAATCCCAGTCTTCGGAAGACTGTCACGTCGTCCGAAGAGGACTTGGAGGCTGACTCATCCATCACCAAAGCTGAAGTCACTGAGGTTGTTGGCAAACTCCTCGGTGGCAGGGCTCCGGGGGTGGATGAGATACACCCTGAGTACCTAAAGTCTCTGGATGTTGTAAGACTGTCTTGGCTGACAAGTCTCTACAATATCGCGTGGTGGTCGGGAGGGGTACCTGTGGACTGGCAGACCGGGGTGGTGGTCCCTCTGTTCAAGAAGGGGGACCGGAGGGTGTGTTCCAACTACAGAGGGATCACACTCCTCAGCCTCCCGGGTAAGGTCTATTCCAGGGTACTGGAGAGGAGAATACGACCAATAGTCGAACCTCGGATCCAGGAGGAGCAGAGTGGTTTTCGCCCTGGTCGTGGAACACTGGACCAGCTCTATACTCTCCATTGGGTACTTGAGAGTTCATGGGAGTTTTCCCAACCAGTCCACATGTGGCTTTGTGGATCTGGAGGAGACTTTCGACTGTGTCCCTCGGCGTGTCCTTTGGGGGTGCTCCGGGAGTACGGGGCCCGGGGCCCTTTGCTCAGGGCTGTCCGGTCCCTGTATGACTGAAGCAGGAGCTGTGTTCACATTGCCAGTAGTAAGTCAGACCTGTTCCCAGCGCATGTTGGACACCTCAGGGCTGCCTTTTGTCATCGGTTCTGTACATTGTTTGGCGCGGTCAGGGATCGGAGGGGTCCGGTTTGGGGACCACAGGATCTAATCTCTGCTGTTTGCAGACGATGTTGTCTTGATGGCTTTATCAAAGCCGGACCTGCAACATGCACTGGGACGGTTTGCAGCTGAGTGTGAAGCAGCTGGGATAAGAATCAGCACCTCCAAATCCAAGGCTATGGTTCTCAACTGGAAAAGGGTGGCTTGCCCTCTCCAGGTGGGTGGGGAGTCCTTGCCCCAAGTGGAGGAGTTCAAGTATCTCGGGGTCTTGTTCACGAGTGAGGGAAGGATGGAATGTGAGATTGACAGGCGGATCGGTGCAGCGTCCGCTGTCATGCGGTCGCTGCATCGGACTGTTGTGGTAAAGAAGGAGCTGAGTCAAAAGACAAAGCTGTCGATTTATCGGTCAATCTACGTTCCTTCCCTCACCTATGGTCATGAGCTTTGGGTAATGACCGAAAGGACAAGATCGTGGATACAAGCGGTCGAAATGAGTTTCACCCGCAGGGTGGCTGGGCGCGCCCTTAGAGATAGGGTGTGGAGCTCAGTCACGCGGGAGGAGCTCAGAGCAGAGCCGCTGCTCCTCCATGTCGAGAGGAACCAGCTGAGGTGGTATCTATTCGGGATGCCTCCTGGGCGCCTCCCTGCCTCCACCGGATAGAGGCCCCGGGGAAGACCCAGGACACGCTGGAGGGACTGTCTCTCGGCTGGACTGAGAACACCTCAGGATCCCCCCGGAGGAGTTGGAGGAAGTGTCTGGGGAGTGGGGAGGTCTGGGAGTACCTGCTTAGACATCTACCCCCGCAACCCAGGCCCGGATAAGCAGAAGAAGAGTGCAAATAGTTGGAAATATCAACAAGAAATGCATGAGCTACAAGCACGGATATTTGCATTGGAATCTGAAAAAGGACTGCACGATACAATCCCTGTGTCATCCAGTGGTAAGAAGTCCACATTTCTTGCAAGAAAAACAGCTACTTTCAACCTAAACTGTGTCGTTCCCAAAACTTTCCAAAGACCGTACTTGGCACGTACTTGGTGCGATGCCTAAACGATACAAAGATAATGTAACGCCACCTAAAATACAGCAAACAGATTTTTACCTCTTTCAAAGACTGAAGTAAATGAACAAAGGAAAAATGTCTCTCTCTGCCTTTTCGCCACGTCATGTTTTACAGAGAGAGAGAATCTGTGCCTAACGTCAATATCGTCTTGATTGGGGGATGGTACGATAAGTCACGTGATGCATGAAAAAATGAAAACACATTCTTTTGCCAGCGCCACAATCACTGAGATTACGTCACGTATTTCTAATGTTTTGGCCACACATAAAGGAGTTAAACAGCTGATTGTGCACGTGGGCGCAGTGGACACACGACGTGAAGAGACTGAAGTTTTGAAAAGAGACTTCTTGGAGTTATTCGACGTGCTTGATAAAATGGTAATCAAAACATTCATAGGTGCACCACTTCCAAACATCGACAGGAAGATAAACAAGTTTAGCCGGCTGCTTCAGCTGAACACATGGCTGTCCAAAGAGTGTGCAACAAGAGGATTGCACTACATTGAGAACTTCTATCTATTCTGGAAACGAGAGGACCTGTTTAAGAGAAATGGCCCACACCTCTGTAGAGGTGGAGTGAGGGTGCTGACAGAGAACCTGCTCCACGCTCTGAGGCATTGGACTGGGCCTGGACAGGATCCTGAGCAGATAGTTAGAGAAGAAAGCAATGAGAGAAGAATTCCTGCTCCATCAGCCAGAGACCGAGCCAATGTTTTCAACATCAGCAGCTCCACAAGTACTACCTCCACCAAAGGATTTATTAGCAGCCGCTCCACCACCTGCAGCAAAGAATTCAAACTCCAACTGCTCCACGATCACCTCCACCGCCTCCAGCAAAGGACTCATCTGCAGCAGCACCACAAACAATCTTCACCTCGGCTAGCGCAGGAGTCATTTCAGTGCTTTCCTGCACGGTCCTCATCAAAGGCCTTGGACCCATCTGTGGCGGGCCTGGCAACATTCCTGCCATCGCCTCTGCACTCAGAGCAGCCCTGGATCCCCCCTGCAACATCTACTCCCACTACAGATTCCTCACTCTCCTTTCCATCTCCACCCTCACCCAGGGGCCTTCCCAGCCATCTTGAATATCTGATCAAATCAGGCATTAAGATGGCTCCACTCACGCCTAATATAGCAAGATCAAGAGTTCTGATATCAACGATGATGAACTCTCACCGGCTCCCACTACACCAACAAAAGCCCCCCCACCTATCCCCCTCGCCTTTCACCTGGTATCTCCCATAGCTAGGATACACTGGGTCTCAGCGTTGCCTGGACTTATAGTCATAAATAAAAATCAAACCAAGCCGGGGCCCTGTGTAAAAACAGCCTCCCCTAGTGCTATTTCTGTAGTAACATCACACACAGATGGGAAAACAAAATGCGAGTCAGACTGCCCAATCTGAGAAATTTGATTCATATTCCCTGTAAAAAGATAACGCCCAGTCACACAGAAACTAGTCTGAAACTTGCTGTGCTAAATGTCAGATCCTTATGTAACAAATCATTCTTAATTAATCATTTTATTTCTTCTTATAATCTTGATTTTATGTTTGTAACTGAAACATGGCTTGATAAAAACACAGGAAATTTAGTTCTAATAGAATCTGCTCCACCCAACTTTATGTTTGAATCTGAAACAGGAGAAAACAAAAAATGGAGGAGGTGTGTGTGCTTTTGTTAGAGATGAAATAGTTACCCACAGGTTGTCTTTGGGGTGTTTTCAACAGTACATATCATACATATCATATGAGTACATATCCTTTCAAATTGAGCTAAAACAGTCTCCATCCATTATCTTCATTGTTTTATACAAGCCTCCCCAAAATGTCTCATGTTCTAATGTAAATGATTTGTTGTTGCTCTGTTAAATCTAGTGTTTTGGATGTTCTCGACACCATTGCCCCTATGAAGGCTACAATTGTTAAAAATAAGCAGGATGCGCCAGAAAAGGGACTGCCGCCGGCTGAACAACAAATAGCGCAAGTCAAAGCTCCAGGTTCAGAAAGAGATTTACAGAGAGAAGTTGTACATGTACAACCTCATTTTATGTAGAACTAGGGAAGGATATTTATCTGAAATAATTGGAAGCTGTAGTAACAACTCGCGTGTCCTGTTTGCCACAGTAAACAGATAAACAAACCCTCCAGTTCAGCTGGAGGGTTTGTTCACCAGATTATCACCAGTCTGAGTTCATCTACATGCTGCCTCGATGTGTTACCCACCAGATTTCTAAAGTCTGTGCTGAACAGTTTTGTTAGCACCACTCACTCAAATAGTTAACATGTCTCTTCAATCTGGAACATTCCCAATGTCTTTGAAAAACTGCGGTCATAAAGCCTCTCCTAAAGAAGAGCAGTCTTGATGCCGCAGTACTGAGTCATTTACCGGCCCATCTCTAATCTGCCATTTTGGGGCAAAGTCCTTGAAAAGGTTGTTTACCAACAGCTCACTGATTTCCTCTTAATAAACAACTCATTTGATGTTTTCCAGTCAGGTTTTAGACCTCATCACAGCACTGAGACTGCTGTTGTCAAGGTGACAAATGACATCCACCTGAACACTGACGCGGGCAAAAGCCTCAGTCTTAATTCTGTTAGATCTGAGTGCTGCTTTTGACACTGTCGATCATGGGACCCTCTTACAGAGACTAGAGGACTGGGTGGGCATCACTGGCACTGCACTAAATTGATAGATTAGACTACTGTAACAGCCTGCTCACTGGCCTCTCCAAACAAGCTGTAAACAGCTGCAGTACATCAGAATCAGAATCAGAAAGAGTTTATTGCCATTGTCAATGAACAAAATTCACAAACATAGGAACTTGTCTCGGCCTTAAGGTGCAACATAAAACACTGAGCAATAATAAAATAACATATATTCAATCAAAAAGGGCATGCATTGAGAAACAATTTTAAAATTACTATAAAATAAGGCCAGAACGCTGCTGCTCGGGTCCTGACTAGAAACCAGGAAGTACGATCACATTAGTCCTGTGCTCAGGTCTCTGCACTGCCCCCTGTGGCTCAGAGAATAGACTTCAAAGCAGCTCTGCTTGTATACAAGTCTCTCCATGGCCTAGCACCAAAGTACATCTCGGACATGTTAGTGCCTTATGAACCATCTCGGACTCTGAGGACCTCAGGGACCGGCCTCCTGCTGGTGCCCAGAGTCAGGACTAAACATCAGGAATCTGCGTTTCAGTTTTATGCAGCTAAAATCTGGAACAGTCTTCCTGAGGATGTGAGACAGGCCGCTACTCTGGCAATAGCTAAAAAATGTTTTGTTTGGCTGTGCATATGACTGAAATGCTTTTCTTTGCACTCTTCTCTTTTATGTCTTGAAATATTTGACGAATAGCCTGAAAATGGCACTTTTAAATTAAGATTTTGTGATTTCTGCCATGTCTTTGTGATTTTAATGCATTGTTCTTTTCCTGTTATGTGAAGTATTTTTAATGGCCTTGTGTACGAATTTTGCTCTACAAATAAACTTGCCTTGCCTTGCCGCTGTAAAATTAAATGAGGTTTAAATTGTTGTATTGTCAGAAAAAACGCCCCCAATAACATGAATACAACAGAAAAAAAGGTCTTAAACCTGTTATTACTGCATGCAAAATATTATCTGCATATTAATGCAAAATAAGTGTATATTTGTTGGACATAAGCCACTATGTTTGGAGTTGTATCTGCAATCTATTGCTCCCATGGATGGTAACAAATAGGCCATTTAAACTATAAATATGGACAAATATTGAATTTATAGCTAAAACCTACAAATGTTACTACTACATCTACCTGCTGTTTGTTTTTCTTTTTAGTTTATTTTGTCTGTATTATGTATGTATCTTTTCCCCCTCATTTCTATGTACATAACAGTCATTTGCTATGTTTTTTTTGTTTTTGTTTTTTTTAAATAAATAAAACGGTGTGAGAAATGATCATTTACTAAATCCATTGAGAAATTTGCTGTGTAATAAATAACATGCTAAATGCATTTAATTCCTTCAATAAACATGCCTGTGTATTCCCTCATTCGTCCAGGAGTGTTCCATTGTAAAAAAAGATTCAGTCGTAGTCATTTGGACTCTGTTTTAGAAAAACAAAACGTTTCGACTCTCATCCAAGAGTCATTCTCAATCTGTGAAACAAGTCTGAGAACTCAGGTTTTTAACCTACTCTGTGAGAGCCCTGCCCACAGGTCGGAACCTCCTGATAAGGTGGGCAGAGTTTTGGTTTCACTTGAGACTAAACCCATTGTTTTAACTAACAGCCCTGAGATTGGCCAACTACATCCTATTGTACACTTACTTTCACTCCCTCCTCAATGAGTACCTGATTAGCATCAGAATGCCCCGGGCGTCACCAGGGTTTCAACAAACCATTACAAACAACATTCTCTTTTTTAACAAAGATTAGAGAGGGTTAAGGAGGCAATCTTTGTTAAAAAGAGAATATATATAAAGAATGGCGGCGTGTCAAGTATTTCCCATTTGATGCTGCTGGGAGGGAAGAAAGATCTCAGGGGGGCCATTGTCAAACGATGCAAGGGATTTTATGAGTACTGTTGGTGGTCGTGATGTTATGAGGGTGATGAAGTTTAGTGGAGGAAACGGTGAAGAGAGCACTTTGCTTTGTATGACCTTTCGAGCTGACCTACCCGATATGACTTATTTAGACCACGGTTGTTAACGTGAGATGCTACTGTTGCCAAGAATATGGACAAGTTGCCTCTGTCTGAGGCCACGAAGAGGCGATGGAAGAGTGTGAGGAGGAATGTGTGGTAAATGGAATAGTGCCAAAATTACTGCACTGTTGCGGGTCGCACCAGGCTAGGGCAGTGGGATGTCTTAGGAGAGACCTGCTGAAGAGTGTCAGCAAACTGAGAGTGAAGGAGAGAATCACTTATGCAGAGGCGGTTAAACGTGTGGAGAAGAGGGAGAACAAACCAGAGAGAACAAACAGCTGTATTTCTGTGGATATAAAGAGTTTTCTTGCTTTCATTGCTGTGGTGTGCACTTGTACCAGTGGAACTCAAGGAGTAATTTTGGAAGCTTATTGAGATTTATGAAAGTGGACAGTATGTCAAGGAAGGACCTGGCTCTTGCTATAACAGGAAAGTCTTACCAAGCATCAAACTGAAGGGGTGGAGGGCAGCATTACGCACACTAGCGTACAGCTTGCCAGAAACTATTAGAAGAAGAAGACGACGAAGTAAAAGGTACAATGGCTGTGTCTGAATTCGGGGTCTGCATGCTCCGAAGGCTACATTTGAAGGCCGGTTGCATCACTTCCTGCGCAACGAGGCTGTACCATTTCACGCAGCCCACGAATACAGCCGACAAATGTGGCCTGCGTCTCCATGGAGATTGGCCGTGAACGAAGGCCGAGCAAAAGCACACTTTGCGGCCTTGTATATCCCATAATGCACTGTGTGGCGCTAGTCAGATGTTTTTAAAACAGGCGGAGCGAAACAGCGCCCCCCGACAGCGGAGGGAACATGTAAGTGAACGCACAAGTGTTAAATAAGGGCAGAACGTTCCCAAAACTGTTAAAGAAGTTTGGTTTTAACTGTAAAATGCAGCTAGTTTTAATGTGTTTTCTGTAACACATTAAAATAAAAGAGACCACTTAAGATCATGAATCAGGGTGGGAGTAAAAATGTTTTCTCTTTATTATAGTTTATGGTTGACTGCTTCACGTTGTGAACATAGCTATTTAAATATATTCTATTCTGATGATTAAATATATTTTCTCCAGAAACACAGATCTCTCTCTTTATAAAGTGACTTAAATGCACATATTTCCTTTCATGTTTTCCCTTGTCATTATATAATCCCGTTCTGAAATTAAACCGGCAATATTTATTACTTTTGTTGAAACTTAACAGATGATTTTGACAGTTATCACAGCAATATTGGTAATTATTATATTTTACAAGAGCTGAAACATAATATTTGGTTGTGTGGGTGAGATGAACATAATCTCTTGGCTCAAAGTCCGAATATTTTATCCTTGCTGCGTGCTCTTTTTAATACGTCCATGTGCGTAATTTGCGTGGCGTTAGCGTAAGCAGCGAGTCTTTGGTGACGGAGCGGCTCCGTGCGCGAGGCCTGTCCCATTTCGGCACGGCCTTTGCGGTCTACGGAGCCTACTCTTAAGACCAGCCTCCGTCGGCTGGGTCCTTCGGAGCATGCAGACCCGGAATTGAGACACAGCTTATAATAGATCCATGAACGGAACGCCCGTAGTGGGGGGACGCCTTTCCACGGTGCACACAGACCGGAAATGGCTGGTGTAAGATGTGAGCTCCATGCATGTCTCAGTGTGAGCCCTGAATGGATCCCCACATGCTGTGATCGGTGAGGGGAAGATCGGGTCCGTGATGAGTGGAACGTGTGGCTCCGTGACCCGCCTCCGCTCGTCCTTCTCCGCTGACGGTGAGTACGTGTCCGTCTGAAGTGAAAGTATGCCCGGCCCGGTACACACTCGTTTAAAGAGTGAAATAAAAGCCAGCTGTAGTAAATGTGCCTTTAGAAGACAAATGCATATCAATTAGTCAACGCCAGGCTATTTCAGCCAGACACATTTCACATGAGCCAGTACACCACATTCTACTCCAACCAGAGGCTCTTGACACTAAACTGAGCAGCCAGTTCCTGTTGCCTTAAAAATGAGGGGCTCCACTTCCTGCTCCTTTCATTCCTTAAGGGGAATTTGCCGAGTCTCACAAAATAAAAAATAAAATAAAAAGGATCTGACCAGTGGTGAGTGAGTTCCAGATGCCTCCTCATCGTAGCCTCCTCAGGCAGGAGGCTACGGTCCATCCGGACCAGAACCTCCCGCCATAAGAATAGTTTCTTTCCCTCTGCCGTTGGACTCATGAACACTTCAAAACACCTGTCACTTTAACTGCAATATTCAACCACTCACTGCACTGTCACTTTCTGCACTACAACTTTAAACATAACTGTAAACTTGTGTACATAGAAATGCCTATTTTTATTGTATAGTAATTTTAAATTGTTTCCTAATGCATGCCCTTTTTTGATTGAATATATGTTGTTTTATTATCGCTCAGTGTTTTATGTTGCACCTTAAGGCCGAGACAAGTTCCTATGTTTGTGAATTTTGTTCATTAACAATGGCAATAAACTCTTTCTGATTTTGATTCTGATCTGATTCTGATAATCACAGTCACATGTTCAGACCTTTCTGTCCCATGTAAATATTTCACCTGGAGATGTCTATATGTTTATTAAAAGTAAGTGCTTTTGGCTCTAAGATGACGCTAACATACAATTAATGTAATCAATAATGTTCAAAGAACAGCACAAACTGAATTAACCTGTTTATGAAAACATTCTGTGAACTTTTATCAAGTTTGTTTGTTTTATATTGAAGTGAATGTATGTTAGGCTTCAGCCTGTGGTGAAAAGGGCCTTTTAAAAATGATGATTGATGAAAGGCAGGCTTAAGTATAGCCATCAGTAAAGCTATTCCGCTGATTGAATTGAAGCTGTGCTAACTCCAGACTCTATCCTGGTGTCCCCTCAGGGCTTCAGCGTTGCCATGGCGCAGAGGATGAGGCTGAAGCTGAGGACGGTGTTTGTCCTGTACTTCCTGGTGTCTCTGATAGGACTGCTGTACGCACTCTTGCAGCTGGGTCAGTGACCTCACAATTACATGTTTCTACACGGAGACTGGTAAACCCATGTCCAGGCTTCAGCGTGACTTTTCACTCTGTAGCGTGTAAAACTCAGGACAAGACATTTTGCTAAATATATTACTACGTGTCCACAAGGGTATTGCATAGTATCTCACGATACAATACATATCCTGATACTCAAAACTTTACACAATATGTGTCCTGATATCGTTTACAATCAGTGTTTTAAAGTTGACTAAACTGATGTTTTGATTATGTAAAATTTCATTTAAAATTAAATTCATATCAGAATACAAGTGTCCTATGAATGATTCACCCTTTGAAAGTATTGAAAGTAGCACGACACACATCAATGCATCATAAATGCATCACTATCACTGTTGGGGAAATTACTTTGAAGTTACACATCTTTAGATTACTTGGAGACAAAGGTTACGTTCACACTGCAGGTCAAATCAGGTTTTTTGGCCCATATATGACCTGTATTCTCTTCAGGACAGTGTGAACAGCACACATCCGATTTTTTTCAAATCTGACCCAGGCCATTTTTGTTTGTGGAAATAAATCCGATATGTAACCGCACTTTTAGAATGCGACTTCAGTCTGAACGCTCAGGTCCCCAGATCCGACCTGAACGTCATCAATAGACCAAATTTCTGGGATAAACATCACAATTCTGAGTCAAAGTGGAGAGAAATGGCAGACAAAGAAGAAAAGCTTATATTGGCATAAGTAATAAGTTTGTGAACTAATCAATATACGGGGCGACAAATCAATTCAGGCAAAAACAGAGGGTTCGTACCGGAATCGGCCGAGATTTGAGGAGATTGAGAAGGAGTTGGCCCGAGCGAGGGACTAAGCGCTCCTGGCTTCAATGCAGAAATAAAAAAGCCTTCGTTAAACACCACTGCGCAGCGTGTGACTACGTTCACGCCAGACACAAACGCCAATCGCATTCTTCTGTAATGTGAACGACCACGTTAAAAAAATCCAAATTTGGCCTCATGCAGTGTGAACGTTGCTCTAGTGGACCTTTTGTGTTGTCTCTTGTGTCTTTATGTTGTAATTAATAAGTTATTTTACATTCCCAACCAAAGTTGTAAATAAACCTCTTCTGTGCTGTGACTCTTTATTGATGACATTTAAACAGAGGGAAACAAAACATTAGTTGTTTAAATTATCTCAAAATGTGCATGTGTGTATGTGTCTGTGTGTGTGCGACTGTCTGTGTGTGTGCGACTGTCTGTGTGTGTGCCACTGTCTGTGTGTGTGCCACTGTCTGTGTGTGTGCCACTGTCTGTGTGTGTGCCACTGTCTGTGTGTGTGCGACTGTCTGTGTGTGTGCGACTGTCTGTGTGTGTGCGACTGTGTGTGTGTGTACAGGTCAGCGCTGTGACTGCTCCGAACACAACCGGCCGTACGAGCGTACCATCTCTGGCCTACAGGGGGAGCTCCACAAGCTGCAGGAGAAAATGCAGAAGAGTGAGAGCACCGCCACCATCTATGTGATCACTCCCACCTACGCCAGGTACTGTTGCCTACGCCCAGCCGGTACTGTTGCCTGCGCCAGGTACTGTTGCCTGCGCCAGGCACCGTTGCCTGCGCCAGGCTCCGTTGCCTACGCCAGGCACCGTTGCCCGCGCCAGGCTCCTCCGTTGCCCGCGCCAGGCTCCGTTGCCCGCCAGGCTCCGTTGCCCGCGCCAGGCTCCGTTGCCCGCGCCAGGCTCCGTTGCCCGCGCCAGGCTCCGTTGCCCGCGCCAGGCACCGCCAGGCACCGTTGCCCGCGCCAGGCACCGTTGCCTGCGCCAGGCTCCGTTGCCTACGCCAGGCACCGTTGCCCACGCCAGGCACTGTTGCCCACGCCAGGCACTCCCTCACCTACGCCAGGTACTCCTTGAGCACCGTCTTATAGTGATGTGCGAGTTGGTTTTTCCCAACCTGCAGGGCCCACAATGTTGGCATTTTCTGACAAATGAAATGACTAGTTTGGATTGAGCGTGAAAAAGCTCTAAAGCTCCTGAGCACGCACAAGATCATTAACAGTTATGACTGCTGACTGTTTTCTACATGTTTAGCTGTAAAAGTGTGTTTTATTACAATCCATCTCATATTCACAGAGAAATGAGCCTAATGAGGAAATGAATTAAGATGTGCCTAAATGCAAAGGAGCGCCTGCGCTGTGGGGACACGAGCGCGCAGTCTGCCCTTTATAACGCTGCGTAAACTCCAGCACATGTTCTGAAACTGGGCCAGCTGATGACAAAATGAACCGTGCTGTGTTCAGGCTGGTGCAGAAGGCTGAGCTGACCCGTCTGTCCCACACCTTGCTCCACGTTCCTGCGTTGCACTGGATCCTGGTGGAGGACGCGCCTCAGAAGAGCGTTCTGGTCTCTGAGCTCCTGAAGAGCAGTGGACTGAGCTACACACACTTGCACATGCCCACGGCACCTCAGAGGAAGCTGCATGAGGTACTCCTGCACCTCACACGCACGGATGGACAGGCACACGCACACGCACGCACACACACACGCGCTCACTCCTGTCCAGTCTCAATACTGGGGCTTTGAGTAGCTGACGATACCAGGTAACCTTCCTTCCCACCGATATCGATACTGGTCAGGGTATGACATTAAGCATTATCAAGTTTTTACCCACTGGGCAAGTAGGCACCATGTATTACTTGCCCGTGAACTCTTAAAAAACAAATATGAACAGGCTGGTAATAAATAGTGTTTTCACGATATGGATACCGACATGAAGGGTTTTCACACTGTAGGCCTTTAGAGCCACTTTCAGTCACAGTGTTGAATGAACGCAAGAGGGACTGAGTGGTTCTTGACTAAATAGGGACTGCGGGTTTAGAGGGACTTAGTTCTTGGTGCTGTTATGTGGAAAAACATTGAGGCATGTTGTTTTTTCCTTTCTCTTTGAACCAAAAGCAACAGAATCTTAAAATGTAGAGCAGAAGGATTGTGGCAGTCTCAGACTCTGACTGAAGGTTCTGACCACAGACCTCAGCAGCACACACGTCTAATGGGGCTGTCGCCAAGCATTAGGCATCATTTTATAAACTAAAACCAAAAATGTGATTATTTATGACAGCAGCTCTAGCCTTGGAATCAACAACAATTGTTTTTACAAACTATTTCCATTTATTAAGGACAATATGTGTCAGAAGTGTCTAAATGACTGCTGCTGCTTAAAGAAGAGCTAAAACACTGTCAATTATTTCACTGTTCACAGCGTTGTCACTTTAAAGACCCCTTAATCTGTGAATATTATTAAATTAATTAGGCTATGGGTTAAAATGATATGGGCTACATAAAATGGTTTATGATGAGGCTACATATTGAGAAATTATTACATTATGACTAATTCATTTAAAAATGCTTTTAGGTTTCTCAGGCAAACAAAGAAAAAAAAGACTGTAAAACTCTCATCCGTCAGTGTACGTTCACATTTTGGTGCCACAGCACTCACAATTATACATTCATAGCCTTAACTTCTCGTACACACACACAGGGCCATCACAGCACTTTGTGTTAAATGCAGCGCATCATACTCATTTCAAGTAGTAGTAAAGCCCTCTCTGCCCTTCTGAGATTGTAATAGGCCTACATTATATACTTACAACTTGTACTTGTTCCACTACTTTGCATTACTTTTGAGATGTGTTTGTTGTCGACAAATTCGAATTTCCCTCTTTTAAAAAAAACAAACAACTTTTTAAATGGAGGATTCAAATGTACATTGTGTCTTCGACTCGTGTAGGCTCGGGTGGCACGGGAGCACAGCTCTCACGTCACAGCACGAAGAATCCGAAAAGGTTTGCCATTGTCAGTGAACAAAAGTCACAGGCTGGGAACTTGTTTGGTGATTTGGTGCAACACAATAATAAAAGTAAGATATAAGATAAGGCATGCATTAAAGAAAAACTATTTAAATTAAGTGCACAGTTTTACAGTTGCATTTACATGAGTAGTGTGTGAACAGTGCAGTGAGTGATGAATAGTTGCAGTTAAAGTGGCAGGTGTTTAGAAGTGTTTAGAAGACCTGCTCGTCCCAGAGCCCTGGAGACGTACAGGTCCTGCAGAGATGGAAGTCTGCAGCCGATCACCTTCTCAGCAGAGGGCGCTGTAGGCTGTTTGTCCCTGGCTGTGGCCCTAGTGTACCAGGTTCGACTCCCAGGCGACGTGGGACCTTTCTCTGTGGAGTTTGCATGTTCTCCCTGTGTCTATGTTGGTTTCCTCCAGGGGCTCCGCTTTCCCCTACCACTAAAAACGTGTACAATAGTGTGTATGAATGAGAATGTGTTTGTGAGAGTGAATGTGGGACAATGGAACTGAGCCCATGGCTACAATCCTCATGTACAGTGTTTGTTTGTTCCTCCCCTGAAAAAGAGATGTTACATCTCAGTGTGACTTAAGAACATCAGGGACGACAGCACTTGAGCTTCACCTGGTGCAGAGCATCTCTCCTGAGAAGGTTAATGTGTATTGTGCACTGTCCCTGTCTCAATAAAATAAATAAACTAACTGTCCCAACCAAGATAAATAAACAAAAAAGGCTTTAAATAGGATGACTGAGGTTAAGCTCGTTTGGATCAGATACTTTTTGCATTTCATACTGGGTTGTTGGCTCTTCTCGTCGCAGTTCTTGGTCAGAATACTGGAGACATGCACAGAGAGAGGGAAAAGCGTTTTAAAGTGAGGAGGCACACCAAACTTCGAAAAGCAGAGGGCTACTTTTACAACAGAAGCAGCAACTTTGTAGCCTGACAGAGCGAGACAACTTTTACAGTCTTATTTTAGTGTTCCAAAACTCTGCTCATCCAGCATGATGGCGTTACATTTCCAGCATGTTTCAGCTTCACCTCTATTCAATGTAACAATTTCAATAAAAAAGGGGCCGGTGAATCCTGCTGTTTTTACCTTTCCATCCTCCGCTCAGGGAATAGACTTCTATCGTGGGATTGCCCCGGGCAAGTAGACAACTGTTAATGTTGAGCCCAGCTGGTATCACAAGAAGGATAGAATGGATAAGGCTTGCTGTTCTTAGGAGATACATGAGCTCATGAGCTAAAGTGCTTACCAGAATAACTAATAACTCTGGTTAATGGTGGCCTGATATGGCTGTAACATTAATGATGGTTATGATCTGATGGCCCACCATCAGCTCCCTCATCAAGAAGGCCCAGCAGAGGATGTACTTCCTGCAGCAGCTGAGGAAAGCCAAGCTGCCAGTGCAGATGATGGTGCAGTTCTACACGGCCATCATTGAGTCCCATCCTCACTCCTCCATCACCGTGTGGTACTACAGCGCCCTCTGCTGGAGCCACAGCCAGGACAAACAGAGACTACAGCGCCCTCTGCTGGAGCCACAGCCAGGGACAAACAGAGACTACAGCACCCTCTGCTGGAGCAACAGCCAGGGACAAACAGAGACTACAGCGCATTGTGCGTCTCTGCTGAGAAGGTGATCGGCTGCAGACTTCCATCTCTGCAGGACCTGTACGTCTCCAGGGCTCTGGGACGAGCAGGTCGGATCACAGCTGACCCTTCTCACCCTGGACATGGTCTATTTGAGCCACTCCCCTCAGGCAGGAGGCTACGGTCCATCCGGACCAGAACCTCCCGCCACAAGAATAGTTACTTTCCCTCTGCTGTTGGACTCATGAACACTTCTAAGGTTTTGATTTTTGGTTTAATTCTATAGTTCAGTATTGCATTGTAAAATAATTAAAAAAAAATAAAGCTGACTACTTCACGGATTTCACTTTTCGCGTGTTATTTTTGGAACGCAACTCCCGCGATAAACGAGGGATCACTGTAAACCCTTTCTGATTCTGAATTCAACATTTTTCTATGTTGTTCCAGGGTGACCCAAACTGGCTGAAGCCACGTGGCGTGGAGCAGCGAAACGAGGGTCTGCGCTGGCTCCGGGAGGAAAGGAGAACACCATCAGGGGGTGCCAGGGAGCAGGGCGTGGTCTACTTTGCCGATGATGATAACACCTACAGCCTGCAGCTGTTCCAGGAGGTGACAACAGCACCCATTTTAGTTTGTTTGTTTATTTATTCATTTAGGAAAGGGACATTGCATATTAATAAACATATTATTCATATATGTAAATATGCCAGATTGATGTACCAATTTAAAACTACACACATCTCACTAGAATGTTTGTCTTCTTCATTTGTAATGCACAAAAATTAGGCAATAGTCAAAAATTACTCTTAAAACAAGCAAATGTGTGTCCTGTCCTGTGTGTCTCAGATGAGGAGCACTCAGAAGGTGTCTGTGTGGCCTGTGGGGCTTGTAGGGGCCATGAAGTATGAGAGCCCTGTGATCCAGGAAGGAAAGGTGTGTTCTACTAGCCGCACACTCTGTATGTTTGCATGTGTCCAGCTCCCTCCATTTCCTCTTAAAGTTGTGGGACTTATGCTGTGTCTCTCTGAAGGTTGTAGGCTTTCACACAGGCTGGAGACCTTCACGGCCCTTTCCCATAGACATGGCGGGCTTTGCCGTGTCCCTGCGCCTGCTCCTGGCTCACCCTGACGTGTGCTTTGATGGAGAGGCTCCACAGGGCTTCCTGGAGAGCAGCCTCCTCCAGGGGATGGTCACTATGAATGAGTTAGAGCCCAAAGCGGACAACTGCACAAAGGTACGACTCTGCAGTCACAGCTGTAAGAATCAGGCTGAACAATGTTCAAGGTTTAATGCCATTGTCAATGAACAAAATTCACAAACTTGCTTGTCTCGGCATTAAGGTGCAACATAAAACGCATGAACATGAAACAGTTGTTTCATCTGGACTGTTTTAGCAAAACGAAACGTTTCGACTCTCATCCAAGTGTCATTCTCAATCTGTGAAACAAGTCTGAGAACTCCTGTTTATATCCTACTCTGTGAAAGCCCTGCCCACAGGGCGGGACCTCCTGCTAATAGCCCATTGAAACTTAACTAGGATGGGCCTATTGTTCTATGGTTCCCTGGCATTTGGCTGCCTCACCTTGAGTGCCTGATTAGCATCAGAATGCCTCGGGCGTCTCCAGGGTTTCAGCAGACCATTATGAACAACTGGAAGGTTGAATCTTAAACCTCCATTACGATTTAATGAATTATTCTCTTTTTTTAACAAAGATGGCCTCCTTAACTCCTCTTTCAAACCATCTTTTCTCCTGCTCAGAATCTCCACCTCACTGTCTTCAATAGAGTGGTTTGTGGCTTTAAGATGAAGATGCACAGCGCTTTGGGGTCCTGAACTCGAGTGTCTTCTGTGCTGATAAAGCCTCTTGTGAAGTGGCTGTTTAGTCTCCCCTATGTGGCGCTCTTTACAACTTTCTTCACTACATTGGATAGAATACACTACATTGCTGTGTTTTTTTGTGTCGGCATCTTGTCCTTAGGGTGAACCAGTTTTTGTCTTAACGTGTTGCCTGGTTTGAAATAAACAGGGACTTCGTGTTGTCTAAAAATTCGTTGCAGTTTTTCTGACAGTCCTGAGACATAAGGGATAGAGACACCCCTTCTTCTTGGTTCCGTTTCCCTTTTGTCCCTTTTGTCCTGCTTCTTGGTTCTCTTCACTTTGTTCAGAGCCTAAGTCGGGTATCCACAGGCTGAGAGAGCATTCCGAATGTGTTTTTCTCCTTTTCCTCTTTCCTCTGGCCCTCTGAGCTGGTGTGGGCACCGCTTGTGCTCTGTGTTGTAGTGTTCTGACCACTCCCAGCTTATGCTGTAGTGGGTGGTTAGAGCCAAAGAGCAGGTACTGATCCGTGTGTGTGGGTTTCCTATATACTTCTATCTGGAGCTTCCCGTCTTCTCCTCTGATAGTGGAACAATCAAGAAAGGCCAAGCGGTTCTCCTTAGCATCTTCTCTTGTAAACCTGATGTGTGGGTCCACTGCATTGATGTGCTCTGAGAAGGCTTCAGCTCTTGTTTCTTAATTTGTCACAAAAGTGTCATCCACGTAACGGTACCAAAGACTTGGAGCACTGCCTGAAAAGGAGGTCAGTGCCTTCTTCTCAAAATGCTCCATGTACAAGTTGGCCACTATGGGAGAGACGGGCGAGCCCAAGGCACAGTCGTGAATCTGTCTGTAAAAATGTCCCCGGAATTGAAAGTATGTGGTGTTAAGACAGATGTCCAGTAGTTTTGTCAAGATGTGCTCAGGTGTCAGTTGGCCTTCTCTCTGAATTCTCCTGAAAGGGTCACGTTGGAGCGAAAGAACGTGCGTCGTGTCCCCGAATTGAAAGTTGCTTCAGCGCGTCAGGAGAGTGTATTCAGGGTCCTTTCCTGTAGGTGGTGTCTTCCTGCAGTCTAACCGCTGCTACTTGCTGCCTCAACAAACCAATGCTATTTAACAGGGTTGAAAGAATTGCTGACAGTTATTGTTCACATGGATATTGAAACTCCAGATATCACTACTTTATCCCAGTCTAACACAAAGGTTGATATAAAGTCTGAGAACTGTTAAATAGACAAACAAGACTCCTTTTTGGTTTTCTCCAATTTGGACATGTTTATTGATAGCATGCTTTCAAATGCGCAAGATGCATTGTTAATTTTAGGACTCAAGAGTAGGTTTTGAGTGTGAGCTTCAAGGCTCATCCAGTGCCATGGCAAGAAGGTGTTCCTTATCCCAGACTTGGCTGACGGGATTCGTCAACAACAAAGTTTCGTCTGGGAGGAATTCAATCGGAGACAACTACGGTACGGTTTTGCTTTTCCAGCCACTCTGTTGGTGACATATGAAAGTAGAAAACACATAGCAGAAAGCAGAAATGCGCCTCAGCAAAATGTGGGAACATGGGAAACTGAACAGCAGCATGAGTTGGATCCATCAACAATGTGGTATGTAGAAAAAAAAAAAAGACTCCTTCCTTAAATCGTAATGGAGGTTTTAAGATTCAACCTTCCAGTTGTTTATAAAGGTTTTGCTGAAACCCTGTAGACGCCGGATGCTAATAAAGGTATGCTAATAAAGGTACTCAGGAAAGGAGGTGCCAAGTCAGTGAACAATAGGCCCATTTGGTTTCGAATGACCCATTATCAGGGTTCCCGCCCTGTGGGCAGGGCTTTCACAGAGTAGGATATAAACCTGAGTTCTCAGACTTGTTTCACAGATTGAGAATGACTCTTGGATGAGAGTCGAAACGTTTTGTTTTTCTAAACCAGAGTCCAGATGAAACAACTGAATCTTTTTCTACATTGGAACACTCCTGGATGAATGAGGGATTACACCGACATGATTCATGTAGGTTGTCGTCTATTATTTAGATGACACTAAGATGGTTGTTACATGACCTATTTTGTTTTTCGCAACGTTTTTTACACATTATTACATATTATTTTTATTATAAGGCTGCTAAACTAAAATTGTGTTCCATCTGAATGACATTCCTGTGTAGTTGAAACCATGCAACACGTTAAGACAAAAACTGGTTCACCCTAAGGACAAGATTCCCACTCAAAAAAAGAGGAATGTAGTGTATTCTGTCCAATGCAGTGTATTCTATCAGCACAGAAGACACTCGAGTTCAGGACCCCAGAGCTTACATTTACTGACTACCCAGTGATTACGGTAGCTCTGCAGGAGATAATTGATAAGATTACAAAGGGGGCAGAGGTAATCTGCAGATTGACGGTCTTCCAGAGGACGGTGAAGAGATAGATGTGGACGAGTTGAAGGAGGCTTGGATCCCCAAATATCGAAATCTTCCAACAAAAGCTGGGAAAATAAAGCTTGATCGTGCACATCGCTCCTTGGCTCCCAAACTTCCCCAGAACCATTGTGCAAGGGCGCTTATACTGACGTTCCATAACTTCAGTGATAAACGGCATGTAATAGCGGCCTCTCGACGTCTCGCTGCAGGCCAACATGGATCAACAAAGCCCCAACTCTCTTGTACAACTACTCTGTGAGAGTGGTAAAGAAACACAAATCATTCAACCAAGGGACAGAAGAAGAGTGGAAGACAGAAGAAAGTGGATTACGATCTGCAACGCTGATGCTCAACGTGGATGGAAAAATAAAAAGATTTCAATGAAAGTGACCTGGACTTTACTGGAGGCATGTGAGTATTTGCCCAATGTGGGCCAGTGTGTTCCAACTTAAGTCTGTAAAGACCCAGGTGAAAATGTTTTATCAACCATATAGGAGGGGTTTTTTTTTCCCCCTGGAAGATGGGTTTTGGCATGAGCCCCTTTTTTTGCATTTTGTTGTTTCTATTGTGTTCTGTAGTAGTTGTTCCTGTGTGTTGTCATCGACCAGGGAGCTGTGTGTAACAAAAGCAGATTTACAAGAATGATTTCAACATGGTTAATAAAATGGGATCTGAAAAATTAGCGTCTCATTGTTTACAGTATATTGAATCCACTAAAGCAGTCAAAGATACTAACACAGACGAGGAAAGGAAAATAAATATATTATACACCTACAAGAAACCCATTTAAACTACTTAGAACATCAAAAAGTAACTAAAGTTTACTCTTCCCTTATACTGGGTCAAACATAAGACGGGTGTAGCCATACTGATCTCAAGCAGAAAAGCCTTTGAACAGAGTTTTGAGCATAAAGATAAAGATGACAGATTTGTAATGGTCAAAGGAACTATTAATGGAAGTGTGTTTTACTTTGATTAAAGTATATGCTCCACTAGAAAGCGACCTCTTTCTATACTTAAGTTATAGATCTGATTGCAAACTTTCTCAAGCTCACAAAGTACTGGTAAATCTATAAATGATAAATTTAGCAAATGAATACATAATGTAGGGTTAATCTATGTATAGATAGAGATGAATCCTAATGTTTTTCAATCCAACCTACATTAGATCAATATTAGAATTTTAAACATTTGTATTTTCAACAAAGATAGGTCAAAAAATCATTTGAACCCTTCTACAAAAACCTTTTTTTTTTTAAAAATCAAAATATCAGGAAACAAGAAGAGATTGTTTTTTGGACACTCAATTTACCCGCCATGACCGAAGAGCAAAACAAAAAATTATGATCTGACATTAAAAGTGCAATTAAAAGGCTAAAAAAAACAAATGTCCCGGAGTGACGGGTTCGCTCTAACTTTTAACTGGGCCCTTTTAAAAAAGCTCAGATCCCTTCAAAGTAAAACTAAGCTCTCATACCTTTTAAATTCAAAGAAGGGATCAACTCGATTGTTCCTCATATAGACCAATCTCAGTTCTGAATATGGACTCGTGTATACACCTCAATTATGTCCAAAAGCATGGAACAAATTCTGCCAAAATTAAGTGTGTGTGTGTGTGTGTGTGTGTGTGTGTGTGTGTGTGTGTGTGTGTGTGTGTGTGTGTGTGTGTGTGTGTGTGTGTGTGTGTGTGTGTGTGTGTGTGTGTGTGTGTGTGTGTGTGTGTGTGTGTGTGTGTGTGTGTGTGTGTGTGTGTGTGTGTGTGTGTGTGTGTGTGTGTGTGTGTGTGTGTGTGTGTGTGTGTGTGTGTGTGTGTGTGTGTGTGTGTGTGTGTGTGTGTGTGTGTGTGTGTGTGTGTGTGTGTGTGTGTGTGTGTGTGTGTGTGTGTGTGTGTGTGTGTGTGTGTGTACTATATGTGTGTGTGTACTATATGTGTGTGTGTACTATATGTGTGTGTGTACTATATGTGTGTGTGTACTATATGTGTGTGTGTACTATATGTGTGTGTGTATATATTTAAATTAAAAATACAATTTTATATTATATACACACACAAAATAATAAGTCAGGTAGTAAAGTCAAAAGTATCCAATGTGAAATGTACATACTTTTGTTCTTTGTTACTTTCCACCACTCTGGGCCGTATTTTGCGCGCCCAAGTTAACGGACAGCATTAACCTGGTGCTGCGGAACTCATTTCCCGACATTTTGTGTCGGCGCAATTGATGACAGCGTAGGTGGTGGAAGAGGTGTGATCATGGCAAAATATGATGTGGAGTGAAGCAAATTGAGGGCGTGGTCTAGTGCATTCTATGAATGGCCAGAATTGTAACTAATAAACTCAAAAACTAGTGCACTGTAGTTGTGTTACTGTCCCCATATGAATAAAACAACCTTCATGGGCATAAATAACATCAATTATAAGTTTATAGAATAATGAATACTGTTTTATTTTACGTGGTAACATTTTTCTCCCACTCACGTAAACAGGGCAGTGCCGTTACACACTCAGCTCTTAAAGCTCCTTGCTGGACACCTGTCACTGCGGTCTGGGCCAGACTGGACCGTGCAGACTTGCATAGCCTTGAATAGACCTGTCTAGGACCACCATTCCTTTTATGTGCAGCCTTAAAAAATAAAATCTTTGGGAGAGAAAAGTGATGATGTTACACAGCCACTGTTTATCTATATTTGGTTTGTACTTTGTATGAATTTCTTGGTACTTTCTCCAGCAGAACTCAGACAAGACTGAAATCATCGTCTTTGGCCCACAGAAACAAAGAGAAAGTGTTAAGTCACCTCCAGAGTCTCGCTCTAAAACCTACAAATCGTTAGAAATCTGAGGGTAATAATCAGAATCAGAAAGAGTTTATTGCCATTGTCAATGAACAAAATTCACAAACATAGGAACTTGTCTCGGCCTTAAGGTGCAACACAAAACACTGAGTAATAATAAAACAACATATATTCAATCAAAAAAGGGCATGCATTAGGAAACAATTTAAAATTACTATACAATAAAAATAAAAAAATAGGCGTTTCTATGTACACAAGTTTACAGTTATGTTTAAAGTTGTAGTGCAGAAAGTGACAGTGCAGTGAGTGGTTGAATATTGCAGTTAAAGTGACAGGTGTTTTGAAGTGTTCATGAGTCCAACGGCAGAGGGAAAGAAACTATTCTTATGGCGGGAGGTTCTGGTCCGGATGGACCGTAGCCTCCTGCCTGAGGGGAGTGGTTCAAACAGACCATGTCCAGGGTGAGAAGGGTCAGCTGTGATCCGACCTGCTGCTCGTCCCAGAGCCCTGGAGACGTACAGGTCCTGCAGAGATGGAAGTCTGCAGCCGATCACCTTCTCAGCAGAGCGCACAATCCGCTGTAGTCTCTGTTTGTCCCTGGCTGTGGCTCCAGCGTACCACACGGTGATGGAGGAGGTGAGGATGGACTCAATGATGGCCGTGTAGAACTGCACCATCATCTGCGCTGGCAGCTTGGCTTTCCTCAGCTGCCGCAGAAAGTACATCCTCTGCTGGGCCTTCTTGATGAGGGAGCTGATGGAGGGCTCCCACTTGAGGTCCTGGGTGATGGTGGTGCCCAGGAAGCGGAAGGAGTCCACGGTGGTGATGGGGGAGTCTGTCATGATGAGGGGGGGGCTGGGGGGCTGTGGCTTTCCTGAAGTCCACGATCATCTCCACTGTCTTCTGGGCGTTGAACTCCAGGTTGTTACCCGCTGCTGCACCAGGACACCAGCCGGTCCACCTCCTCCTGTAGACAGACTCATCCCCGTCCGAGATGAGCCCGATGAGGGTGGTGTCGTCCGCAAACTTGATGAGTTTTACGGAGTCGTGGCTGGAGGTGCAGCAGTTTGTGTACAGGGAGAAGAGCAGAGGAGAAAGTACACAGCCCTGTGGAGCTCCTGTGCTGATAGTCCGAGTGTCTGAGACATTCTTCCCCAGCCGCACGCACTGCCTCCGATCCGTCAGGAAGTCAGTGATCCACCTGCAGGTGGAGTCAGTCAGGCACGTTGAGCTGGGAGAGCTTGTCCTGGAGCAGAGCAGGGAGGATGGTGTTGAACGCAGAGCTGAAGTCCACAAACAGGATCCTGGCGTAGGTTCCCGGGGAGTCCAGATGCTGCAGGATGAAGTGGAGTGCCAGGTTGATGGTGTCGTCCACAGACCTGTTGGCTCTGTAGGCGAACTGCAGGGGGTCCAGCAGGGAGGAGGTGAAGGACTTGAGGTGGGGCAAGACCAGGCGTTCAAATGACTTCATGACTACAGACGTCAGCGCCACAGGCCTGTAGTCATTAAGTCCAGTGATCCGGGGCTTCTTGGGGACAGGGACAATGATGGCAGACTTGAAGCAGGCTGGGACATGGCATGACCCCAGGGAGGTGTTAAAAATGTCTGTGAAGACGGGGGTTAACTCTCCTGCGCAATGTCTTAATGTAGCGGCAGAGACGCCGTCTGGTCCAGCAGCTTTTCGGGGGTTGGATTTCCGAAATAGCCTGTGAACATCCTGTTCCTGAACTGAGAGGGTGGTGGGGGAGGGGGGGGGGGACCAGGTTTGGGTTGGCGGAGGTGGCCACCGTGGGGGAGGGGGTGGTCACATCAAACCTGGAGTAGAAGGTGTTAAGTTGCTCAGCCAGTTTTCGATTGTCTGCAGCAGGGGGGGCTCGGGGCTTGTGGTTGGTGAGGAGCCGGAGCCCCCTCCACACGGAGGCGGGGTTGTTGTCAGAGAACTGCTGCTTCAGACGCGTATTGTACTGTGATCTCGCTCGAGAAACCTCTTTGCTAAATCCATACTTTGCGTCTTTGTAGCGCCCCCTGTCACCAGCCCTGTGCGCTGCCTCCTTCTGCTGCCTTAACTGCCTCAGTTTTGGAGTGAACCAGGGTTTGTCATTGTTGAAAGTGACTTTGGTTTGTGTTGGTATGATGCTGTCCTCACAGAATCAAATGTATGACGTCACAGTGTCCGTGTACTCATCCAAACTCTCTGTGGCAGCTCTGAAAACCTCCCAGTCTGTAATGTCCAAACACGCACGTAGCTCCTCCACTGCCTCATTGGTCCACTTCTTAGAGGTCCTCACTGCAGGTTTTGAGAGCTTCAGCCTCTGCCTGTACGTGGGGATCAGGTGAACCATGGCGTGATCTGAGAAGCCGAGAGCAGCGCGAGCCACGGCGCGGAAGGCGTTACTGACTGTTGTGTAGCAGTGATCCAGCGTGTTCTGCTCTCTGGTCGGAACTTTAATAAACTGTCTGTACTTTGGTAGTTCGTGGCTGAGATTCCCCTTGTTAAAATCCCCCAGGATAATACACAAGGAGTCCGGGAAGGTCCGCTCCACACTCAGAATCTGGTCCGCGAGCGCGCGCTGTGCCACGTGCACGTTTGCGCTCGGTGGGATGTAAACAACAGCCAGAATGAATCAGGCGAACTCACGTGGCGAGTAGAATGGTTTGCAGTTAATGAAGAGATATTCCAGATCAGGAGAGCAGTGTTTGGAGATCACAGTCACATCTGAAGACCAGGCGTTGTTGATGTAAAAAACAGACTCCTCCGCCGCGTGTTTTACCCCCGGAGAGACCCTTATGACGATCCGCACGAAAGAGGCAAAACCCCTCGAGCTGCTGCACGGCGCCGTCCGGGATCGGCTCACTGAGCCACGTCTCCGTGAAGCACGAAACAGGAGATGAAGAAAAGTCTCTGTTTCGTCTCATCAGCAGCGCCAGTTCGTCCATTTTGTTGGAGAGTGAGCGAACGTTGGAGAGGAAAATCCCAGGTAAGGGCGTCCGTGTACCGCGTCTCCTGAGCCGTACGAGGACCCCCGCACGTTTTCCTCGCCTGCGGCGTCTCACTCTTTTAGCCAAAAGAAGGGCTAATTCAGCAGCAGAAGCTAAAAAAACTGGAACTAGGTCCGTAGGAGTTGTTGTTCGGAAGGACAAGAGCTCTTCACGGGTGTAAGAGCACGCAGACACACAATTTACGAACATAAACAGACATAACGAAGAGCACAGAAAGGCCAGGGCATCCGTCTGCAGCGCCATCTTGGACTCAGACTTGAATTTTAACAGCCACGTCAGATCAATCACATCAGCAGCTTTTTACCATCTAAAAAACATTGCCAAAATCAAAAGTATAGTGTCTAAACCAGACTTGGAGAGACTTATCCATGCGTTAGTTTCTAGTAGATTAGACTACTGTAACGGCCTGCTCACTGGCCTCTCCAAACGAGCTGTAAAAACAGCTGCAGTACATCCAGAACGCCGGTGCTCGGGTCCTGGCTAGAACCAGGAAGTACGATCACATTAGTCCTGTGCTCAGGTCTCTGCACTGCCCCCTGTGGCTCAGAGAATAGACTTCAAAGCAGCTCTGCTTGTATACAAGTCTCTCCATGGCCTAGCACCAAAGTACATCTCGGACATGTTGCCATATGAACCATCTCGGACTCTGAGGACCACAGGGACCGGCCTCCTGCTGGTGCCCAGAGTCAGGACTAAACATGGGGAATCTGCGTTTCAGTTTTATGCAGCTAAAATATGGAACAGTCTTCCTGAGGATGTGAGACAGGTTCTACTCTGGCAATATTCAAATCGAAGCTAAAAACTGTAGTTTTGCTGTGCATATGACTGAAATTCTTTTCTTTGCACTCTTCTCTTTTATGGCTTAAAACTATTTGAAAATGGCAGCTTTTTAAAATTTCTTCAAATTAAGGTTTTGTGATTTCTGTCATGTCTTTGTGATTTTAATGCATTTTTTTCCTGTTGTGTGAAGAACGTTCAATTGCCTTGTGTACCAATTGTGCTTTACAAATAAACTTGCCTACTTGGTATGAATTTCAGCAACAAACGTTAGCGGGACTATATTTTACACTGTATGATCATCAGTGTTCGGTAGCGTTACTTTTACAAGTACCTTGTTAAGTTACCTCGTTACTGCCCTGGGAAAGTAACGCATTACGTTACTGAGATTGTGGTGAGATGAGACCTAACCAAAACTAACACGTTACTCATTTGAAAAAGTAACTTGGGGAGTACTAGATTACAAGGGTGTGCAAAACAAACACTTTACGTTCCTTGTTACTATAAAAAAGTTATTTGAGTACACTTAACTCGTTACCAGTTAACCTGTTACCCCCCAACTCTGATGATCATCTGACATCCCAGCTGTTGAGTAATTCCATGTTTTGAACTTTTCCTAGATAGATGCTGAAGCTGTAATCTGAAGTGGGTTAAGTGGAGGCATGAGTTAATTACATCAAGTGTTAACCTTGTACTCTAAACCTGAATACATTAATATAAAATGTCTAGTTACATTGGTATAGTAAACCATGTACTTATTACGTATTACGTATAGTAATACGTATTAATGGTCCCGTTATGAAAACTAAAGCTACGTTCACGCTGCAGGGTATGAGGCCCGACCCAAATGTTTAAATCGGATTTTTTTTATGTGGTCGTTCACATAAAAAATGTGATTGCCATTTGTGTCTGTGAAAAGAATGCAGCTACGTGCGTGCGCGCAAAAAAACATGTCGTCACACGCAGCGCACTGTGGTTATAGAAGTAAAATGACAGGTTACGGCTGCGTCCGCTCCTTTTATTGATGTCCTTAGTTTCTTTAACTAAGGCTTTTTATTTTCCACCGCCAATGCAGCCAGGAGCACTTATGGGTCATGCCATGTCCCAGCCTGCTTCAAGTCTGCCATCATTGTCCCTGTCCCCAAGAAGCCCCAGATCACTGAACTTAATGACTACAGGCCTGTGGCACAGGTCTGTAGTCATGAAGTCATTTGAACGCCTGGTCTTGCTCCACCTCAAGTCCCTCACCTCCTCCCTGCTGGACCCCCTGCAGTTCGCTTACAGAGCCAACAGGTCTGTAGACGACACAATCAACCTGGCACTCCACTTCATCCTGCAGCATCTGGACTCCCCGGGAACCTACGCCAGGATCCTGTTTGTGGACTTCAGCTCTGCGTTCAACACCATCCTCCCTGCTCTGCTCCAGGACAAGCTCTCCCAGCTCAACGTGCCTGACTCCACCTGCAGGTGGATCACTGACTTCCTGATGGATCGGAGGCAGTGCGTGCGGCTGGGGAAGAATGTCTCAGACACTCGGACTATCAGCACAGGAGGTCCACAGGGCTGTTGTACTTTCTCCTCTGCTCTTCTCCATGTACACAAACTGCCTGTACACAGACTTGAGGAAAGTCACCAGTCTCCGCAGACCCCCCTCACCATGACAGACTCCCCCATCACCACCGTTGACTCCTTCCGCTTCCTCGGCACAACCCAGGACCTCAAGTGGGAGCCCCACCATCAGCTCCCTCATTCAAGAAGGCCCAGCAGAGGATGTACTTCCTGCAGCAGACTGAGGAAAGCCAAGCTGCCAGTGCAGATGATGGTGCAGTTCTACACGGCCATCATTGAGTCTATCCTCACCTCCTCCATCACCGTGTGGTACGCTGGACCACAGCCAGGGACAAACAGAGACTACAGCGCCCTCTGCTGGAACACAAGCCAGGACAACACGGAGACTTCAGTGCCCTCTGCTGGAGCAACAGCCAGGGACAAACGGGGACTACAGCGTATTGTGCGTTCTTCTGAGAAGGTGATCGGCTGCAGACTTCCATCTCTGCAGGACCTTGTACGTCTCCAGGGCTCTGGGACGAGCAGGTCGGATCACAGCTGACCCTTCTCACCCTGGACATGGTTCTGGTCTATTTGAACCACTCCCCTCAGGCAGGAGGCTACGGCCCATCCGGACCAGAACCTCCCGCCACAAGAATAGTTTCTTTCCCTCTGCCGTTGGACTCATGAACACTTCAAAACACCTGTAACTTTAACTGCAACTCTTCATCACTCACTGTCACTACTATGTACACAAGTTTAACTGTAATCTTGTATACATACTAATGCCTATTTTTATTTTATGCTGTAGTAATTTTAAATTGTTTCTTAATGCATGCACTTTGGCTTGAAATAAGTTGTTTTTATTATTGCTCAGTGTTTTATGTTGCACCTTAATGCTATGTTTGTGAATTTTGTTCATTGACAATGGCAACAAACCTACTCTGATTAATCCCTCGGTCAGCCAACTCCTTCGCAATCTCTTTATCTACAAACCCGATATGCCTGAATTGATTTGTGTCCCCGTATTTTGATTAGTTCACAGTTTTCGGCGGCTACGACTGCCATTTCTCTCCACTTCTTCTAATTTGTTTATTAATACGTAATATCTAAACTGCTGTTTCCCTTCCACCCTCATTCTGCGTTCCTCCTGGTGACTCTCTACAGCTCCCATCTTGACAGAAGAAAACCGAAATGTAGACATTTTTGCAAATGTACTAAAAATACATACTGAAACATCACATTAGGCTTCTCAAGGAAGCTTTCAGTACCTTCTCCTTCCTCTCCTTCAGGGACCCCCACAAGTCTGAGAATGGGTACACATGACCTGGACTCCATATCCAGGATCTTACTTTTCTCTGTCTTCAGCATGATCAGCTGGGCCCACATCCGCTCCATCTTGGCCCTCAGTATCTGCAGCTCATCTGTAATGTCTGAAATACACTGTTCAACTTCTTCGATGCGTGCTCCGTTTCTTCCCCCTTCTTTCAGCTTCTTTAAGTCGCTTTCAAACTAGTCGGGTCGGGCCGATCCCATTGCTGCTCTCATTTCCGTTCTCAGCCACCCCATATCACGTCACCTCCTATCCTTCCTTCCGCCAGGATCACGCCCGTGAGATTCTTTATCTGGGCCGGCGGCACAGCTTTGTTGTTGTCCTGTAGTTTTCCCAGGCTTGTGCTTTCCTTGTCCGCTGATCTTTTGTTCGTCTTTTCTGGGATTATGTGGGCCAAACAATAGTTTTAAAGTGAGTTTCTGCAGCAGCGGAGGGAGCGCTTGACCACAGCCTCTATCAAACCAAACTTCATCTTTTTTTTGGGTACTTTTTTTGTGTTGCTACTTTCAAAGCTGAAATTCAGTGGGTTTAAACCTGTGCTTTCCCCTTTCTGATCTGCGGTCACTACCTGAAGCCTAGCTCCTGCACCAAGAGGAGACACATTTTGATGGGTCTCTATCTGCAGGTTACGGTTCTGGCAACGCAGGCTCAGTTGTGATTGTACAAACCTTAATCTATATATATGGTTCCTAAATTTGACCATAAATTACAACAAATAAATTGGTACTTATTTATAACTAAATTATTATGAACATTTTCAACCCCTTTTTAACCATGACACCTTATCTACACATCTAACCTCTGCCCCACCTCTGCAGGTACTGGTGTGGCACACTCGCACAGAGAAGCCAAAGCTGAAGAGAGAGGAGGCCCTGCGGGCTGCGGGACTGGGCTCAGACCCAGCCGTGGAGGTCTGACCTGATCTCCAGCTGCTCCTCCAGCTGCTCCTCCAGCTGCTCCTCCAGCTGCTCCTCCAGCTGCTCCTCCAGCTGCTCCTCCAGCTGCTCCCAGAGACATTTTCCCCTAGCGCTGACTGATACTGTCCAAGTGAAGTGCTTCAGATCTGCAGGCTGGAGGACACCACACAAGGCAGATGTTTGGGTCTGTGGGTCTTTTTAGCATCTTTTAAAGAAATGTCAAGACAAACTTCACACATTTTGAACCTGATTTTCTTTTTATTTGTGAATGAAAAGGCAAAGTATGTGGTTATTTCTTCTGATAAAAGCAAGATAAAGCATGCAGGGAAATGAACCAGAAAGAACGGGCCAAAACACATCACCATGTCGCCCTTTTTTTTTACGGTACAGTGTAAAACGCATACTTTGAAGTCGTACAACTCCAGTAGGTGACTGTAAATGAACCATTAAAAGTAACACAACAACAACACGCTTTTGGTTGTTCTCGCACAGCCATTTATGCCCCTGTCCCACTCATTTAGTGAATGTGTCACTTTTCCGTTGATGTCACATAAACGATAAATTTGATTTACGTATGATTTTTAATTTCTTGGTAGGATGTTCTTCTTTCAGGGTTGTAACATATTGGAACATATGGATATTCCAAGCTCTCTCTGGGCAAAATAGATGAAAACCACAAATCTCATGGTATTGCAGTTATCTACGCACATACATTTCCTTGAATCCCACCAATGTCCCACTTCATTTCATAACTTGTCCCTTTTTTTTTTTTTTTTTCTTTTTTTTTTTTTTTTTTTCTACAATCCTACCAAATGCTCCTCCACACCAATTATTCTTTTTTTATGTGACAGGACAGGCGCACTGTGAAATTGCAGCGAGAGAGGGTCTACACATTTTGCAAATGACCGAGGGCCGGACTGGTGGCAGGGCACCAGTTTCACAGTATACACTTTCACAGTAACGTCACCAAAAACGATGATTGGTATTTTGTGTCCCCCTCGTGTTTATTTTTATGCATAGTCAATAAAAGAAATGTTCAATTATTGTTTTAGTAAATAATCAAATGTGAACTTGTCTGCTGTATAGTATATTCAGAGTGAGCCTCCAGGGGGCACTGCTTCTGACTATATATTAGTCTTATCATACATCACACGTGTTATGACTGTCACTGAAGCCTAAGCTATCTATACTCTGGGTGTCCTGAACCGGACAATGCATCTTCAACTGCAGATTAATATGTAAAATCTGAAATGACTGATCATTGTTTTTATCTTTTGGCCTTGTGACCACGGCTTTGTGTAACAAAAGTATTGCATTAACAGCCCATGTAATTGAAGGTGCACTCGGTAACCTTTTTGATGGAGCGACCGCCACCTGTTTGCATAACGCGGTAAGTAGGGATGCAGACGGGGCAACTGCACTCCCTGCTGGACGGTCAGGGACCTGCAAGCAGGCCAATTGGCCGCTGGTTTTGCCCTGAGACGAGAACAAACTAGAATTTTAATGTGATAAAAATGTTACTTAGTTCTCCTTTAACCCTTGAGCTACCCTCAAAGATAGTGTGTGGGTTAAAAAATATTTTGTTTACTATTTATTTTTTGAAACACAAAACAAAAACGCACAAAAACACGTTTTCGTGTTCTGGAGAGGGGGAGGCATTCTACTACAGACCCCTGTGGGTCGTCCAGACCTGAAGATAGCACGGGCTTTAGCAGAACGTCTTTGAAAGCCCCTGTGATCGTTAAATATGTATTTTCGGGGCGTTTGTAGTGGCCATCATCGCCCCCTGCTTTCTCCGGGTGGAAAACAAGTCTTGTAACATTTTTGAATCATGTATTTGAAGTGCTGCCTTCGTCATGACGTCATGACGTCATGGCGATCGAATTTCCGCGATGCTCACGTGACTGAAACTCAAACTCTGGCAGTCTGATGGTTCATTCGATTGCTCAAGGTTTAGCCACCAGAGGGCGCTCCAGGATGACGTATGGCCCAAGCACTATCGGCCTTTTGTGTCACATACATTCCTAAATGTAAATATACATACATATTATAACCATGGATCTATTGATTATAACCCGCACATTTAAACCATTCATGTAGAAGTATATTTTCTTTCTTAAAAAGCAAAGTATGAGGTATGGAATAGGAAAAACTCTGCTTAAGGGGAGCGATCAGCACGATCTGGTTTTAACCGGAAATGAATCTGAGATTTTTGACACATCGAATATTTTTACGCCAAATTTATTTACACTGAATTAAAAAAAGAAACTGTATTTTAACAAAGTGAATTTTAAAACATTGCATTTTCATACACTGAAATATAAAACACAGTACAAAATGATTTTTAAAAACATTGTATATTTTTAGACACTGAAAATTTGTACACCGAATTTTTTGGCACTGAATAATAAAAAAAAAAAGCAAGTGTATTTTAACAAATTGAAATGTAAAACATTGTATTTTCATACACTGAAATTGAAAACAGAACAAACTGAATATTATAGCATTGTAGTTTTTTTTCTAAATCAAATTTATATTCAATGAATATTTTAGCTTGTTTTGATGTTAAAATCAGTTCACATGATTCAAATGCAAAAAAATCCATTACATAAATTCAGTGTGAAATAAAAGCTTTGGTTATAAAAACACAAAATAACCTTCATAATGGGGGAAATGATTGTTTGTGATGTCTAAAAGGCCTGCATAAAAAGTTCGATATCTATTGTGGGCTTTTGTGTTAACTTTTAACTCGTCCAAGCCATTTTGACTTTATTATCGTTAATTTACAAGTTTATTCTTGTAGTGCCCCAAATTTAAAAAAAATGTGGGTTGGCCCTTATACTTCGTCGTACGTGGGTCCCAAGTTTATGTTTATTGTTTTTAATATGCCGCTACTGGCGGAAGGTTTCTGTTTAAAGACCCCTTTGAGGCCTCCACCGCCGATTAACGTCTCCACCTCCAGCTCAGAGAATTTCCTCTTTTTCCACCTTTTCTCGTCCGTCTGTAGCACCACGTTTCCCCCTTATGAATATGCTAAACATGTTAATTTGGTGATGTACATAGCCATATATGGTATATCAGGGCGGACTCAGGGCGGAAACTCATGAGGAATTGCTGGAAGAGGGAAGTGCGCACAGGTGTGCTGCGCAGGTTTTTATAAATCGCCTTTTTCTTTGCGGCGGTGAAATTTTTGCTTTCCGTGATGCACTCTTTCAAGCACAATTTGACGCACTCCTTTATAAACGAGGCCCCTGGTCATTGCCCATGGTTGCATGATGTGGTTTTATTTACATTTATGTTTAGTGCCCCCACCCCCTAATCCCATCCTCGAGTTTTGTTGCACAGGTCGGTGCGTTTTGGTGGGTTCAAGGACCATCCTAATACGATTGTCCTTGTACGCACCATTTCACGGCCAACATGAAAACTACAGCGCAGTAACATCAACCCTAAGTAGAAAAAGATTCAGTTGTTTCATCTGGACTCTGTTTTAGAAAAAACGAAACGTTTCGACTCTCATCCAAGAGTCATTCTCAATCTGTGAAACACGTCTGAGAACTCAGGTTTATATCCTACTCTGTGAAAGCCCTGCCCACAGGGCGGGACCTCCTGCTAATGGCCCATTGAAACTTAACTGGGATGGGCCTATTGTTCTATTGTTCCCCTGGCTGCCTCACCTTGAGGGCCTGTTTAGCATCAGAATGCCCTGGGCGTCTCCAGGTTTCAGCAGACCATTATAAACGACTGGGGAGAAAAGATGGTTTGAAAGAGGAGTTAAGGAGGCCATCTTTGTTAAAAAAGAGAATCCTTTTTAAATCGTAATGGAGGTTTAAGATTCAACCTTCCAGTTGTTTACCCATTTAAATGGCAAACGGAATCTCTTAGATATTTAGATGTGGTACTCCATAGAGACCTAACACAATGATGGAGAAAAATGATACCCCTTTTTTACTACTATAAAAAAAAGATCTTGAAAAATGGAATCTTATCCCCTTCTTAAGTCTAAGTCAAATGATTGAAACTATAAAAATTAATGTTTTGCCCTGCTTTCTCTATCTGTTCCAGACTCTTTCGGTTTCCCTCCCCAACTGGCTGTTTGATGAGTGGAATAAAGCAATTTCAAGATTCATATGGCAAGGGGAAAAAAACGTACCCGATTCAAACCTTACAATTATTAAAGGAAAAAGGAGGCTGGGGTGTACCTTGAAAAATGACTTTATTTCAGCTCAGATCAGAGCGTTGCTGGTGTGACCCAGAATATGAAGCTCAATGGAAGAATATTGAGATTGCTGTTGTGGCGGGGGTTCCTGTACAGGCCTTACTGGCAGATGACAGACGATTGAGTCATTTGGGGAGGTGGAGAACCCTTGCGTGAAGTCTATTCTCATAACATGGAAAGAGCTAATCAAAACATACAAACTAAACAAAGATTTTTGTTTTTTGAATTTTAAATTGGTTGGCTTTTGAGTTCATTGATCAAAATTTCTCACTAACAGCACAGACTCAAGATATAAAGTCTGGACAACAAAAGGTATAAAGGTCTTTTACCAGATTGTAAAGGAGACTCACCTAAAGAGCTTTGAGGAGTTGAATCCTTTGGCTTAGAGAAACAAGACTTTTATAGGTATTTACAAATTAGTTATTATAATCAAGTAATTAAAAAGAATGACGACCATCACAGCCCTTTGACTGAAATATTCATTAAAGCTTATAAATCTGAACTTTCACAGGGATTAAAATCTAAATTATACAAATGTATTAAAAACTTGGGTGGCCATTCTACTGATTACATTAAGGGTGAATGGGAAAGCGAGGTTCATCTTGTTCTGGATGAAGAGTGGGAAAGTATATGTACATCTCAGTGGAGAACCACAAAATCCCATGTTTGGAGGGAATTCAGTTGGAAAAATGTGTCTCGCTTCTTTGTAACCCCATGTCAAAGTGCCCATTACTCACAGGGAAATGCACTGTTGGAGAGGATGTGGCAGCCAGGTGGCTAATCACTAGCATGTATTTTCAGGTTGTTCAGTCGTTCGGGGTTGCCATCCCTCTTAATTTTAGAACAATGTATTTTGGCCTCAAAACTCCTGCCATGGACACAATCAGTGGATACCTTTGGAGTGTGCTTTTGGTGACAGGAAAAAAGGCCATAAAAAAGAAATGGATGACACAAACATCCCAATGATTAAGGACTGGTCTGACATTGTGATGGATATTAGACATTCAAACTTAATTTAGAAATTTACAAATTTGACCGACTTTGGACCAAATGTGACTCTTATTTTAATTTAAATTTGCAGTGAATATGTTTGTGTTCATGTTAAGTTGAGGTTTACTTGTTTTCATTTATATATTCCCTCTGGTCATTTTGTGTTCTGTATTATGTTTTTGCTTATAAATCTGAAAAGAAAGAAAAGAAAGAGCACATCGCCTGGTACAAAGAAGACAAGAAGCTGATAAACCACGACGCCTGATATTGAAGTGTCTGAACCACCGTGAGAAGGAGTGTGTCATGACGCCTGCAAAAATGAAAGAAGACTTAGTGTACAAAGGCAAGAAGGTTTTTATTGCACAAGACCTTCTGTACAAGATTCGTCAACAACAAGCAAAGTTTAGCCACGTCTGTGAGGAACTCAGGAAGCAAAAACTGAGGCACGGTTTCACGCATCCAGCAACTCTTCTAGTGACTTTTGAAGATAAAGTACACTCCCTCAAAACACCAGCAGAAGCAGAAGTGCTCCTCAGAAAAATCGAAAACACAAAGAACTGAACAGCAACAAGAAATGGATCCATCAACGTGATGTGAGTTCAGAATCAAAATCTAATCTAATAGAAATCTAATCCACAATCTATTCCAGTAGATTATTTCTTTATTTTCAATAAAGACAGATACAAAATTACTGAGGCAGGTAAAGGCACAATAGACCCAAGTGACCATGCTCCTAGCTACATTACTGTAGAGCTGGAAAGAAAGATCAAAAAACACACGGGGGTTCGATGCCAGCCTGCTCAATGACCCTTTGTTTAAGGAAAGAATGTCAAATGATATTGTCAACCAAAGTTCAAACCGCCAATACTTTTTTGCAGTTAAGAAAGGGAACACAGGCAAGATCAAAATGAAAATAGTATATTATAATAGAAAAGGTATAGTGCTACTCCCTGATTTAAAAGCAGACAGACTAAAAAGTTCTCTTTGGCTTCACTCGTACCACTTCTGAGTGCTGGGAACGGGAAGAGCACACTTAGAGCCTGGAGCAAATACCAAAAACAAACGCACCGTCAAGAAGGCCCAATGTAGGTACGAGCATGATCACTCAGGTCTATTGTGATTTTTGATCTGTCTTTATTGACACAAACAATGGTTTTATTAGCATTAAACAAGATTCATTTGGAGAAAATACATGTACATCTTAGTGAAGGACCACAATATTAATTGTGGGGATTCATCCAAAATGGCGCTGCAGACGGATGCCCTGGTTTTTCGGTGCTGTGTACATAGCAAGCCTATCTTTATTTTTTTCCTATAGTAGATTTACATTTTTTCTTTACCGCATGCCCTTTTGATTTCATATGTGTTGTTTTATCATTGTTCATTGTTTTATTTTGCACTGCATCACCAACACAAGTTCCTATGTTTTTCAATTCTGTTCATTGGCAATGACAATAAACCTTCTTCTGATCTGATCCTGATCCAATATCACATGTTCCGATGGAATCCTGTTGGAATAATGTGTCACCATGTCAAAGGAAATTCAGGCTGTTGGAGGAACAGTGGAAACATTATCATGTGTTTTGGGACTGTCCTGTTGCACCAAAATATGTGACTGAGATCAATAAAGTGTTACAGACTGTTTTTGACATCTTCATCATCCCACTCAATTTTATAAGTACTGTATGTATCTGGGCCTCATCTTTGGAATATACTCCTGGCAGCAGGGAAAAGCCATCACAAAAAACATACGACACAAATTGCACCAACAGTCAAAGACTGGACCAATATTATAATTGACATTTGAAAAATGTGTTTGAAAATAGATCATTAGTTGGACTTTTGACCAAATGGGACTACACATTTACGACTACTAATACTGTTTGTATGTTAACTCTGTGTCTTGTTCTGTGTTCTCCTGTGTTGTGAAATAATGCAGAGGACCACACAATTACAGAACGTACAAACTCCACACAGAAAGACCCCACCCACCTCCTTAAAAGATACTTATTATTTAAAATTCTGTTATTTGTGCTGATTTTAGAATATACCACGCAACAACATACCAGACCTGACATGACTCAGAGGCCAAGGGGGTCCTCAGGGCAAAAAAGTGTTCAATGCAACAGGCACAACATACACAAAAACACCATTTTATTAAAATATCTCTCTTTATTCATAAAACTGCTTCTGAGACTTCAGAAGTAATGGATTTTAAAAAATAATTTAAACACAAATATATATGTCACTGGCTCACAGGTTCTATATGAATTATTTGATTGATTATAAATATATATAATGAGAGTGTAGAAACAACACCCAGCTTCACTGTGTCCACCTGCACCATACAAATCTACTGTTGAATTTTAATAAATGCATGTCAAACATTTTGAAGAACTAAACAGAAAATGCTGGTTTGCTTGATTTCAAAGGAAGATAAATGTATCATGTTATCAAATTACATTATGTTGAGCCCACTCATTTTTTATTGAATCTTCATAAAATGTTTGCTTTCATTCAATATCAAGAAATACATAGAAATAGAGGACATAATACAGTTGACATAATAAACATAATTACGTTAAAACTTAAATATTTAGAATGTTAAAGGAGCAACACTCAGTCCATCCTCCAGGCCACTAGACGTCACTGTGTCGCTTCCACTTCAGTCATGTTTAGGTCTGTCTGTCATGATCCAGAATGTCGGCTGGCCTCAGTGCAGCTCTGCCAGAATGCGGCTGTGCTGTCTCTTCTTAGGCGAGGGGGGGGAGGAGTCACAGGGGTAGGGGGAGGAGTCACAGGAGGAGGCGGTGAGTGTGACGCTGTACAGGTTAGTGATGAAGGCCTCCCAACCGCGACGGAACGCTCGGTCTAGAGCCTGAAGAGAACACAAACAGATGATGTTCTGATCTCAGATGGAGGGCAGAGGTCAAACAAAAGATCTACAATGGATGAAGCAGGTCATTTGATATTAGGGTTGTGTGGAGAAGTTACATAGCGCACCTTTAACCATAAACCAAGGAAAACGCTCCTAAATATGTTCTCACAAGCTTTGTGAAGAGGTTTGGACGGATGAACTTCAGCCCACTCTTCTTTGAACTCCTGATCACAGGACACACCTGGTTACTGTGGCAACATATGTACTTCTGCTTTTATTTTATCAGCAGCCACCTTATGCACACAGCACGGGGGGCGGACCAGCAGCTGATTGGACGAGAGCTCTGGAATGTCTTTATCCAGCATCGTACCTCATTCCATAGATCAGAGCCGATACAAGGGCCCCGGAATGTCCCCTGAGTGCGCATGAGGAGTGTGTGGACGGGGCCAGAGGGTGTGGAAGTTCAAATGCACATGAGGGCTTTGAGGGCGTGTCCGGTGCAGAGGGCGTGTGGACGATGAAGAGCAGATGGACATGTCCACAAAAGTTTGTCTTTTAAGTGTCAGCAACTCCCCGTTGCGGATTAGGATCAAAGCCCAGAACTTGTCCTGGTCAACTCTCAACCCTTTTACTTTTGACTCTCTAACATGAACCCCGTGGAGAGGTTTGTCCTGTGCACGCAGCCTTTCTGCTGTTCAACGCTCAGAGTGCAGATTAGTTGACCTGATTTATGCTTCACAACTGGAATAATTACTGCACCAGATTTTGGAAAGAACTTTTTTCAAACTCAGTCTTCATTCTTTTTTCGAAGACTTCTATATGTTTGTAGAGTAAGATCTGAGCTGTACAAAAATACAGAAACAGTTTCTAAATAAAAACATCAATTATTGTGAACTCCAACACACAAATGTGATTTATTCCCATCTGAATAAAATGCTATCTTGTAATCTATGTTACTATTGGGTTCAACTGAAGTGTATCTGAAAATACTTTTAGTAATTTAACACTTTTATGAAAATACGAGTTTTAAAATATCACAATTTCAAAACTATACTTATCTTTTTTGAGGTACGGCGATTGATCGTCTGCCGATCATGATCGGGCCAATCACGGGCCCAAAAATATAGGACATAGGCTGATCTGCGCAGAACGTGCAAAGGTTGTCCTTAACATTCAACTCAAAATGGCATCTCCAGTCTGACGGTTTTTCAAGCTCGCCAGCAAAGGTTTCTCTCAAGAAGGAACAACAAAAACGCCCAACATCACGAACCTTATTAGACGCTTGAAGAAGTGTCACATTGCGAGTATTCAAAACTAGCTAGCACCGAGCAGCAGTAGCGCATTGCATCAGATAAACAACTAACACAGCTTTCGGTGACACAGACACTTCAGCGACTGCTGCCATATGCCAAAGAGAGGAAATAAACACGAAATAATGGATTTTATCAGCTTGAGTGACCAACTTTTATCTATAGTGGACAACTTCAGCTTCAAACCTCTGATGTCATTTGAACCACGGTACAACATGCCAGGATGCAAATATATCACAAATGTATGCCTACTGCATACTTTACCAAACAGTGTACTCACACTGTTGAAAAACGACATTACTGCAGTAAGCTTCACGAGTGACATTTGGACTTCGAGTGTATGTCATATGTCTACGTTAACCTTAGCTGGACTTCAGACTTTCAACTGCACAAAGTCATCCTCAATTTCTTGTCACTGCATTTCTGGACATGTTTAGTTCATGGGGAATACCAATGGAAAAAGTTCACGTTATGAAGGACGCGGATTGGCCAGACCGTCCGTGCATGGCTCATGCCGGTAATGAGGGCATTTTAGCTCAACGCCAGAGGTGACATTCTATCTTCTGGCCGGTCATTTTAAACACTCCCAGCTCGCCAACTCCCGACTCCAGAAGCTCAAGACACAGTTCAGTCAGCCAGTGAAAAGGATGCAACATGATGTTCCGACACGTTGGAACAGTTCCTCATACGCAGGAGCTCGCCCTTTCTGCATGCTGGGCGGCACTCAGTGGAAGCTGGCGGAAAACATCATAACTTTGCTCGCGCCATTTGAGGAGCTCACCCAGCAGATCGGGTCGTCCGCTGCAATGGCATCTGATGTGATTCTATTGATAAAAGCTCTGACACAAATCCACACTGCTGGAAGCCGTCAGGAGAAGATTCTGTGACATTGAAACTCAGCGTTAAAAGAGACAAGGCATTTTTTTTAGGGTATTTACTTATTTTCAAGGTACAAGAACTGCTGTTTCACTGAAGCACTCAAGCCCCAAACACAAGGCCTCCTTTCGGACTTTTTTTCTGCGGAACCGGAGCCGCAATTCGAGGTGGCGGTTCCAGACAGCGCCGCACTCCTGCCGAAAATGACCCGTGCTGGGACTTTGCAGGCAATTTACAGTTCACAGAAATGTTGGAGGAAGATGTGTCACGACAGAGTAACGCAAACAGCCCAGCGTTGTCTCAAAAGAATCTCTACTTGGCAGGGCCAGTTAATGATCATAGTGCACAGCCTCACGCTTATTGGGCAGAGAATAAAGCCGCTTTCCAGCGCTAGCTCTGGTTGCACGGGCCTTCCTCTCTGCACCGTGCACCAGTGTCGACAGCCAACGGCTTTTTAGTAGAGCAGTAGGGTTACTTAAACCCTAATGTGATATCTACAGGCCGGGGCGAATGCAGATATTCGAAATCTGTTTCAGTTTTTAATTAGTTAATGACGCACACATTGCAATACATAAGCATTTGGTGCGTCCTGGAAAAGTGTTCACTGCTGCTTGCTGTTTATGACGATGTGATCTTAGAAAAGGTCTCCTTCAATAAGTTCTTTTAGGCCTGTGTACATGATGACATTTTTTGAAGACCTGCTCTGGGCAAAATGGATTGGGGGTTTTGTTTTCAAGTAAGTGATCTGTCTCTTGCAATATATATTACTTTTACTTAACAAGTTTCTGTTATATTCATTTATGAATTAATATTCTCTGTTGGTTGATTGATTGATTGAAATTTATTATAGTTTATAAAATGGGTTTATATATATATTTTTATTCACACGGAGTCGTCTTAATTTAGGCCTCAATTTGACACATTTAATCTGCGATCAATGATCGGCCCAAAAAACCTTGATCGGAGCAACTCTAATTTTAATAATATGAAATACATTTCAGTAAATAATTAACACAATTTTGGCTGTAGCCCTTTACTACTTAAAGGTCATTAACTAAATGAAAATTGTAATGTTTCTTTTAGACATGAGTAAAACCCTCCAGATGCATGGATCTGTCATGAGTCGGGGGAAACTGGGGTGTACAGAACAAAAATGCTAAACCAAAACTTCTGTCATAAAACATTTATGATACACTGCTGTTTGATACACATAGACTCTTTTGGTTCCTTTTGTGAGCTGCCTCAATGACTCACTAAAGGTTTGGACTCACTACAGTATTCTTTGAATAAATCTATCATAATGAATTGATGGGAGTCGGCATTTTCCAGCTGTCAAAGACTTTTAAAGATACCAGATGAAGCAAACAGGACAGAAAATGAAGTTGATGATGTTAATCATTGACTGAGGTTCAGGAGCGGGACCACGCCTCAGCCTCCTACTCCTCCAGCAACCACGCCTCCACTCTTTAACCACACCTTTAATTACCCAGAAGCCCTATTTATACAGGCCTATCCCAGCATCCCTTGTTGTCTTTGCTCTCTCGACAGTCAGCGAGCGCATTAGTTTGAACAAGAATCATGAGCCGTTTTCTATTAGATTCTGCCCTGCTCCCAGTCTGAACTTTCAGTCGGTTGTATCTCCAGTAGTCACGTTCCCCAGAGGACTCGCCAACGTAGGTCCCCTCTCCACTGCGCACACACACGGTAGGCATAAACACCATAATCCGAACACCATAATCTCCTCAGCATGCTCCTCTTCAGCAGACCCCTACCTCCAGGGGGTCAATCCACGGCCGACAGCAACACTCATATTGGTCCGGGCGTATCATCGGCCGCTATCCCCTTATCTATTAATTCCCCAGAGTACCTCTTTCAGAGCCACCGGGCACTGGGATACCCCGGTGGGTTCTCATCCACTCAACCCCTTTCTCATGCATCCCTTATCCTACTCAAGCCTTTTCCACATCCACACCAGGGTTGCTCCCGGGCACCGGGATGCTTACAGGATTACAGGCATCGCAGCTAGTGTTTTACCTCTGTTCACCCTTCCGTCATCATTTCCAGAGGTGCATACGTACGTCTCATCTTTTATCAGGGCGCATCACTGTAACTCGACAATCTCAATCATTCTTCCCCCAGCTGCCGATTCAATAGCTCCAGTGATCGGGTTTCCTGTTTCTTTCTCAAAGGAGACATCTCTCAGCGTGCACCTCAATCCATCGTGCATCGAAGACCGCACTCAGCGCACTCCACCCACAACTCATTCCAGCTGCAAAACGCACTAGACAGTCCTCAAGCACTTAGTGTTCTCTACCAGGCATTCTGATCATCCTACAGGGCAAGTCCTTCTTCATTTCAGACCAAGAATCTGCTTCTCATCTCTATGATGAGTAGCTTTAGTGCACCTCTCAAGTCAACATACAGAAGTTGCAGACTCACACATTTTAATATATTCATGCAACCAGCGAACTCCTCACTAGAATGATTCTTTCTCTCGTTCCAAGGCTTCAATGGAAGGCAGCTCGTTTCTGTCTACTCTAACGGGTCCTCCAAGTCCGTTCAATTATACCCCACTATTGTTCCAGACATTCTTTTGGGGGTTTTGGGGGTTTTTGGCACTCATCGACACCTCTTTAGTAGATCAGTAAGGGATTTTCTATTATGCCGTACCTCATAGTTCTCAAGACTTAGTCTACGCTCCTCTATCAATCCGTCACCCGCATTGCTTGTACTCGAATCTTCATAATCAGCCAACTCCTTCTCACAATTCGCTTTCCAAAAATCTGACGCTCAGCACCGAACTTCGACGATCGTCCTAATTTCTCTTCTTCAATCTTCAGGAACCATCTTAAATCAGACTACCCTTTTTTCTATCTTTTGTTCCACTCATTCTCAATCTCATTCAGCTCTCCAATAAATTCCATCCATTGCTCATAGTGATTTCATTACTATTTGCAGTTCGTAAACTCCTTTATCCATGTAAGTATTCCGCTCTCTTCAGCCTTTCTCTCTACTCCGAAGCAAGCCGACCACCATGTAATCCACACTGTTTAACGATTACTCGTTAAACCCCATCGTCCTCGACCCCATCACTCTCGCACCTTATTCATACCCATGCACTTCCATCGGCGACCCACAAAAGCATTGTCTTTTATGCCACTGACTTGAGACTGTCAACTCTATCGCACTCACTGCTCTCCGTATCTTCAATTCATCGCCAAAAACTCTTTCAAAACTCTATTCAACTGCACCGGTATTAATCCTCTTCTCCAGTAATGGACAGCCTGCAATTAGATTCCATCCAGCTACTCTTCAGAGAGTCCTCGACTATCCGGCCCCCCTTCTCTGTGATTTTGGTCTGGCTTGGGAATCGAACCCATGATCTCCTCATCGGGAGGGTGTTTCTCGAGTTGTTTTAGCTAATGTATCTCTTCGGTTGTTTTGCAAACTGGTGCACACAAACTTGATGGATTTTTGGCATTCAATCCCAAAGTCTTTCCCAAAATGTAATTGCTTTTTTGGACACAGTCACTTTCATTATTCACTCATTCTGGCATATTTAGAAAAAGGGTTATTAAAAATCCAGCCCTGCTTTGGGACTGTGGGGACATGTGGGGATGGCTCTTGCTCCAAGGACTCACTGGACCCTAGTCTGGACTTTGACCCTGCTCATATGATGTGTTCTGTGGTGGATCTGATAGTGTCTATGGAGACTGAGCCCAGCCGGAGCGAATGGAAACATCGGAGGACCTTGAGTCACCAGCCGGGTTAAAGTTTAACACAGGCTAAACGGATGGAAAGCGCTGCATGCCAAAGGTGCACTTCAAGTTTGAGAGGTGATAAACTGGAGAGCCAGGTAACTGTGGGTTCTGAACGTTTAATGGCCAGAGGACTGTACAATGGGAGACTTCTGTGAGCATTGGACAGGCTCAAAATCAGATAAATAAGTCTTGAGTTATGATTCCAGTATCTTAATAGTGTCAATATCAATACGTGAGAAGAAGAATTACTCATGCAATTGACTGATCTCTACTGCCATACTTTGATTATGTCGTGGAGCAAGACACTTATGAAAGTCTGACTGTGACTGGTGTTGTTTTGGAGATATAGTAAAGTAGAATGCATCATGTAGGGTATATCTTCTTGAATTAAAACTACTAAAGTGATCGAAGAAAGAGACAGTAACATCTAATGTCATCTCCCAAACAGTTGGCTATAGAGTGATCTTTCTACACCTTTGTGCTTCATTTTATGGTCTATTCACGCTTTGTGCCACACTTGAACCTCAAGAAGCCTGTTAGCACATTCTCATGATGTGTGAAAACATTGTCTGAATTTCGTTATCAAGATGTTAGCTTCCAAGGTCTGATGAGATTGGGTTTTTGACACGTTGGTATGTAATCCAACAAATGTAAACAAAGAAAATCTGCATAAATAGTTCAACTATCAGAACAGTCCAAACCTTTACTGTCAGCTGTGGTTCTGACTAGGGCCCAACTGATATGTTGGTTGTCTCAGCTGACCGAGGCAGCACTCGGTTTAAATCCTCTGAACTCAGCTACAACTCAAGAATAAAAGTGAAAAGCACAGATCACCCTAGTGACAACACAAAGTGTCAGTGTGGAGAAGAGAGAAGATTGTGGTCAGCTAATGTTAGCATATGCTGCTAACGGCTGTTTTCAACGACATGCTGGATTAGATTCACTAAGGACAACCGTTTGGAGTCAGGATTAAAAGAATCTTATTTGTGAAGAGTTGTGATCTGAGGTGTCCTGTCTGAGTTAGCGCTTAGCTCGGAACATGCTAACCACAACATAGGCTATCAGCATCTCCAACCACCATTTTTTTCAGACTTGTCCCGTCCCCCAAATGCAATATCGGTCGGGCCCTAATTCTGACATTAATACAACAACAAATTACCTTGTGCAAAAATGTTACTTAAAAATGCAGGTTTGGGTTTGTTGCAGCAAGTTTTGCACAAATGCTAATAAATGATAAGCATTGGTAATTAGCATACAGGCCAACCATAATGGACCCTAAGAAATCTTCTATCAACTGAAACATGGCCTTTAAGTGTGGAGAAGAAGAACCAAGTTTCCCGCAGTACTGCTCAATGGCCTGTAGAGGCCACTAAAAGACACTGTGACGTCCAGCCAAGCTTCAGCAGCAGAAGTGAGGGGAAAACAGGCTTATTTGGATACATTTTGGACCAAATCCAAAATAGTTGTGACACACTGTCATTTTTGAATCACTGCTTGCCTTGATTGACCTGACCGCATGCCACTGCAATATGGTTCCGACCACCATAATGTTGGTATGTGACATACATTGGCATGAACTGATTTTGTCTGCAGAAAAGCTGCATAGATTAGAGGATTTGCCTCCGTACACTGGTGTGTGAATGTGCTTGTGAATGGGGGACGTGAAGCGCTTTGAGTGCCGTGAAGGTAGAAAAACCTATATAAATGTGACCATTTATTTCTTTAAAACTTGTGGTATTTCTGCTGTGACCAGTATAGAAACACACTTTTACACTTTGAAGTGTCAAAGAAAATAGGCTATGACTTATTGCTGCGTCTTACCTTTCGGTAATTACTGCTGCTCTTCCTCTGCAGAGCCTTGATGCCCTCCTGCTGCTCTCTTCTGTTCTTGTCCTCCTCTGGCTCCTGCTCCTCCTGCTCCTCTGCTTGATCCCTGATCAGGACTCGGTCGTCTGCCTCCTCTGGGACAGGAAAGTGCACCACGCCAAGCTCCCTCTCCTCAACCTGCCGCTGCACCTGGATTATGACCTCCCTCTCCTCCTCGCTTCGTCTCCTCTCTTCCTTGCTTCCTCTCTTCTCCTCCTTGCTCCTTTTCTTCCTCTCCTCCTTACTGTCTTTTCTTCGGAGACTCCTCCACCGGCTGCTTCGTCTGCTGGGCTTCTTCCTCAGTAACATCTCCCCATCATCCTCAAACATCTCTATGTCCTCCGCAGCTCCATTGGACATCTGCCTCTTCAGATCTGTGGCTGACATCTCTGGTTCATCAAGGCGACCGTAAAAACCACTGGACTTGTCTAAGAACTTGGGTGCCCTGATGGAACTGCGCACAGAAGACTTCCTCTGGCCGATAGTCATGTTGAAGGCCTGGGCTGAACTTGAGTGGATTTTTCACCTAAAACAAACAGAATGATTAGTTTGATGTTGTTACATCAGTGAGCTTGTATAGACAATCAAGAACAAAAACTGGAAGTTCCAATTTGTTAAAGTTCCTCATGGCGGTACAGTGGCGCTAAAGCATCAGGCATGTTCTGAGGAGAGGACAGACCTCGGAGGATCTACAGTCACAGTACAGGAGAAAAGCACAGACGTGGTGCTCTTGTTTTCTTCTGTTCTTGTGGTGATTTTACAGTGATGATCACCCTCTACATAGTATGCAATGGAACTCATAGTACAACAAGACAAGTCCAAAGTGCATAATTGTGATAAGACACAATGATATTGACTTCACATCACACCAATCCTTTAACCCTAATGATTTATTAAGCCTCATACTCCAGAGGTAATATCTGAGCCACGGTGCTACTTGTTTTTCTTTTACAGCCGCTATCAGAACCCTGCACAGATATTCATCAGGGTTACATAAGAGAATGGAGCGGTGCCGACAAACTGCAGCTTCTGCTCCAGAGCATTTTCCATGTTAAACCACTTGAGTCATAGTTTTCCCAAAACATTTTTTGTCTTACTTGAGTCCTTTCTTGGATCACTACTTTGTAATTTTCCTTCAGTAATATTATTTTCAAGTAACAGCATTCTTACTTGAGTTTAGTTTTTGGCACCACTTGAAGGTGTCAGTTAAAGTTCAGTGTGGAGTTTTTGCGGCACACTTGGCAATCCCTCGCAGCCTACTAATCCACTATTTACTCTGCACATGAGTCCATTACTCCACACTGGCTGAAGGTTAAAATTGACATAAGTGATACAGATGTTCTTGAAACATACCATTTCACCCCGAGTATTTGGCTCATTAGAGTTGTGTTTTTACAACTCCTGATAGCTCATGTTTGTCATCATATCTTATCAACATCCACATCGCTCCTTTGTCCTGAGGGTCACCAAGAACCACCTCCAAATATTTTCCACACAATTATAAAATAAAAAATGCTCTAAAGGATCTCAAGACATGAAGGTTAAACCGGGACTAAAACCCACTGAAAAAAGACTTCTGGAGCCATTCTCCCACAAGACAAAGTCTGCTTACCACACTTTGAGAAGCACTGCTTAAAATATGATTAAAAAGATGACTTAAAAGATAACTTTTTAAAGGAAATGTAAGAGATAAAAGTGATAAATGTTCTTTGCTACTTGAGTAATATTATTTTAAGTCTTCCTCCTACTGTGACAAAGTTTATGAGGACAATATATAATTATTTGTACATTTGAGTTTCTTGCACCTTTTCTTAACATATTATTATGCATATTATTCAGGTTTTTTAAAATATCAGAATTTGTGTATTGTTTTGTTTTCTCTGCCCGATTACAAAATGGCACTCTTTCTAAGGCAATATCTTGTAACACTGGGGTGCCACAAGGGGCAGTGAGCTCACCTGTGCTTTTTACGCTTTAAACAGTTGCCGAAGTAGCCATAGCCAAAACAGAATTGTAAAGTTCTCAGATGTCACAATTATTGTTAGTTTATTATCTATAGCAGACAGCCCATCAATTTACTTTGATGAGGTGAAGAAATTTGAGGCTTGGTGTGATGACCATTATCTGCTCCTAAACACTTTAAAGACAAAAGAGATCATTTTTAATCCTAGGAATGTACGGTAACTGTACATGACCCTCTGGTTATTGGCAGCAGGCAGATTGAAGTGGTGAAATTAAGTATTTGGGTATTCACATCGACAACCAGTTCAAATGGAGTGATCATGTCGAGCATCTGGTAAATTGGCCCAAAGACTTTACTTCTTGAGGAGGCTGAGGTTGTTTGGCGTCTGTTCTAAAATACTGAACACCTTCTACAATGCCGTGTTGGAGATCTTAGTGAGGTATGACATGGCTGCCTGGTTTGGTGCATTAACCGTGAGGGACAAAACAAAACTTCTTAAGCTCCTCAATTTAGCCATGAAGAATTTTTGAGGAAACTACACTCAGGCTCACATGGAAAATCTCCCATGACCCAAATCACTTCTTGTTTTCAGAATTTGAACTCTTGCCTTCGGGTAGACGTTTTAGATCTATTAAATATAAAACGAACCGCTACAGGTTCTCCTTTGTCCGTGCTGCAGCAGCACTTTTAAACAAGAATGGCTGATCCTTGTTGAAATAAAACTAACATTTTTGTACGGGTGTAAATGCATAAATACTCTTTTTGGTAAATACTTTACTGCTGTTGTAATAATGATGGGGATGATTCGAATGAATTCTACTGAAAGTGGATGGACAATTTGTAACTATTGATATTATCATTGTCTGTTTATTATATATACCTGTGTGCTGTACTGCATTTAGGTGGTGACAGGCTCATGAACCATAGATGTGTGCAGTATTTGTATCTATTTGGAAGTTGATATTGATTGAATTATGATTGTATGTAATGTTCTGAGTGATTGTATTGTGTCTGGAGTTTATGTCATGCAGCCAAGTGGTACTGTAGCCCAAGACAAATTTCCTCTCAGGGACAATAAAGTTTACCTTACCTTACCTTACAACAAAACTGAGTCATAAATTACATAGAAATATAATTTTAAAGTAGCAGAGATAATGTTCTTACCGTGTGCTGTGAGCGGCTCCTCACCTCTGTAAGCTCTGTGTCCTCCTCAACTTCCTCCCACACTCCATACTACTCACAGACTCCGCCCACCACGTCACTAACCCCGCCCACAAACCTCACACTCACATGATAATGATGTCAGCGGCCCATGCCCACACACGCAGACACAACTCACAGCACATGTCATGAAAATTCCTACTCCAGGAGAACCATGTCTGATCTGTGGTCCTGAACAGTCCAGGTCTGGTTTGTAGTCCACTGTCCACCACCTGACCCCAGTGTCCACCACCTGACCCCAGTGTCCACCTCCTGACCCCAGTGTCCACCACCTGACCCCAGTACATGACCCATGTCCACCTCCTACACCCAGTCTCCACCTCCTGACCCAGCTGTCCACCACCATGCCCAGTGCTCCCCAACGTGGGTCACCACTCTGACCCCCATGTTCCAGCCTCCTGACCCAGTGTCACACCATGTCCAGTGTCCACAGTGCCCACCTGACCCCAGTGTCCACCTCTCTGACCCGTGTCGCACCACCGACCCAGTGTTCCACCTCCTGACGCAGTGTCCACCACCTGACCCCAGTGTCCACCACCTGACCCCAGTGTCCACCTCCTAACCCCACTGTCCACCACCTGACCCCAGTGTCCACCACCTGACCCCAGTGTCCACCACCTGACCCCAGTGTCCACCTCCTGACCCCAGTGTCCACCACCTGACCCAGTGTCCCACCTGACCCCAGTGTCCACCCTGACCCCAGTGTCCACCTCCTGACCTCCACCACCTGACCCCAGTCCACCTCCTGACCCCAGTGTCCACCACCTGACCCCAGTGTCCACCTCCACTGACCCCAGTGTCCACCTCCTGACCCCAGTGTCCACCACCTGACCCCAGTGTCCACCTCCTGCCCCAGTGTCCACCTCCTGACCCCAGTGTCCACCTCCTGACCCCAGTGTCCACCTCCTGACCCCAGTGTCCACCTTCCTGACCCAGTGTTCTGCGCCTGACCACAATGTCCACTGTCTGACCACAGTGCCCACCGCCTGACACCAGAGCCCACCTCCTGACCCCAGTGCCCACCGCCTGACACCAGAGCCCACCTCCTGACCCCAGTGCCCACCGCCTGACACCAGTGTCCACATCCTGACCCCATGGTCATAAAACATTTCCTAGTCCCGATTCAGAAAGGCTAATAACTTCATCGAGTGATATGATTATGGTGTGCTGAAGATCTTTGAGAAGCTCCTGTCCACAGTCTGAACACGTCTCCATGCAGGCTGTGGACTGAGACGTCAGTGTTTGAGGCGTAAACAGCGTGTCCAGGCGGGACACACTTGTGGTGAGCTCTGGTGGAGAAGTTGATTTAGGTGTGACCGCAGGCTCTGAAGCAACAACACGGCCCTGCACTCGAGAGAAGCCGGCACCACCATACCTGTCCCTGCTCAGGAAGAGCTTTGGAGATTTGGAGAAGCATTCAACAGCCAAATGGAGGTCCACCACACAAAACAGGCCTTTTTATATGAGATGTAAAGATCCCCCCGTTATGGAGTTTGAAGTTTGAACTTGTGGCCTCCAAACTCCCTCTTGTCTCGGGCCCCCACAAAGCTAGAAACGGCTCTGGTCAACAACATCAACTAAACTAAAACAATGTGTCAAAGATGAAAAGATGATCAGACATAATGTGAATGGCTCCTGATGCTTTGGAGGTAAAACCTGCACTGTAACTTTATACGTGGCCTCCTGTTGGTTTTCAGATCAACATATTTTAAAGATTTTGCTGTGGAAAATTCAGGTTCAACATTACTGTACTATAAGTAAGAGCTGATCCTGTGTCATCATCACATTCTTAAAATAACTATGTTAATAAATAAAATAATTAGTTTATTCTCTAAGGCCACTAATACAAGAAATCCGAAAATTCATAAAATGTATGTCCCTAAATCCCATTTGTTGTGAATTTAGCTTTAACTTTGAAATGTAAATTGTCAAAACCCAACAAATGCTCAGTCTCCTTTCAATTTCTCCAACAGCACCTTTACCACCACCATCACCCAGGACCTCCAGTGGGAGCCCTCCATCAGCTCCCTCATCAAGAAGGCCCAGCAGAGGATGTACTTCCTGCAGCAGCTGAGGAAAGCCAAGCTGCCAGTGCAGATGATGGTGCAGTTCTACACGGCATCAATTGAGTCCATCCTCACCGTCCTCCATCACCGTGTGGCTACTACAGCGCCTCTGCTGGAGCCACAGCGCAGGAACAAACAGAAGAGACCTACACAGGGCCCTCCTGCTGGAGCCACAGCCAGGGACAAACAGAGCCAGCGCCATCTGCTAGCCAGACAAACAGGACTACAGCCTCTGCTGAGCCAACAGAGACACACTACGACAAACGACTACAGCGCCCTCTGTGGACAGGGACATCAGAGACAGCGCCCTCTGCTGGAGCACAGGACTGAGCACAGCTGGGACAACACAGCGCCCTCTGCTGAGCCACAGCAACACAGAGACTACAGCTCCCTCTGCTTGGAGCCACAGCCAGGGACAAACAGAGACTACAGCGCCCTCTTGCTGGAGCCACAGCCAGGGGACAAACAGAGACTAATCAGCGCCCTACTGCTGGAGCCACAGCCAGCAAAGAGAAAGCCGCTCACCATAGACGAAGAGACTGCAGCGCCTCTAGCTGGAGCCACAGCCAAGGACAAACACGAGCTACAGCCGCCTCTGCTGGAACCACAGCCGGGACAAACAGAAGACTAGCAGCGCCCTCTGCTTGGGAGCCACAAGGCCAGGGACAAACAGAGACTACAGCGCCCTCTGCTGGAGCCACAGCCAGGGACAAACAGAGACTACAGCGCCCTCTGCTGGAGCCACAGCCAGGGACAACAGAGACTACAGCATCCTCTGTGGAGCCAGCAGCAGGGACAAACAAGACAGCGCCCTCTGCTGGAGCCACAGCTCCAGGGACAAACAGAGACTGTGAGCGCCCTCTGCTGAAAGCCACAAGCAGGACAAACAGAGACTACAGCGCCCTCTGCTGGAGCCACAGCCCAGGGACACACAGGAGACTACAGCGCCCTCTGCTGGAGCCACAGCCAGGGACAAACAGAGACTGCAGCGCCCTCTGCTGGAGCCACAGCCAGGGGACAAACAGAGACTACAGCGCCCGTCTGCTGGAGGCCACAGCCAGGACTCAAACATGAGACTACAGCGGCCTCTGCTGGAGCCACAGCCAGGGACAAACAGAGACTACAGCGCCCTCTGCTGGAGCCACAGCAGGGACAAAACAGAGACTACAGCGCCTCATGCTGGAGCCACAGCCAGGGACAAACAGAGACTGCAGCCGCCCTCTGCTGGAGGCCACAGCCAGGGTACAACAGAGACTGCACGCGCCCTCTGCTGAGCCACAGCCAGACAAACAGAGACTACAGCCCCTCTGTAACAGAGGACTGACAGAGACTACAGCGCCTCTGCTGGAGCACAGCCGCGGGACAAACAGAGACTACAGCGCCCTCTGCTGGAGCCACAGCCAGGACAAACAGAGACTAGCAGCGCCTCTGCTGGAGCCACAGCCAGGGACAAACAGAGACTACAGCGCCCTCTGCTGGAGCCACAGCCAGACAAACAGAGACTACAGCGCATTGTGCGTTCTGCTGAGAAGGTGATCGGCTGCAGACTTCCATCTCTGCAGGACCTGTACGTCTCCAGGGCTCTGGGACGAGCAGGTCGGATCACAGCTGACCCTTCTCACCCTGGACATGGACTATTTGTTTTATTCATGTAAATACCTCCTATCCACTGTTTTGCACTGCCAGTTTGCACTATCGTTCTCTCTCGTTGTTATCGCTCTGTTGCATAAAACAGAGCAGAAAACAAAACAAACAGATCAGCTTCTAAGTGGCATTAGTTAACCTGAACTACATGTGTATAACATTTTACATTTTCATATTGAATCATCACGGACAACACTGCTATATGGAAAGTTGTTCTTAAAGACGTGTCATTTATACCATTCTTTCATGGGTTTTCTAATAACCAAAGCATCCATTTATGAATAGAAGTTCAGCGATGCTTTCAGCGTTGGCATTGTCCAGCGTAATAAACTCAAAAAAGCGCTCCAGTTTGGTGTGTTTGCAGTCAAGGTAACGGTCTCATCGGCTCCGACGGACTGAAGAAATCAGCCACTTTTCACTTTGTCACTAATATAGTTTTTATTCACATTCATTCTGACTCGTTTTGAACGTACTGTTGAACACAGACGTCTGTAGATGCAGTTTAAAAAGTAAACGTGGAAAAACAAGGCGTGGCACTTCCGCGTAGAATGAGAAGCATCAGCCTTAACCCCGCCCTGATCACGTGTGAGGTGCACCTGCTGCGCTGAGTCTCCAGCGTAAACAGCGTAGCTCCCTGGCGTAAACACTATGCTTAAATGGGCCATGAAGTAAATCGCCCATTTCAGACAATTTTACGATGGCTTTTCCCATAGTGAAGTAGTCATTTTTCAACGGTGTACGCTGAATAAAGACGCAGGCTGTGTCACGCAGCAGACGCAGACAAAGTTTCAGTATATATATATATATATATATATATATATATATATATATATATATATATATATATATATATATATATATATATATATATATATATATATATATATATATATATATATATATATATAAAACCCATTAAAACAAAAACATCTTTTACATATTTTAACTAATAATAATATAACATCATTCTGAACAAATTATATTGTTTTTAGACAAAATTATACCGTTGAATACCATGTAACATAATTGGCTGATTGCCAGGAGGGGCGTCGCCCCATCGCCCATAATGGACCAGCTGCCACTGCATATATTATATTTAAATCACAGCCCTTATTTTATTTTAGCATATTTTAGCATAGTCTATACCAGGGGGGGCCACAGTGGGCCAAAATGTAAAACTTGAACAAAGTCGCGGGCCAGTACTGAACAAATGAAACTTTTAATATTGACCCAAACAAGATTTGCTTTAACATTGAATATGGAACAAGCAGCACTTATTACTATACAATATATAATGGGATTTGTAGTAGTAACGATGAATGAATGCGCTGTATAATACCGGCGCGCCAAGCCCTAGTAGTCATTTGGTATAGCCTCTCGGGCCAAATATAATTACACTGCAGGCCAAATTTGGCCCACGGGCCAGAGTTTGACACCTATGGTCTATACCACACCTGGGCATTTGCGGCCCCAGGGCCGGATCAGGCCCTCGGCCTGTTTTAATCCGGCCCTCCTCCCCCTGGGGATCATATGTGTTTTACTCTTAGTTTCTTTTATTTTTAACTGTCTTGGCGCTGTAACATGTGTCTGCACTTGTGTCCTTGATAAAGATAACATGAAATTAATGAATAATAGATTCAGTAGCCAGTATTTTACAGAAAAGTGCTTATAATGATAAGAATTTTTTACACCAATGATCGCGGACCGGCCCTCCGCCACTCGCCTGGATTCCAATATGGCCCTCGAGGAAAAATAACTGCCCACCCCTGCTCTATACTATACTTTTTTAAACTATTATTATTGTAATCATTATTATTATTATTTATAATAATAATATTCAGTAAGTCAGAAGCAGAGGCTAAAACTACAGACCCTCAGCTTCACAAAGAGCTCAGGCGTTTTAAATCAAATCAGACATTAAAGTGATCATCTGAAATCATCATTTAGCACACCTCTGTTCACAGAAACAAACCCTCTCAAACACAGTAGCTCACAAATGACAATATAATAATAACAAGTCTCCTGTGGTCATCATGCGTGCGAGTGTGGCCTTTTCTTCCTGAAGTCTTTATGTTCATTCCACTTACAAAAGCAAATAAACGGAAGAAAAATCCATCTGATCTTAATAACAGGACTTTGTGTTTTGATCCTGACACCAATAAAATATCGCCAATTTTGTACATTTGCATTTGTTTAGTGCATTTTACATTGCTAACTTGGCATTCTCTATGGCCTTGTATTAAATGTTGCACAGTTTATTGTTACACAGACTTTAATGCTTCAAAAGAATTCGTTTTTATTTTTAAGCCAATATTCTCCAATGACAATGCTAGAACTATGTTAAGAGTCACAGAAGTGTGGTCTAAAGTGGCCCCTACACATCACAGGCTTGTATCACAACCAATGGCTCATGTTTTGTGTCACTTTAGAGGACAGAAGCCTTTGCACATTTCCTGAGATCACGTCAGAAATACGCAGCGTTTTAATGGCGCTAAACGAAAACGAATGTCTTTTTTCAACGAGCTGAAAATAACTAGAACAACGTGAATATGAGCTCTGTCGTGCACAGCACACATGTCAGGCTCCAAGTGCTCTGACAGTGCATGTCCTCCCCTCTCTCATCCCCATCCCCTCCGCTAAAGCTCATTAGTGCAGGGGCCTCACGGTGCAGGGGCCCACTGAAAACTCCCAGTGCCCCAGATGGGCAGTCCAGGCCTGGTGCATATTAGTTCTTTAGAAATGATTATTAGCCTGTAAAACCCAAGTCAGGTTAGGGTTATTCGAGTCACAAAGGGCAAGTCATAGGGCAAGTCAGGTTTTTGAGGTCCATTAGTCAATAAAGTCTCAAGTCATGAAAATTGCGACTCGAGTCTGATTCGAGTCCAGTCACGTGACATGAGTCTCCCACCGCTGTTTTTTTTAACTGAAAATAACTGCGCGTTGGACATTCGTTAGCACGGATCTGGGACGTCTCTACGCTTCGGGACTTTAAACTCTTGATATTAGAATTATTAAAAAAAAAAATAATAATTGTTGGAAAAATGAGAAACGTAATTCCGGAAGCACGGCGGGAAGTTACCACAGTGGGTGGGGCTTAAGGCGGACTATAAAATCCCGCGTGAGCCTCTCCTCGTTCCACTTCCTGCTCGCGTCTGAAAGAGGTAAGAGTGAACTGTCATCCGGCTCAACTGCGCACGCCTTTGGTTTAGTTTGGTTTGTGCGCTTCTGAACGCTTTACGTTCGAAACAGACCCCGCGTTTAGCCGTGTCTCGAGCTCTGCGGTTAGCACCCTGCTGCAGGCAGAACCAGGGGGCAGCGCCAGGGGCCAGCGCCAGGGTCCAGCCGCCATGCCTCTGTCCCTGTACAGTTTAATCTGGTGCCATCCTGCTTCAGATGAACATGCGTCTGCGGGATACGACCTGTGCAGAACTCCGGAACACACGTGGTGCAGTCTTATCTTGGTATTTGTGAAAAACTCCCGTGTTTGAGAACACGTGGGCGTTTTTTATTGCCGCGGCGCAGATCGCGCAGTGTCTCATTGTGATGATACTTTCACAGACCTGTACTGAATCATGTGATTGCACGTTAACATTTCTGACACGAGACACTGCCAGATGACGTCATGCAGTTTCCTTTCCTGCCACGCGCGCCTAACTCTGTTCTCTTGTCGCAGGGTGGAGTGCGTCATGGATCTGCGCCATCCTGAAGGTGAGCTGCCCAGTGACTCCAGAGCTCTGGAAATGCTGTGCTACAGTGATGACTTTATTGAACTCTCTCACTGATTACATTTGAGGAAAGCTCAACATTAAGCCTGAGTAGCAATTGTAATTGCTCTTGTAAATATGTTAAAGGGAACTTCAAAAGTGATTTGAGAATTTGCACATGAACCAAAATTGCATTGACCTGAACGTGTAGACTCTTTTAAAGGCAGACTAGGAAACATTTATCAGAGCATGTGACTGTGGGAGGAGTCTCTTTGGACTCGGTCTAAGGCTTAAAAAAAATCCGACTCAACACGTTCAGTTAACACCAGACTGGCCTAAAGGGCGCCTGTAGACTTAATGTAGTGCCCTGTTTTGTTTCAGGGTGGCGCTGTGGCGGTCGGAACTGCTCCAGGTGAATATGAGTCTAGTGTCTGCTCCGGGTGCTGAGTGCAGTGATGAACCCTGAACTCTCTCTTACTGAATTGGCTTTTGAAGAAACCACTTTACCAGATTCTGAGCAGAGTCGGCGCATTTGACCACATTTTCCACTTATTGTTGGATGAATGATATTTCTCTTAATTTCAGGGTCGTGAGGAAAGACCATTGTGAAATGGAGGGGCAGAGCTGCCTCAGTGCTGCCCCTTGAGGCTGTGCGCCCGCTGCACTGCTCACTGTCTAAAGGTAAGACGCACCCTGATAGAGGTGTGAACGTGTGGCTGTCATGATGATTTTCCATAAAGACAAGCATATGCCTGACTCCTGATGTCTACCTGTAATCTGAACGCCCTTCAGCACAACGCTCATCTGCCCAATCTGTGTCTGTACTGATGATTCTTTTGTCCCCACAGCACGAAGGATCTGAAGATTACTGATGTGCTCGAGTCCAACAGTGTAAGTGCTAACATGACTCTGCCCTGGCCAAGTGGAAGCTGCTAGACTCGACAAAGTTGATGTTTGAGAGGATGAACGGGCGAAGCCCATGTATTTCTGGACGACAGCGTCTCATGGCAGTTTTGTCACCAAAGCCCTGATCAAACCTGCTCTTGTGTTCCTCCACATCAGTGTGTCACTCGTATTCACATGACTGTCTTTGCAGGTCTCGGGCGCCTTCAGTGGTCTGCTCCTGGAGGTAAGCTCTTCTCCTGTCTGTGTCTCTGTGGTCCTATGATGATGATACTTAGCTCACTTTGAGTGCCAGTGAAACGACAAGAACATCTGAGGCCTGCTCGGGCCTGTGGGCAACGAGCTCCGCTTGTTTGGCTGTAAATCTAATCTGTGTGTGTCCACAGGCCATGTGCAGACCAGGACCCCTGAGGTGAGAGACCTTCAGTTTGCTCATGTTGAATCCTCTGATTGTGATGAGAGAACATTGGAATCTCGTTCGTCTGAGCTCCTGCTGAGAAATAAAAATCTGACTTCAGTCCTGTGACATATGCCCTGAACACTGTTTGCTACAGGCTGTAAAGCTGTCTTTCTAACAGGTTCTGACTGGCCCAGGACGTGGGGATGCTCGGGTGGATCTCAACAGGTGAGGTTCAGCTGACTTGCATAGATCTCTGTGCTGATGAGCGCTGCACACGTCTGAGGCCAGGTGTCGGCGCCAGACCTGAAAAGGTGAACCCACTGGCGCTGCCCTGGCAGAGGGCTGACTGCTCGTTGGGGTCCCAACAGTCTGAACAGAGATCCGGCCTGTTTTTCAGGGAGGACTGTTAGCGTCAAGAGTTTAAAGTTTCATACAGGTTTTTGCTCTCAGGTCCTGCTGCACAAACGTCTAACAACCTGCTGACCTGAACATATCCGGCCAGTGTGGAAGTGCCACGTGCAAGGTAAATATTTGCCCAGGCTTCTGAGCGTGCGTAACTGGGACTACAACACTAGTGTTGGAACGCTTGTATTGCATGATGAGCTATTTTACCGCCCCAGTCTGATCTGCATGACTGATTGGTACCCCTCTGACCCACACTGATCCTGCTGTAGGACTGTGTCAAACATGCCTTATCTAAGCACTGCCTTATATTACAGGCTTGTCCTGATCTGGAGGTTGGTTCAAATCCCATGGGCCATCTCAGCGGTGAGTAATCTGTTTTAACAATGATGTAAACTGAACTCTGCTGTAGATGATGAGTGTCTTTACCGCCCCAGTCTGAGCTTCATGACTGATTGGTACCCCTCTGATCCACATGAGAACGTTGGTGCATTTAAGTGCTCTTCTTCCTCTAAATGCCATTTCTCCTCAGGTGCTTGCATGGTAAAGCTCTTCGTCTGAGGAGCGATCTGGTAAGAACCTTCTAAGTTAAACTGGAGAAGTGATGAGTCAATGCGCCTGTAGTCGGAATCTGATGACCGATTGGTGTCCCCGCTGACCTGATCTCCACCACTGCATGCTCAGCCTAATGTTCCGCTCTTCTAACGCTCCTGTCTTCGCAGACGTCATTCGTCACGTTTGGCTACAGCTGGAGAAATCTTCTGAATGTTAACCATAAACTTGCTGTGGATACAATGGTTCTGAATGTAATGTTACTCTTAACACTAAAGGTAATTAAAATAAAGATAAGAAATTTGACTGGCTGCCTGAATTGCTTTACAGATTTGTTTTAAGTGACCATGTTGGGCTGTAGAGCCTGAAATCCCATGATAAGATTGCATATACCAACATTAGCGGGGGGCCGCTGCAGTGCAGTAAATGCTTGTTTCCGTGGTCTTGTGCTGTGTGGTTCAGTCGGGTCAGTAACCTGGTTTTGGCAAATGTTCAGGCACCAATGTTACTGAGCTTCAAACAAACTTGTTCACTCCAAAGAACTGATTAGAAAAAGCTTATCTGACCAGTGGTGCACCATCTGGTGGTCCAAGGGAAGGACAACTACAAAACCAGGTTCACTGTTCTGATCAAAAGGACTTGGAACTCCATCGGAAGTCCTGAGCCTGAATTAAAGTAATGTGAAGGGCTGGCAGAGGTTGTGGGGGAGAAACTTAATGTTCAAGAGGAACTGGTTAATCTCAACCCACTAAACTTTAGCCCTGCGCTGTCACATGACTGAGTCAGACTGAAATGTCATGCGCCAATCTAAAGACATTGCTGAACTCCTTTGCCGTTGAATAGTTCTCCACTCAAGTACTTTGATTCCAAATCTGAAAAAACCATTAGAGTGGGTCAAATGACATTGAATTGACCAGTATTTAGCGCACCATTTAAAAATGCTTCACACCAGGAAAAGCATTAAAATCAAAACCTAAGTACAGTATAATGTGACTCAGAGCAACACCTGGACAAATGTTTGGCCTATCACAGTACAACTAATGTTCTACAAAAGGGGTTAAACTTCTTGGCCCAATTTCTCCTGTACAAAGAATATTATCAAATGTAATTTTACTGGTGGAATGCTCCTACGTTTGGTAAAGAATCACTGCAGATCAAATTCTCAGTCATACGCACAGCAAAACTATTTTGAGCCAAGATTTGAACATTGTCACAGGCCTGTCCGAGATGGTTCATACGGCACTAACATGTCCGAGATGTACTTTGGTGCTAGGCCATGGAGAGACTTGTATACAAGCAGAGCTGCTTTGAAGTGTCTTCTCTGAGCCACAGGGGGCAGTGCAGAGACCTGAGCACAGGACTAATGTGATCGTACTTCCTGGTTCTGGATGTACTGCAGCTGTTGCACAGTTGGGCATAACAGTTTTGAGCTGGGGGCTGCGAGATCTTTTCAGTATATACTTTAACTGACACTCTAGTATATAAAAAAAAAATTAAACCAGTAGAATATAACTATATAATATAGTTGACATTAAACCTGATTTAACATGGTTTGAGTCATTAATGCCCAAGTTTTTCCCAGAGATCAATATATGAAATGCATTTGTAGTACTTTTGACATTTCTCATAAAAAAAACAACTTGATCATACGAGTGCGCTTTATGGGCGGTTGTGATCGGTGGGATAATACCTTGTGTTGTGAATTAAAGGTGCTGAAAGTGATTTTTAATATATAAAAAATACATGTGAAATAGCTCAATTTATGCTCTAGTCACTGAGATATAGCGCACATTTTTATACAGGCTGTAAATACTTAAGTGTGTGCTTAAAAACAAATAAAGTGTTTTAATGCCCATTTTTGGCCCTTTCATGTCCAAGGTCGGCCCCAGTGGCAGCAGCGCAAAGAGACGCACTGCCAATACTCTTAATACAATCTATAAATGTTTTTTTTATTGTTTGCCATCTACATGTTTACTGCACTAAATATTTTTTCTAAGCTGTTCTACTTATTATTGGTCCTGTTTTGGGCGACAAGCATTTGTGATTTGTTGATTTTAAATGTACTTACAGCTGAGTTAGCGGGACATGAGGCCCAGTGGTGCTGTTAGAATGTATGCTTAGGACAATCTACAATGTATTACAACAACAATTGTTTAAGTTTCTTAATTGTTTTTTATGTGTGTGTCTCTGCTCTTTACTCCGTAAGGTTCCATGAGCAAAGTCAAACAAAGTTGTCATCGTTAACCAAAAGAAAAGCATCAGTATAAAAGTGCCTGCCTCTTACTGCACGTTCCACAACCCAAAAGAACCACCTTGTCTGCTTGTCAGTCTCAAAGTGATCTGAATAACTCTTGTGTTAGACAATTTGGGACCTTACATATTAATTTGGGGAAGTTTTACCTTTTAGACACCACCAAATCCATTCAAACCCCTCCCCTCTATGAAACCACCACCACCGTTTGCGGACGACACCACCCTCATCGGGCTCATCTCGGACGGGGATGAGTCTGTCTACAGGACGGAGGTGGACCGGCTGGTGTCCTGGAGCAACGGCAACAACCTGGAGTTCAACGCCCAGAAGACAGTGGAGATGATCGTGGACTTCAGGAAAGCCACAGCCCCCCAGCCCCCCTTCATCATGACAGACTCCCCCATCACCACCGTGACTCCTTCCGCTTCCTGGGCACCACCATCACCCAGGACCTCAAGTGGGAGCCCTCCATCAGCTCCCTCATCAAGAAGGCCCAGCAGAGGATGTACTTCCTGTGGCAGCTGAGGAAGCAAGCTGGCCAGTTTGCAGATGATGGGTGGAAGTTTTACACGGCATCATTGAGTCCATCCTCACCTCCTCCATCACTGTGTGGGGTCTGCTGGAGCACCAGACAGGGACCAACGAGACTACAGCGCCTCTGCTGGAGCCACGCCAGGTGACAAAACAGAGAACTACACGCCTCTGCTGGAGCCACAGCCAGGGACAAACAGATGCTGTGTCTCAATTCGGGTCTGCATGCTGCGTAGAGACTCCACGGAGCTGGTCTTAAGAGTAGGGTGTTCCGTAGACCGCAAAGGCCGTGTCGCAAATGGCGACAGGCTGCGCCCACGGAGCCGCTCCGTCACCAATGACATCGCTGCTTACGCTAACTGCCACGCAAATTTACGCACATGGACGTATTTAAAAAGAGCACGCAGGCAAGGAAAAAATATTCGGACTTTGAGCCCAAGAGATTATGTTCATCTCACCCACAAAACCAAATAATATGTTAGCTCTTGTAAAATATAATAATACCAAATTGCTGGTGATAACTGTCAAATCATCTGTTAAGTTTCAACAAAAGTAATAAAATATACGGTTTAATTTCAGAACGGGATTATATAATGACAAGGGAAAAACATGAAAGGAAATATGTGGCATTTTAAGTCACTTTATAAAGAGAGAGCATCTGTGGTTTCCTGGGAGATGAATCAGAATAGAATAGAATAGAATATATAGACATATATATATATTAATGCAGTCAAAATAAACATAATTAAGCCAAAAATTACCAGCAATTATGAGTTAAAACCAAACCTTCTTTAATCAGTTTTTGGAACGTTCTGCCCTTATTATACACTCGTGGCGTGCACTTACATGTTCCGTCCGCTGTCGGGGGGGCGCTGTTTCGCTCCGCCCTGTTTTAAAAACCTGACTAGCGCCAACAGTGCTTCTCTCCCTCCCTCTCTCTCTCCCTCTCTCCCCCTCTCTCTCTCTCCCTCTCTCTCTCTTCCCTCTCTCCCCCTCTCTCCCTTCCCTCTCTCCCCTCTTCTCTCTCTCTCCTCTCCTCCCTTCCTCTCTCCCCTCCCTCTCTCCTCTCTCTCCCTCCTCTCTCTCCCTCTCGTCCCTCTCTCCCTTCCTCTCTCTCCCTCCTCTCTCTCTCTCCCTCTCTCGCCTCTCTCTCTCCCTTCCTCTCCTCTCTCCCTCTTCCCCCCTCTCTCATCTCCCTCTCCTCTCTCCCTCTCTCCCTCCTCCTCTCTCTCTCTCCCCCTCTCCTCTCTCCTCTCTCACTCTCCCCCTCTCTCTCTCTCTTCGTCTCTCTCTCTCGTCTTCATCCACCCGTCCTGTCTCTCTCATCTCCGCTCTCCATCTCTCTCCTCCTCCTCCTCTCTCTCTCGTCTCTCCTCCTTCCTCACCACTCTCTCTCTCTCCCTCTCTCCTCTCTCCCCCCTCTCTCTCTCTCTCTCTCTCCCCCCACTCTCTCTCCCTCTCTCCCTCTCTCCCCCCCCCTCTCTCTCTCTCTCTCTCTCCTTCCCTCTCTCTCGCTCTCTCCACCTCTCTCCCTCTTCTTCTCTCCCTCTCTTCCCTCTCTCCTCTAACTCTCTCTCTCTCCCTCACCTCTCCCTCTCTCTCTCTCATCTCCCTCTCCCTCTCTCTCCCCCTCTCTCTCTCTCTCTTCTCTCTCCCCCTCTCTTCTCTCCCCTCTCTCCCCCTCTCTCTCTCCCTCTCTCTCCCTCTCTCCCCCTGCTCTCTCCCCCTCTCTCTCCCTCCTCCCCCTCTCCCCTCTCATCTCTCCCTCTCTTTCCCGCCTCTCTCTTCTCTCTCACTCCTCTCACTCCCTCTCTCGATCACTCCTCATCATTCCCTCTCTTCACCTCTCTCTCTCTCCCTCTCTCTCTCCTCCTCTCTCTCCCTCTCTTCTCTCTCTCTCTCTCTCTCTCTCCTCTCTCTTCTCTCTCTCTCCCTCTCTCTCCCCTTCTCTCTCCCCTCTCTCCCTCTCTCTCTCTCCCTCTGTCCCTCCCTTCTCTCTCTCCCTCTCTCCCCTCTCTCTCTCTCCCTCTCTCCCCCCTCTCCTCTCTCTCTCTCCCTCTCTTCCCCCCTCTCTCTCTCTCCCTCTCTCCCCCCTCTCTCTCTCTCCCTCCTCCCCCCTCTCTCTCCACACAGGAGCCCGACCCCCGCGTGCCCGTGCATCGCCGTGCGTCACAGCGCGGTGTGAGAAAGCCTTAAGCGAAGATCAGTCGTGACTCGTGTGTCTGTTTTACTCTGACTTCAGAAGAAAGAAGCGCAGCGCTGACGAGAGGAACGTAAAAGGTTTCTGCGTGTAACGCCCCATCAGCCAATACATCGCAGCATTGTTTCACGCAGAGGAAAGAGTCCAGTGTGTGATGTTCTGACCAGAACAAACATCTCATGTCAGCTATATTTTCTAATCAGCTTTTAATAGAGCAATAAAACATTTCAATTTATGTACAAAGCATTAGAGGTAAATCGGGCCTAAAAATCCAGCCGACCCGACCCAGGCCCGCGGGCATTAAAGCCCAACCCGGCCCGAGCCCGACCAATTAACTTGATTTGCCCGAGCTCGAAGCAAACCCGAAAAGTATTTTTGACAGAAAAAACGCAAGATTTCTTAAGGTTAAAAATAATTACATATTTTTTATGATCATGATAAATGCATTTGCACGCCAGATAAAGAGAGTGAAAGAGAGATCTTGATGCGCTTCATTACGGGGGGACACGGCGGTGTGCGTGTTTGCCTCTTCAGTTCCCTGTCTTAAGTTTCTCCTTGACTTCTTGCTGCTCCAGATCGGGGGAGCCTAAACTAAATAGATGCGGACTACAATTCACGTCAGGAGATTACATTCACGCCACGGGCCCAAAGCGTGCCCAGGCTCTGCGCTTCCTGTTTAGTAGTTATATAGCAATGACCTTACAGCCCCTTCTGTTTTAACCAAATTATTTATTTATTTATTTATAACAAGTATTCCTTAGTTTAGTATCCACACATTCGTTTTAGGATACATTTTTAATAACATATATTTATTAAAAAATCAGCGGAGAGAGAAGCCCGGCCCCGGCCCGACCCGAACGCAATGATTGTCATTTTAAGGGTTCGGGCTTAAGATTTCTTACCCTACAAAGCACCATTACACTATTTGTTATACATTATAATAAATTGGTAAATTGTGAAAAATAACTAGGTCCATTATAATTACGTATGTTATAAAATAATAATTATACATTATAATATAAATGTGGCAAAGTGGCAGATACGCTGTCTTTTCATGATAGCGCCCCCTAGGTGTGGAGCTTTCACTTCTCGTTCTGTTCATTCTCTGTTTGATTTTTTTTTTTTTTTGTGCCGTGCCATTTGATTTAACATGTGGGTAACTTGTAAGCTATTTTGGTCTAGTAATCATGTTAGTCATCTGCTTTTGCCATTTGTTTAATTTAATGTCACTTGTTTTTGTCACTTTGGCAAGAGGAACTGTCGGGAGCAGTAAAAGATAAATTAGTAAAGATAACTGTTTCTTTTACATTTTCAGTTAAAATAAGAGATGTACATTTGAACTTGTTTACAATGATACTGTCACATATTGTAGCTCTGATGTTTGGTCAGTTTTGCACTTGACTTCTTGTGTTATGTAGGATGAGTCCATCCATGTGAAGTGTGATTGCTTTAATTGTCTAATAACCAATACTTATTTATTAGTATTAACAAACACATTGTGACCCTCCAGTGGCTCATAGTTCATTATGGTATTTAACTTGGTATTCAACGCCTGATGTTTTAGGCAACATTTATTTGTTATGAAAATAATTTGAGCCTAACTATTTTCATAGCCAATATTGTATTGAGTAATTAAGTATACTAATGTAGTAATAACTGGCTTTAGTCACTCTCTCCAGGCACAGTTTAATCAATCATTTTATAGCATTACAACCTCAAACGTTTTAATCTTACTTTAAGCCGGCCTTGGACCACATTAAAATGCACCAGAATACATGAAAAGGTCCGACACCCCCAGACCCCCCTGTTGAAAGTGGCTGTAGATCCTTTACACCCACAAACACATTTGTAACAACATCTCTGGAGGTGTGTTATGGGTACAGGGAGCAGAGATGATGTCAGGGGAATGCCAAGTTGCATTGTGGGATTTGAGTCATCGATATTTGAGCTCGTGAGGCGCTGATAATAAACGAACCAAGATGGCATCGGATGCCCTGGCATTTTGGTGCACTTTGTTTGCGTTGAAGCAAGTTCCTAGTTTGTGTTTGTTCACTGACAATGGCAATAAAACTGATTCTGATGATGTGGTGAGGGGCCGCTAAGGAAAATTCGCTTGGGGCCCCCTGAAGGCATAGGCCGGCCCTGAGTACTCTCCAAATTACTTTTTCAAATCAGTAATGAATTAGTTTTGGTTTTGTCTCATCTCCTCACCACAATCTCAGTCAGGTTTTGTTTCCCAGCTGCAAAAGAGAGAGCCACGGCCCCAAACACTGGACGTGTTGTGAGCATGTGCACGGTGCAATAGTGACAGAGTCTTGTCCTTAAGAGAAACAAACTTTCAGATGCACGTTTTGAAAATCTCCTTCTCCTTCATTTGAACCACTATTTTGGCTAAAACAAGTGCATTCTGTTGTTGTGCGTCGCTGCTCATGTTGTTCACTGCTTGAGGCCGACACGTGCTTTTTGTATGGCATTGTATTGTGTCATCTGTCAACATAAAAGAAAACGCATTTACTTTGCTTATTTGATATTTGAATGTTTCTGTGTTCAGCAACGCAAAGGGATTGTGAGCTAACGATATAGGTTATACAATGATGTTAATTATTGGTAACGTAAGAGTACTCTAACATGTTACTTTTATAACACAGTAGTGCAGTAACGTAATGCGTTACTTTCCCAGGGCAGTAACGAGGTAACTTAACGAGGTACTTTTAAAAGTAACACTACCGAACACTGACGATGCAGATGAAATGTCTCTGGTGTAGCAAAGCATTCTTCCTCGCCATTAGCTTCATCTGCTCCTCACGATCAGGCTCTGCCCCGAGTCGAGGGTCACACTGAGGCCCCAGTGGACTGTCTCTGCTCAATGTCCTTTCACTGCACTGAAGCAGTGATCTCAGATGTTTATCTTGTCCCATGACCATGCCCAGCTCCACAGTTTGACCTGTACTGTCCAAATTTGTATGATTTATGAATCAAAACTTCATTGTTTCGAAACATAGTGGTCTCGTGGTCTGAGTCGAGTGATTCTCTTTTGCCAGTTTTGTCTTTGGGTCCAGATAGATAGATCTGCAAACTTCTTCATATGGCTTATATTTGCAGCAGCAATATACTTTTATTGTTCTTGCATGAAATCTCCTTTGGAGTGGCTTTCATCCACCATCGACTGATCGATTGACTCTTACCACCTCCCACAGCAACATGGTATTTGGTCTTGTTTGTGCCCTGCTTAGCAGCTTAGCAGCAGGCATGACACGCAGATACGAGCGTGTGTCCAGGTTTCGTGGGGCGAGGCAGTGGACTGGCTGCTGGTGAGTTCGGTCTTCTCCAGTGTCCCGTCCACAGGGGGCGCAGTGACCCTCGTGCCTCGGAGAGAAGGGTGAGTGGGGTGTGAATGCATTGTGTGCAAAACATTTTGAACAGTAATCTAAATGTTATTAATTCAATTTTAAAATGTTGCCATTTTTACATTAAATGTTTTATAATAAAGGGCACTAAAAACACATTTTATGAAAAGATTTCACCTACCTACAGAGTGTGAGGCTATTCAACCCTGCCAGTAGACAGTTTTCTTAGTTACCTTCTTAGTTTACCTACACGTCCCACAAGTCTTAGGAGTCCAACTCCTCTTTAATCAGTCCAACTGATTGTCTAAACTAATAAACACACATTCACGACATTCATACTTTTATAAATGTTGAAATTTCCGTTTAAATTTTGGCAAAACACAATTTAATTTTGTTTTTGTGCAGAATTTCGTAATACAAGAGATTTCTGCCTTAGCTTTTTGTTGCCTCAGTCCAGTCACAATTGTAGAAACTCTCAAAAATAAACAGGCAGTCAATCCCTCTTCTCTCTCAGCTCGTGTCCCTATTCTCACACCATTCCGAGCTGATCTGTAACTGGATGCAATGCGTCGTTAGCAGACATCCAGAAGGGAATCTTCTCGAGCACCCTTTGTATGTTTCTTTTCTAAGCACGATGAGGGGCCCCTGCATTCCACCATTTCTGGAGAAGTTTAGTCTATGAGAGACAGCGCAGAGGCAGCAAGGGTCATTCTCAAGTCTTTATTTGATGCACACAGGGAAAACAGGCAAAACAATACAGCTTGTTGTATTGTCTGAGTCCATCTTCACAGTTTAACTGTGGTTTAAATAGCTGTTATTTAGGTCAGATGTGATGCGTTATTTTCATCAGTCTTAAGATTATTTGTACCAGTTCACAGATAATCAGAAAGTCCACAGTAACCGGTTATTGTGTCCCATATGATAAATATGCGACATAACGTGATTGTGACATGAGAACATCTTGGTCAAAGTTCACACAACATTTTCCGACATTAACCCGAAGACAAACGCGGCTGAGAAACCCAGGCTCTTTTTTTATATTCAGCAAGTGAAACGTTTTTGTATGTGATTATAATGATAAAAAAAAAAAGCTTTTGCGTCTGTTCTCTGACAATGTATTTTCACAAGAGTGCTGCAGGGGGAGCTCTATGGTCAAAGTTACTTAGTTCTGCGACTAATCATCAGAATCAGAATCAGAAAGATTTTATTGCCATTGTCAATGAACAAAATTCAAAAACGTAGGAACTTGTCTCGGCCTTAAGGTGCAACATAAAACACTGAGCAATAATCCACAGCAGGCTGTTCTGCACGGTGATAAACTTTGATTCAAAATCCCTTGTAATCAGACTGCAGGGCAAACCCAGGCCTTCAGAGCGTGAAGTGGGGGAAACACAGGGTGAACTGGAAAAAGGTGGACTGGATTTCACTCAATACTGGAGTTTTTTCACAGAAAATACAGAATGGAGGTGATTTTATAGTGCAATGAATTGAGCGAGTCAACTCTGATAGAAGACATTGTGGTCTGAGTGGCCACTGCCGAGGGGACGCCATCATGAACGATCCATCATCTAATCCACATGTGTCAAACGCAAGGCCCGCGGGCCAGATGTGGCCCGCCAGATGTTTTCATCTGGCCCGCCGAACATTTCTAGTTTATAATTATTCATTTCCAATAGATATATCGCGTTTTTATTTAACGCTAGAACTACAATTCCCACCATCCTTTGCAGCTGCGGCCCCTCCCCCGCGCTGCTCTGTGCTGTGTGCTGCCAGCTCAAGTGCCGAGGGACAGCGACCAGCGACACTAATCGCAGCCGGTTTAAAATGGAACACACCGGCAGCGATGACCTGTAGCGCCCGCTGCACACGTGGCGCTCTGCCCCAGGGCAAATCGTGGGAAACACGAGGAATAAAAGAAAGAGGCGGTTTTGTGGACGTTAGAGCTGTGCTAAAAGCGGCGTTAATGTGAAGCTAACAACAAGAAAACAAACTTCTTTGCTGACAACTCTGTGAGGAAAACATCCAAACCAGTGCAAAAACCTGGGCAGATCATGAGCCACAGGTAAAAAACACAGGTCAGAGTGTAATAAAGTCTGAACATGACAGAGTGAAGCTGCTGCGAGCTCTCATTTGATTCACCACATGAATAATTTGTCACTAAAATAAGCTTAAACTGTAAAAAATTAGTGTGAGGCTCCATTTATTTGGGGGAGGGTTTGCTGCCAGCGACTTGTGCAGCGACATTAACATGTCTGTGATACAAACATTTAATATCAGAATCATATCACACGTCCATGTTCCTGTTCCTGCTGCTGCATGAATATGGACTCAGTCTTTCACCTGCTACACATTTGTGCAACAGTGTCCACAGAGAACTATTACTAGGCTATATAACATTTGTTAGATTTTTTATCGTTTTATTTTTTACATTATGCCCGCAACCCAGCCTGAGCGTTGGAAAGCGGCCCCTGGCCCAAAATGAGTTTGACACCCCTGATCTAATCTAACGTGACCATATCTACTGAGTGACTCACCTAGAGAGCTGTTGGTTTCGACAGATCCCGATAATTAAACATACAAAACTAGGAAATTCATAAGCTCATTTTATTAAAAAAAAAAAAGTGCTAATGTGGCATGTTGTCCACAGTATAACAGCCCGGAGTTCCTGTTCTTTGTGTGAACATGAGTAGTCGCAGGATCAGTCCCATGCCTCTCAGTCCGCGGAGAAGATCCTGGCCGCGATGTCGTCCAGCAGCCAGTCCACTCCGGTCAGCAGGTTCTCCCCGGTCACCGCACTGCAGCCCAGGATGCACCAATGGTGGCTTTTAATGTCATCCAGAGCCAACGCCTGCACCAAACACAGGGCAGTGAGAGCAGCCTGAACATACTGAAGCAGGACAGTCATTCTCTCATCAAGGCTCAGGTCAATGAGAGGACTGAGAAGAATTCTATGGGAAAACCTGACTCTCTAATTTCATATTGTAAAGGTTTTGATCTGGCAAAGGTTCAAGATTTAAAGTCATTCAGGTGAGTGTTCGCCATGTGAGATTTGAGGTTATACGTTTTCTTTAACATGAAAACAACCTTAAGATACTTGCAAAATAAAATGTTGTTTTATTAAAATATAAGCTAATGTGTGTCTAATAAGAAAAAATACATTATTTCTGGAAGTGAAGTTGACTTGTCTAGGGATGTCAAGATTGTTACAATAATCAAGATTATTCAGGTCACAATCTTATCGTAAGAACTAAAAAATAATAATCGTGAGAATCGCCCGCAACAAGGAGTCATTTCAGTTCAATTTATTTTCCAAAAAAGTCAAACTGCATGTGAAGTACGTTTTTATCTGCCCATTTATGGGGCAAAATTAAGGATTTCCAGTTTGGTCACAGTGTCAATAATTGTAAATGGTATTGTTTTTTACCAGGTAAAACCCATGGAGATCGAGAATTCATTTACAAGGGTGAGCTGGGGAAAAGTGAAACTGTAGCAGCACACAAATATAAAAACATGGATTTCTGTTTCCCTAAATGTCTTTTAAGTGTGTAATCCATTTACAAGCGCTTTGTTTTTGAGCGAAAACCTCCCAGCGAAACCAGCTCACATAACCTCAATTCTGACTGAAAGGAATTCCAACAAATACATTCACAGATTAACATAATCCAGTGAGTGAACCTGCGAGCACTCAAAGCACTCAGACCCTGTAAATAAATGTCAAATTGTGATTCTTCTCAGTATTTGAAACACTAAAATGTGATATTTTGACATCCTTTGTTGAATGAATACAGGCACGAAATAGAGGCCACATTTCCCGGTGGCAGAACTTGGTTGGGAAGAGGACTTTTCTGACAGACCACAGCATGCTCATTCTCAGACAAAAGCCAGTGTCTCTGTTAGCAGAGTGGTTAGCCTCTCACCTCTCTGATGGCTTCTTTGGACAGCGCTCCGGGTAGATCTTGCTTATTGGCAAATACAAGTAACGTAGCTCCAGCTAACCTCTGCAAGGACAAAGGACACACTAAGCGTAGGGTTTAAGGCAAAATAGTCAGTTATTACACAATTATTTATCAGTTTAGAGCAATAGATGAAATACAGTTGCCATTTCTGTTTTTTCAATTGTAGGCAACTGCTGTTGTGATTTTAGGTGTTACAAAAATAATTGAAATCCAAAGGGAAGATAAGCATTAAACCAAAGAACCATATTGTGAAATGGCTTAAAAGATTTACATAGCAAAAATAAACGCAATTTATAGTTGAGTTTCCCCTGATTTCGCTCTTCTGCTGACTGCGTAAAACTAAGTGTTAGTACTTGTGTATTGCATGGGAGGAAAGGCGTGGTGAAGTGACACGGTACCATGAGGCAGGTGGGAAATGTCTGACTGCAGGATGAAGTCCAGCCTCTCTTTGCTCTGGCAGCTGGCGTGGTACATATAGCATCGGTGGCTGTGCTCGGGCCGTGGTTACAAAAGCAGCTCTTTCTCGTTCTACACTGTAACAGAGCATTGCGTAGCTCCGCTGTCTATGTTTATCAAGTGCAAAAACAGGGGTCGGTCTAGCGGCCTCAGAGCGGACCGTTCTGTCAAACTGTAGGACTATGTAGTTTCAGGAGTTCCCCCTTCACATAAACAATGAGGTGGAACCATTGAGGTAAACTATACAGTATGAAAACATAGCAATTCACTACACACAAATCTGAAGGCTGCAAGTCATAAAAAGGTGTGATTTTTGTTTAATTTACAGTGAACACCCTGCAATTTTGCAAGTTCTCCTACTTACAAATTATGGAGAGGTTTGAAATTTTCAGCGTAGGTGCGTTTCCACTGTGAGAGACAGAATTTAAAAAAATATATATACACAGTGATCCCTCGTTTATCGCAGGGGTTGCGTTCCAAAAATAACACGCGAAAAGTGAAATCCGTGAAGTAGTCAGCTTTATTTTTTTTAATTATTTTACAATGCAATACTGAACAATAGAATGAAACCAAAAATCAAAACCTGTTTTAAAGCCCAAAATGTGTTTAAAACAATAATATTTCACAGTCCTAGCTGTGCCTCTTCGCCCTGACTCCGCCCCTTCGTCCTGACTCCGCCCCGCTGTAGCGTCTGTTTCTACTGAAGGCGCAGGGGTCTTTCTCCGAGGGAAGAACATTGTTATGGGTCGTTGTTGGCGTTCTTTCTTTTTCTGAGCAAGAAGATTTTTATAAACGGATACGCCACCTTCGATTATATTTGAGAACTGCAATGAACGACTCAAAGGGTCCCAAAGGGTCCCATTCTTGTGCCGTGCGCTGACATTGTGGGTTTTGTCAGAGAAAAAATGCAAACGTAAAGTTGGCAGAATGTACAGAAACGAAAACTGTTGACAAGTTGAAAAAACCAATACAGTACAGCGTCAATATTTATTTCTAGACAACAGTAAAGCCCCTGAGTCAATCAAGATTCAGGCACAATGCACTGTAAAAATATATCCGCACTGTAAAAAAAAATCCGTGAAGCAGTGAAGCCGTGAAAGATGAAATGCGATATAGCGAGGGATGACTGTAATCACAATTTTATGATTTTTAAATAATTACTTTACTTACATTATTGCTGCAAATAAGTATTTGAACACTTGTTTACAATTACAGAGGTCAAACGTTTCCTGTAGTTCTTGACCAGGTCTGTACACACTGCAGCAGGGTTTTGGCCCACTCCTCCACACAGATCTTCTAAATCTGTCAGGTTTCAGGCTGTTGCTGAGCAACACAGAGTTTCAGCTCCCTCCAAAGATTTCTACTGGCTTTAGGTCTGGGAGACTGGCTAGGCCACTCCAGAACCTTGATATGCTTCTTACGGAGCCACTCCTCGGTTCTCCTGGCTGTGTGCTTCGGGTCATTGTCATGTTTGAAGACACAGCCACGCCCATCTTCAATGCTCTGACTGAGGGAAGAAGGCTGTTTCCCAAAATCTCTCAATACATGTCCCCATTCATTTCTTCCCTTAAGTACAGTGCAGTCGTCCTGTCCCCTGTGCAGAAAAGACCCCCAAAGCATGATGTTTCCACCCCCATGCTTCACAGAAGGGATGGTGTTCTTGGGATGGTCCTCATCCTCCTTCTTCCTCCAAACACGGCGAGCGGAGTTTATACCAAAAAGTTATATTTTTGTCTCATCTGACCACATGACTTTCTCCCATGACTCCTCTGGATCATCCAGATGATCATTGGCAAACTTCAGACGGGCCTGGACATGTGCTGACTTAAGCAGGGGAACCCTCTGTGCAATGCATGATTTTAAACCATGACGGCGTATTGTGTTACCGATAGTAACCTTTGAAATTGTGGTCCCAGCTCTCTTCAGGTCATTGACCAGCTCCTCCTGTTGTTCTAGGCTATTCCTCGTCCATTTTCTAACAATTGCTCCAGCAGTTGATCTTTTTTCATCAAGCTGCTTGCCATTTGCCCCGTAGCCCTTTACAGCCTTGTGGAGGTCTATAGTTTAGTCTCTGATGTCTTTTGACAGCCTATTGGTCTTGCCCATGGAAGTAGGTGGAGTCTGACTGATTTGTGAGGTGGACAGGTGTCTTTATGCAACTAACGAGCTCAAACAGGTGCTACTCATTTATAATGAATAAGTGGAGTAGAGGCGAACGACCCGCCCATAATTTGTGGGGGAATAAGTGGGAGAACTTGCAAAATCGCAGGGTGTTAAAATACTTATTTTCCTCACTGTACGTGAATACATTTGTGTCGTAGAGCCGTAGTGGTGTTTTCAACAGTCGCCGTCTTCACACAAGACAGCGGATTACAGGCTACAGTGGAGTCATCCAACATAACTGTTTTTCTTTCATTAAACGCATCATGGCTGGGAATGGATACGACACGGAAACCAAAAAAATGATTTGTATCAGAGCCGAAAATGAAATAATGAGTCAGTTATCCGGAACGGTACGAGATACCGTTGTGTATGAAAACGTCTCACCTGCCCTGCTTTCTTCGTCAAATGTATGTTTGCTTTTCTCTAGATCAGCCTGTGCTGTCCAGAGCCTTTGTGTAGTTGCAAACATGCGCTCCTCTGACTGATGAAGAGAGTCAGTTTGCGTTGAAGAGATTGCAAACAGTTAAAAACAAAAGTTCTTCACCTGCCGCCATGTTTAATATGCTCTATCAGCATTTCGTCAGCTGTCCCTTGTCTATGATGTTTATCTGTATAAACAGACATGGAGCTTATTAAACTTTCATGGAGATATGCTATTTTACAGCTCTGCATTTCAGTGACAAACTGACTTTGAAGGGCGTTTTGGCTTATCATTATGAAACACATCTAATTTAGTCGTCGCATGTTGAACGCTGTGTTCACATTGATCGCTATGAGCTTCCACCCCACTGTCCCAAAGCTCTAAAAATGATCGGTTCCTAAACCTAACCTCAACCTGATCTACACACCCATTGGTGGCTAAACATATTCAGCACCTCCTTCAACAGCAGTCCACTCAGCTCCTGCTTCCAGTCCTCCAGGCTGTGTGTGAGTGCGTGAGGGCACGTGAGAGCGCATGTGAGGGCGCGTGTGAGGGCGCATGTGAGAGCGCGTGCGAGGGCGCGTGTGAGAGGGCGCGTGTGAGAGGGCGCGTGTGAGAGGGCGTGAGGGCCTGAGGGCACGCGTGAGAGCGCATGTGAGCGCATGTGGGAGCGCATGTGAGAGCGTGTGAGGGTGTGTTAACATGGTACCTCCTCCAGCAGCAGTCCACTCAGCTCCTGCCTGCAGTCCTCCAGCCTGAGTCGGTCAGCGCTGTCCACCACCCACACCAGCCCATCTGTTCTCTCAAAGTAGTTCCTCCAGTAAGAGCGCAGCGACCTCTGACCCCCCACGTCCCACATGTTCAACTTGTACCTGCAACGCAAATGGAAACATCCTCTCACTCTTACCGCTCTCCTCCTCCGCACCGCTGTCCCTCCTCCTCTGCACTTTGGTCGGGACAGAGCATATTAATGAACACACATGACGCACATGCTGTAGCCATGGGCTCATTTCCATCCGTTGTCCCGCGTTCTCTCTCACAAACACACTCTCATTCAGACATACTATTGTACATGTTTTTAGTGGTAGGTGAAAGCGGAGCACCAGGAGGAAACCAACCCCAACCCTAACACATTATCCGTAAACGGAAAAAGTAATGAACCACAAAGACTCTTCCTGGAGCAAAGGCTGAGAATACTTACCCAAGTGGGGCCAATAAGTATTGGGCAAATTTTCATCATAGGTACACATCAAGCGTGAGAGACGGAATGTAAAAAAAATTTAAAAAAATCCAGTAAATCACATTGCATGCTTTTTAAACAATTTATGTGTGAAAATGAGTGGTCAATAAGTATTGAGCGGCTCCTCTGTCCCTCACAGACCAGTCACTAGCTCTTTAAGAAATTATTCCGGCCTCCACTCGTTAACAGTATGAATGGACCTGTTTGAACTGATTAGATGCATAAGAGACCCCCGCACACACCTTCAAACTGTCAGACTCCAGTCTTCACCATGACCAAGACCAGAGAACTTCCCAAAAGGACACCAAGAGATCAAATTGGAAAACTGCACAAAGCTGGGAGGAGTCAAACGGCAATTGGTAAACAACTTTGTGAGAAAAGATCAACAGTTGGAAAACTTCTTGACAATCTCCCTTGGGAGTGGGGCCCCATGCAAGATCTCATTGTGGGGTCAAATGATCCTGAGAACAGTGAGGAATCAGCCCAGAACTACACGGCAGGAGCTGGTCAATGATTTGAAGACAGCTGGGACCACCCTTGGCCCACCGTCACAAAGATGACAATAAGTAACACACTAATCGTCATGGGTGAAATCCTGCATTGCCCGAAAGGTTCCTCTACAACACAAAAAATCATGTAAAGGCCCGTCTGAAATGTGCTAAAGACCATCTGGACGATCCAGAGGAGGATTGGGAGAATGTGATGTGATAGATGAGATCAAACTGGAACTGTTTGGTTAAAACGCCACTCGTCGTGTTTGGAGGAAGAAGAATGCTGAGTTGCATCCCAAGAACACCATACCTTCTGTGAAGCAAGGGGTGGAAACATCATGCTTTGGGGATGCTTTCTGCAAAAGGGACAGAAGACTAGTCCGTATCAAAGGCAAGATGAATGGGGCCATGTATTGTGACATTTTGGGTAAAAAAGAGAATTGAAGATGAAACGTGGCTGGGTCTTCCAGCATGATGACGATCCAAAGCACACAGCCAGGAAAACCAAGGAGTGCTCTGTAAAAGCATATCAAGGTTCTGGACTGGCCTCGCCAGTCTCCAGACCTCAACCCAATCGAAAACCTGTGGAGGGAGTTGAAACTCTGTGTTGCCAAGCAACAGCCCTCAAATATCACAGCTCTGCAGAGAGTGGGCCAAAATACCAACTAGAGTGTATGTGTGTGTGTAGACCTGGTCAAGAACTACTGGAACCGTTTGACCTCTGCATTGGCAGCCAAGGCAACATTACAAAGTATTTGCTGGCTGCCCAATACTTATTGGCCACCATTTTCACAAATAAATTGTTTAAAAATCATACAATGTGATTTCCTAGATTTTTGATGTGTACATATGATGAAATTACAAACCTCTCTTATCTTTTTAAATGGGTAAAGTGCACATTTTTAAGTTGCCCAATACTTATTGGCCCCACTGTATGTTCATGTGATTTTATTTTATTTTTTACAATTCAAACGACCGACGACGGTATTTTTTATAGAATTTTAAAGCAAATTATGAATTGTATTATTTTGGAAGGCTGTAACATAACTAAATGTGGATCACATTAAGTGTGTTTAAAAGGCACTCAAGTACACAGTGACAGTAGTAGTGCATATTGGCTGTGCATATGACTGAAATGCTTTTCTTTGCACTCTTCTCTTTTATGTCTTGAACTATTTGACGGATAGCCTGAAAATGGCACTTTTAAATTAAGATTTTGTGATTTCTGCCATGTCTTTGTGATTTTAATGCATTTTTTCCTGTTGTGTGAGGCACTTTGAATTGCCTTGTGTACGAATTGTGCTCTACAAATAAACTTGCCTTGCCTAGTATATTTTACGCATCCTAGTGTAAGAGGCCACACGGTAGCGCAGCAGCTAGCACTCTTGCTTGGGTTCGATTCCTGGATGGTGCAGGGCATTTGTGTCTGTGTAGGTTTCCTCCGGGTACTCTGGTTTCCTCTTCCTTCTGGCCTCCGCCATCGGGGAGGACACCACACGGCAGCGAAACACCCCGACAGGCGATAGCTCCAGAGACCTACAAGGGCCCTCGACCTAGCATCCCGAAGCTCACACGTTATGATCCTGTGGAGTTTACCCGTCTGAAGATTGCACTGGAGGACCTGCTGCCCCCAGAGAGTACGGAGAACTTCAAGTACCCAGTCCTGGTGGACTATTTGCAGCTGGATGAGGCGAGGTTGACGGCCGATTCATACCTTCACTCAACCACACCCTTCAGTGACACAATGCAGGCACTGAATGACAGTTTGGGCCAGCCCCGTCAGATGGCCTCAAGAAGGATCGCAGATGTGATGGAGACACCAGAACTACGCAAGGGGGATGTGGTGGCGTTTGTGCGCTTTGCTCTCCAAATCCAGTCACTCGTAGGCATCCTGAAGATCCTGGGCCCGGACGGTGCGATTGAACTCCAGTGCAGCTCCCATGTGGATCGACTCCTGAGCTAGCTTCGTCTCGGGCAGAGAGCCGAGTTTCTCCGAGGCGTGTACAAGAGCGCTGATCGGAGACACACCCTAGAAGACCTGGCCGCATGGCTGATGTGTAAAGCTGCGTGTCTGGGATTTGTCGGACTGCCCACTTCCAGGAGCACCACGGAGAAACGCAACGACAGACCAAGCAGGCGTGCCTTCAATGTCCTTCATGGTGCGGAAAGTCCGTCCGCGGCAATAGGGGATAACTCCCAACAAAGCTAGGCCGCAGCCCTACTGCGCCTACTGCGACAACCGTAGCCACCACCTGAGTCAGTGTCCGGACATCGCCAAGCTTAGCTAGAAGCAGCTCGCGGACTGGATAAGTACCAACAAGCGGTGCTGGCGCTGTGCCCGCTCACACCAGGCAGCACAGTGCACCCTACGGAAACTCTGTAACCTGTGTCAGGGCGGCCACCTGCAGGTCCTGCACCAGGTTAACACCAAAACCCCAACGGCACCTGCCCCGGCTGCTCCTGCACAGGACGGGGAGCAATCAACCCATGTCCTGTACCTCGACCGTCAGACAAAGAGCGGCCGTGTCCTGTTGAAGATCGTTCCGGTCATCCTCCACCACGATGGTGAGACCTTGAGGACGCATGCAATATTGGATGATGGGTCAGAAAGGACTATGCTGCTGCCCAAGGCGGCCGAGGAGCTCTACCTCCAAGGCCCGGAGACACTTCCCCTGCGCACCATACGACTGGATGTGCAGACTCTTCGCGTCTCTTGTGTTTCGTTCAACATCTCGTCTGCGGGGAAACCTAAGAGGAAGTACAGGATTAACAACGCCTTCACCGCCACCGGTATCGCCCTGGCGGAGCACAGTTACCCGGTCGACTCTCTCCAGCGGAGGTACAAACACCTCACGGGGCCTAACACTTCCGTCCTTTAGAAAGGTGAAACCCCTACTTCCCATTGGAAGTGACCAGCTCCAGCTGATTATTTCAACCGGTGGACTTTGCAGGGCCCATCCAACCTTGTGGGTGCATCCGCCGCGCCACCACAGTGTCTCTTCTCCACTACTCTCGCCCGTCCGGTGAGTGAACTACTGAAACACGTAGAGAAGCTGTGACAAGCAGACGTTATTCCTGTGACGGAAGGCAGGGTGGTCTCCCGCTAAAGGGAGGATAACTATGCCGTTGACCTACTGGAGACCAAGACAGTGCAGGAGGAGGTGGAAGGCATACCCCGCTACACCACCCCTCTGCTCCGCCGCACCTCCACACCAGGCTACATTTCTCTCAGTTCTAGATTATGGTGACATTATATATATGCATTCTACAGCAACAGTGTTAAAACCTCTGAACTCAGATTATCATTCAGCTCTAAGGTTCAGCTCTAAGGTTCATTACAGGAGAAGGAGACAGAACTCACCACTGTGGATTATATTCTAAAGTAGAATGGCACTCATTGGATGTGAAGAGAACAGCACTGCCTTTTGTTTGTGTAGAAAGCTCGAGTTTTTTCCCGGGATCATTTATCAAGTTTATTGCACATCAGATCATGTATTCACAGTTTGAGGTCTCAGGACATTTTTATCTTACAATCCCATCGTTTTAACACACAGACAGGAAAAAAGGCTTTCAGCAACTCTGCTCCCTCCTGTGGAAATTAAATTAAATCATTTTATGCCTTTTAACGATTTTAAAGCTCTGGTCAAGGGCTATCTGCAGTGCCGATGCAATTGTTTTATTTAATTTGATCTCATATTGTATGTGCTTTTATGTATTGGTTAATTTTATTGAATGTTTTATTTGTGTTTTAGTATCCTATGTTTGTTTTTTATGTGTTGTGTTTTAACAGGGTACCCATGAAAAAAAGAACATTTCTCATTGGGTTTTCCCGTATAAATAAATCAAATGAATTAAATTGCCCACAGTGGTCCCTGCAGCTGACCACACCCCCACAGCATGATGCTGCCACCACCATGTTTCACTGTTGGGATCGTATTGGGCAGATGAGCAGTGCCTGGTTTTCTCCACACACACCACTTAGAATGAACGCCAAAAAGTTCAATCTTGGTCTCATCAGCCCAGAGAACCTTACTTCTCATTGTCTCAGTCACAGTGATCTTTGGGTTCTTCTTTACCCCTCTCACCACGGCTCTTCTCCCACGATCGCTCAGTTTGGCTCTATCGATCTCATCTATATATACACACACATACATATACGTGTGACCCTCGCCGCAGGTCACGTGACACTGGTGTCTGAGTGAAAAGAAGAAAAATTGAATTCTGTAATAAATCCATCTGACACGCACACATTTATGGACTACTATTCATCATACAAGTCATGGATCTCACATTAAACAACAAACAGACTGGATCATTCAACCTTTGGCCTGTGACGTGAACTCAAGCTAAGGTTAGCGGCTAACGCTAGCAGCGTAACGGTTTATTTAAGTGTTTTCATATTCCTGTTTCAGTCTGTTGTGTCCAGTTAAACACCTGTCGCTGTTGTTTTTCCGACTCTCACAATGCATTGTGGTCTATATTGACCGGTCTAGTGACCATCGCTGGACACTACTTTTCATGGTGCATTGTGGAAAAATTTGAGTGTACCCGTTTTTCACCTGCTGGACATTCGGACAGCACTAAAAATGGCGTGAGCCCTACATAGTGCCCTCTGTAGGGAGCAGTGTGGACATTCAGACGCAGCCCAGGGGTCACTGGTCTCACTCAAAGTTTTACAAACAAGTTTCTTATTTTCATTTATGTGACAGAAACGCAAATTAATGCATATCTCCTGTAACTGTTTACAAACCGTCTGTGACAAGTTAGTCCTTTCTATATATTATTTATATACAAACAGAACAGTTTGGACTGAAGTGAAATGTTGCTGTTTTGGGGACAAAACTATTTGAAATTAAGAATAAAATGTGTTATCTTAAGCAGAAACTCCTTATTTGTTATTTGTGTATTACTGTGAACTATAACGTTTATTTAAAAAAATATTTAATCTGCTTTTAAATGGTTTACGGAATGTAAAAAAAATTAACCGATTACTCGCTTAATCGAAGAAAATAATCGATAGATTACTACTATTGTAGCTGCAGCCTTAGTTCCTACCCTCGGTGCTCCAGGGTTTTGATGTTGAAGCCTAAAGTTGGTGAGATGGTGCTGATATCTTCTCCATTAAACTTCTTGAGGATGGTGGTCTTTCCTGCATTATCCAGGCCCCTAAAGCCCACAGTTAAAGAGGACAAACACTAGACACGAATAGAACAGGATCTCACTTATTTCCAATAATTAATTTATTAAAAGACATTAGTAAAATGTTTTGCTCTTCACACTACATGTACATATACATTTGATCTATGCATTAATCCTGTTGAAAGAATACATCATCATTATGATTTATCTTCAATATCACAAATTAAATCATTGAGATTACATTTTTGTTTTACTCTGAGATCTCTCCGAGGCCAGAGCTCGTTCACCTGTGTGCGCTCATGTGCTTTTTTCAACTGTTTTCTCTAATGCATGCCCTTTTGATTTCATATATGTTGTTTTTATTATTGCTCAGTGTTTTATGTTGCACCTTAAGGCCGAGATGAGTTCCTATGTTTGTGAATTTTGTTTATTGACAATGGCAATAAACTCTTTCTGATTCTGACTGTAGTTCTTCAAAGCTTACTTATTCCAAAAATAAATTGCATGCTATCTTATTCTCCATTTTAAAAAAAATCTATTTTGCCTCCCACCAAACAAACGCTCATTACACAACTCAGGTTGTCTGTGCTGTTCCTTTCTCCGACTTGTGCAAACGACTTGGTGCAGTGTTCAAGTGCAACTAGCAACTTGCCCCCTGCTGGCCACCTGCCATGTACTTGTGTGCGTCTGTGTAATTGTTTTCTATCGGGTGTGTATCTGTTGATCTGTATCGGGATGATTGATGTGTCTGTGTCTTATAATGTTAAGAGTGTACAGTGGGTACGGAGCCCTTTAACCTTTTCACTCTTTGTTTCATTGCAGCCATTTGTTAAAATCAAAAAAGTTCATTTGATTTCTCATTACTGTACACTCAGCACCCAATCCTGACAGGGAAATGAAATCATTAAGTATTCAAGAGCCTTTGCTGTGACACTCATATTTCACTCACTTGCTGTCCATTTCTCCTGCTCCTCCTTGAGATGGTTCTACTCCTTCATTAGAGTCCAGTTGTGTTTAATTAAACTTGATTAGGAAAGGCCACACCTGCCTATATTAGAGCTCACAGTGCATGTCAGAGCAAATGAGAATCAGGAGGTCCAAGGAACTGCCCAAGGAGCTCAGAGAGAGAAGTGTGGCAAGGCCATGGTTAGAAAGAATTTTGCAGCACTCAAGGTTCCTAAGAGCACAGTGGCCTCCATAATCCTTCAATGGAAGAAGTTTGGGACGACCAGAACTCTTCCTACACCTGGCCGTCCAGCAGAACTGAGGAATCGTGGGAGAAGAGCCGTGGTGAGAGGGGTAAAGAAGAACCCAAAGATCACTGTGGCTGAGCTCCAGACAATGAGAAGTAAGGTTCTCTGGGCTGATGAGACCAAGATTGAACTTTTTGGCGTTCATTCTAAGCGGTGTGTGTGGAGAAAACCAGGCACTGCTCATCTGCCCAATACGATCCAACAGTGAAACATGGTGGTGGCAGCATCATGCTGTGGGGGTGTGGTCAGCTGCAGGGACAGGACCACTGGAGGCAACTGAAGGAAAGATGATGAGGCCAAGTACAAGAGAGATCCTGGAAGAAAACCTCTTCCAGAGTTCTCAGGACCTCAGACCAGGCCGAAGGTTCACCTTCCAACGAGACGATGATCCGAAGCACACAGCTAAAATAAAGGAGTGGCTTCAGAACAACTCTTTGACCATTCTTGACCGGCCCGGCAGAGGCCTGCCTCAACGTTCACCATCCAACCTGACGGAACTGGAGAGGATCTGCAAGGAAGAATGGCAGAGGATCCCCAAATCCAGGTGTGACAAACGTGTGGGCATCACTCCCAAGAAGACTCATGGCTGTACTCGCTCCAAAGGTGCTTCTACTCCACACTGGGCAAAGGCTCTGAATACTTCTGACCAGGGGAGAGTTCAGTTTGTCTTTTTGAATACGTTTGCAAAAAATGTCTACATTTCTGGGTTTTTTCGGTCAGGATGGGCTGCCGAGTGTACAATAATGAGAAATAAAATTAATTTGTTTTGGTTTTAGCAAATGACTCCAATGAAACAGAGCGACGCATATAAAGGGGTCCGAATACTTTCTGTACCCACTGTACATATTTCTTTGTAAAATGCTTGCTTGTTTTTATTTCCTCTTTTATGCTGACAGTAACAGCTGTCATGCAACGACAGATGAAAAAGTGCCTTTTGGCTAATTCTGGCATATTTAGAGAAATGTTTTAATATGCACTGAAATAAAGAAACTCGTTTGGCAAGTCCACAACTACAGGCAAATTTGCGTCTGCGAGGAAAAAAACATGATGGATGCTTTTTTTTTTTTGGGTCCAGTTTTGGACATTTAATCCATCACGACTCTGACTTTTGTTAGTTTCTTATACACCTACATTAATGTAAAGTCTGTCATGTGTTTGGAAAAAATATTTGTACAACATTTTTTATATTAAAAAGAAAATGCCTGTCTCAAGCGTACAAAATGAAACCTCCTGGATTCTTCTGAGCACTTGGACACACATCTGTCACTACAGGCGCGCACACATCAATGAGCGCACTTAAAACCACCAAGTGCAATGTATTAAGTTGTACATCCAACTGGGAAGAGTCTAAAGGTTTTGTAAACATAGAATATTTGTAATTTTGTATAAAAAGGCTTTTAGCAGTGAAATGAGGTTTTCAGAATGCTAAGTTAAATTACAAAAAATGTATAATTTTTGAAAACGTTATTTACAATAGTATCTGGCATTATTGCACAAATGGTATAGAAACACAAGTTTCTTAAAAAGAAAATGTTTCTAAAATTGCAGTTGCCAAATTTGCCTGCAGTTGGAGAATCACCCTTTCTGGTGTAGACGACAGCACGTGAATGCGCCACGACAGTGAACATAACAATGCTAGCTCGATGCTAGCTCAATGCTAACAGTGCCAGGGAAAGGATACAGCATGAGCAGCCTCATCTCGCGCTCCTTCTGCTTGAGCTTCTTCAGAATGGTCTGCAGACCCATGTCCACTCCGTCAGGGGTAAAGTTACACACACCGCGCGCTGGTCGCTCTTTCTCAGCCGAGAGGCCGGTAATGATGGTCGTATTGAAACGGGCACAATTTCGAAGCCCACTGCTGTAAAACGTCATGCGACGCACTGATCACGTGACTCATGTGGTTCGCAGCGCTTGTCACGTGACTCAGACGTGCTGTTTCTCGGCTGTTTCACGAGACTTTGTCCCACTTTCTCACACTGTCACTCACACGTCGTCACGTTGGTGCAGCGGTCAGCGCGCTGGCCTTGCAGAGTGCCAGGTCCGTGTGGTGCAGGACTAGCGTTTGTGTCAAGAGCTGCCCTGTCATTCCCTTTGGCTGCATTTCCATTGTAAGAGCACAAAAATAAAGTGAATAAAATGTACCTTGTCCCTCCACAGAACGAAAACCTAGGCCAATGTTTAAATAAAACCTTTAATGTAATAATACACCACTAAAATGCTCAGTTATTTTATTGGCAACCACAGGACATAGAATGGGGTTCGGCCCACTGAGAGTGTAGTAGTACTAAAACATACCACTAGATGTCACTCTGGAGAAACGTTTGGTTCAAATGCGTTGCTGTTTCATGAGGCTTCACTTTGCCCATCACTACGAAATGATCCATGAAGCAGGGTGGGCTCATGCGTGGGCTGCGTGGGGCGGAGCTCTGGTGCCCCCTTGTGCCATTAGGACCCCGTATCTATTCTCTGCCCTCTTTAGTCGTATCCTCAATTCCTAAATTCAAGGCATAGTTGTTTATTTGTAGTGCACAATTCGTACTTAGGGAAATTCAAAGCGCTTCACACAACAGGAAAAAATGCATTAAAATCACAAAGACATGGCAGAAATCACAAAACAGTTTAAGACATAAAAGAGAAGAGTGCAAAGAAAATCCTCTCAGTCATATTCACAGTAAAACAAAACTGTTTTTAGCTTAAATTTGAACATTGCCAGAGTAGAACCTGTCTCACATCCTCAGGAAGACTGTTCCAGATTTTAGCTGCATAAAACTGAAACGCACATTCCCCATGTTTAGTCCTGACTCTGGGCACCAGCAGCGGTCCCTGAGGTCCTTCAGAGTCCGAGATGTTTCATATGGCACTAACATGTCCGAGATGTACTTTGGTGCTCTAGGCCATGGAGACTTGTATACAAGCAGAGCTGCTTTGAAGTCTATTCTCTGAGCCACGGGGGCAGTGCAAGAGACCTGAGCACAGGACTAATGTGATCGTACTTCCTGGTTCTAGTCAGGACCGAGCAGCCGATGTACTGCAGCTGTTTTACAGCTCGTTTGGAGAGGCCAGTGAGCAGGCCATTACAGTAGTCTAATCTACTAGAGACAAACGCATGGATAAGTCTCTCCAAGTCTGGTTTGGACACTATACTTTTGATTTTGCAATGTTTTTTAGATGGTAAAAAGCTGCTGATGTTATTGATTTGACGTGGGTGTTGCCGGTTCAGTGCGTAGCTCAGGATCTGCCCACTCACTAATCAAATTGTAAACAAGCTAAATCTTGCCTAAATAGCATAAAACACATTTATAGCATGTATCACATTACCAGGATAGATGAACCTCAAAAAGTCAGACTGGATCGTACCATTACATCCCATTAGTCAAGCAAAATAGAAAGCTATTTTATACAATGAGGACAATGTTTATTTAAATCACTAATATGTCTATTAGGCCATAAGTTATTTTAACTCTCTTTACCTTGGACTAGCAGCTAGTTCAGGTTAAGAAAGATAGAAAACCAAATATAAATTGCCACAAACAGAGCCAAATGTAAAACTGAAACTTAACCAAAAAAACTGCTTGTACTCTACAGGTGTGCGCGGGGCTTCAGAGTCTGTCTGGGGCAGATGCAGAGGTGAGGTGCAGTGAGGCTGGTTCCTCTTCTGCTCCATGTCCTCCTGGTGAAGGTCCAGTCTGTCAGTGTCCAGCTGTTGGTCTGACACACTGTATGTGTTCTTGTTTGGGGTTAGTCAAGGTTTGTGAAGAACCATGTAAATAAGATGAAAAGTGAACTGGAGTGTTCAACATCACATGTACGTACATATTTGTATAGATGCCATAAAACCAAAGGAACAAAAATAAAAAGTAAATCCGTCATTATGTTTATCATTAAGAATGCGCTGTTGTTTTAATTTCCGGTTCAACAAACTGAATCTCTGCGCTGACATCGCCACAAACCTCATGTGACCTGGAGGCTTTGATCATTGGACAGCGGTTTCACTCCAAACACAGCAAAGAAAGGGTCTGCACCCAAGCCTCTTTCAGCTGACCGAGTGTGGCGGTCAGTTTAAGTCTGACCACATGTTTGGAATCTTAGCTATCAGACCTCTTTAAATAGAGTATCCATTGTGGAATCAGGGCACTGATGTGGAAAGCAAGGCAAAAGACTCTTTATAAAACTTCAGTTCAGCAAATATTTGAAAAAGTCCTTCCAATCGAACTTGAATTTACCCTGCAACTGCCTGAACATAGGAAACATATGCTTGATGAATGTATCTTTTATTGCGCGTACACCCTTCTGATACCATTGAGTAAAGGACAATGTACCTCTGGTGCAGAGCAAAGTCTCTTCGTATTCAGGAACATATTTTAATTGAGTTGGAAACAACTGGATTTCTATTTATTTTTTATCTTGGGAGTTGGTAAAACAAAATAAATCAGAGCTGTGAACGATGAAGGAGAACGAGATTATTCCTCCTCAGCTCCCTGTGATGAACGTACATCACATGACCGATAATAACTCTTACATGACTCGCAGAGTCATATCATGTTTTTATTATTTGTTTATTAGTATGGGGATGCATTGGAAGAGAAAAATAAATGTAGGTAAAACATACATTCTAACTGTTGATGAGATGTGCAGGTGAAACAACTCTCCAGAGAAGGAATGTTTCATTAGTATTTAAATTGCATTGCAAATGGAAAGTGTTAAAGATGTTTGTAGTATTAATGGTTTTGGAATTAATACGAAATTGTATACTTTTCATCAAGTTCAATTTATAACCTGATATTCACCAAATTCCTTCGAAGAGTCAACAAACAAAAGATCGTCAGCAGATAAAGAAACTTTTATCCTACTTTACTGAATATTCTTTGTGCGTAAGAAGTTGGAGCGTGAGAGGTTCATTTGCAAAAAGCAAGGGTGAAAGGGGACAAGTCCTAGGAGCCCCTGGTCAAACTGGATCTGAACTGAACCTTTGGACTGAGGTCAATGAAGCTGACCCTCTATAGTTTTGTATTCTAATGTCTGATTTACTTTAATGAATCCATATGAAAGTCCTGTTACATTTTTGTTGTGTTTTAGGGCATTTTTCATTTGTGGGTTTGGAGAACAAAGCAACCCTGATTCTTCCCAGAATGGCTGATTTGACTTGAAATAAGTGGGTTAAAGCTTTATTTAAGAACAACATATCTAACAGCTTGAGAGAGTTTCCTTTCATCAGATGTGGACGAAATGGAATAAATAAATAAAAAGTCCAAAATCCTCATAACAAGAGGTTAAAGTGAAATAATCTGAATGGATATTATTTGTTTGAACAGATGCTTGAGGGTTAGCATTTTATGATGGAAATAAATTTAGAACCAAATTTTGACACTGTCTGCATCTAAGCTCAGAAGAATTTTGGGCTATAACAAAAAATAACATAAAATAAAAATAACCTTGTGATATAGTCGGCCTCACCTCCACGCACAGTTTGGGCACTGGAACCCATCCTCTTGAGAGGGGCTGGACGCTCCACTTCTCTGGTGTTGCCTGCGGGGGGAGGCGGCGGGCTGGTGTGGGTTCGCTTATTGCCCCACAGCTCAGCCGCCATGTGTTGGAGTTTACCCCAGTGAACGAGAGGGTCGCGTCCCTACGCCTTCGGGTCGGGGACAGGTCTCTCACTGTGGTGTCTTACGGCGAACACACGTGCTGAATACCCGGCCTTCTTGCAGTCCTGGGAGGTTACTGGAAGTGGCCACCACCCGAGGATCTTTCGTTCTACTGGTTGGGGACTCAACCGCCACGTGGGCAACGAGCAGTGACACCTGGAGACGGGGTGATTGGATGAAAAGCCCCACCCGATCTAAACCGACGGTGTTCAGTTATGGACTTCTGTGCAGTCACGGACTGTCCATAAAAGAACACCATTTCAAGCCCACAAGGGTGTTCCACCAGCACGTGCACCAGGACCCACCCTAGCCGGAGGTCAATAACTCGACTTTGTGATCGTGTCATCGACCTCCGTCCGCGTGGTCTTGTACATCTCGGGTAAGAGATGGCGCGGAGCTGTCAATACCGACCACCACCTGCGGTGTGAGTTGATCCGCTGCAGGCAGAGAACAGCCGGGACAGACCTTGGAGGCCCAGCGCTATATGAGGGGTCTGTTTGCGAAACGTCTTGCGGAGCCCGCTGTCAGAGGGTTCTCAAATTCACACCTCCGGGAGAGCATTCTCCCAAATCCGGGGGGCTCAGGCGACATTGAGGCCGAGTGTGACCCATGTTCTCGACCTACCATTGTTCAATGCCCGGCCTGCTCGGAGCGTGGTCGCAAGCGTTCAGTGCCTGGTCGCGGCGGCAACCCCCTAACCCGTGGTGGACACCGAAAGTAAGGGGATGCCTTCAGAGCGCGGAAGAAGGAGGCCCTATCAGACCTCTTTGCTTGGCGGACCCTGAGGCCGTTGACGCGACCGGTATCGGGCCAGCGTGCACGCAGCTCGTGCCTGTCACAGACGCAAAAACCTGCCGGTCTGGGAATAGTTCGGGGAGGCCCTGAAATAGCTTGTACCTTCCAGGGTGCTGGGCCTTCCCTAGAGATTATAGGGGTGCAGGAGCTCAGTCACGCCGGAGGACTGGAGTAGAGCCGCTGCTGCTCCCCACGTCCAAGAGGATGCCAGCTAGGTGCTTCAGCATCGTTCCGAAGATCCTCCTGGGCGCTCCCTAGGGAGGCGTTTCGGGCATTCCCACGGAGGAGGCCTCCGGGGGATGACCCAGACACCGCGGAGGGACTTGTCTTCTCGGCTGGCCTCTGGAACGCCTCCCCCGGAGGAGTTGGAGGAAGTGTCTGGGGATAAGGAAGTCTGGGAGTCACTGCTTAGACTGCTGCCCCCGCGACCCGGCCCCGGATAAAGCGGAAGAAGATGGATGGATGGATGGATGGATATATATATGCATAAGCAACTAAGGACTTAAACTTAACTTAAAACCTCTGAACTCGGTTTATCATTCAGCTCTAAGGTTAGCTCTAAGGTTTAGCTCTAAGGTTCAGCTCTAAGGCTCAGCTCTAAGGTTAGCTCTAAGGTTTAGCTCTAAGGTTCAGCTCTAAGGCTCAGCTCTAAGGTTAGCTCTAAGGTTTAGCTCTAAGGTCCAGCTCTAAGGTTTAGCTCTAAGGTCCAGCTCTAAGGTTTAGCTCTAAGGTTTAGCTCTAAGGTTCAGCTCTAAGGTTCAGCTCTAAGGTTTATTACAGGAGAAGGAGACAGAACTCACCACTGTCAATTATATTCTAAAGTAGAATGGCACTCATTGGATGTGAAGAGAACAGCTCTGCCTCTTGTTTGTGTCTAAAGCTCGAGTTGGCATTTTGCCTGATTATTTATCAAAATAAAAAACCCAGAGACTTTTAAAATTAAATCATTTTATGCCTTTTAATCATTTTAAAGCTCTGGTCAAGGACCACCCGCAGTGCCGATGCACTTGTTTTATTTAATTTGATCTCATATTGTATGTATAAATGTGTTTTATGTATTGGTTAATTTCATTGAATGTTTTAATTGTGTTTTAGTATCCTGTGTTTGTTGTTTATTTTGTGTCTGTCTAAATAAAATGAAATTAAATGAAAACATAAGCCCATGTGTTCGATAAAACACCCTCTTTCCACTCAAGAAAGTGAGGCCAGGTCTGATGGGCCTGAAGGTATTTGTTAACTTAGATTTCTATGTCGCACGTGCTACGCCCTCTACAGGCTTCGTTATGATGGAGATATGGGAATTGTGCCATAATCTGTGCGATCGCTCTTGAAGGGGTAGTCCGGGACACTTCATTGCTTTGCTTGTATGGATGTGCCAGTGCTCTTGTGAGAGGCGGCCTTTGCACATGCTCTTCTTTGATTTGCGAAATACAGGTGCTCTTGAGAGAGTTGGCTGATTGTACTTCACTGTGTGTTTTTTGTGCCCATCGATACAGGTGTTAGCAGCAGCCTGTGTGCATGCGCTTTGTAGGCGCACTTGAGTGCTCTCGACAACCTGGTCTGTTGTTGCTTGGGCATGCTCCAATCAGGCCTGGCCAATGTATGCCCTTCAGTTAATTTTCTCTTGAATTTTACACCGAGTCATACAAGTAACTCACCCAGATGTGTTTTATTTTGTTGTAATTTTTTGTTTATATGTATTTTCAGTAAGCCAACTTGCATGGCCTGAGGACTGTTTTGAGGCAGATCAATAATGAGCAGAGTGTAAAAGCACCCTCTAGTGGATTAATTAGGCCATTGTTGCAATGTGGGGCAATTCTTTCTGTTTTAGTTTGTAAACTGCATTAATCAAAGTATAGAACCCAAAATCAAACAATCTGATTCTGTGTTGGATTTTACAGCAGTGGCATATGGTCAAGGCAATCAAGGCAAGCAGTGATTGACCAATAAAATCAAAATTTTAACTGTGTCACAACTATATTTAAATTGGTCCAAAATATATCCAAATAAGCCTGTTTCCCCCTCACTTCTGCTGCTGAAGCTTGGCTGAAGTCATAGTGTCTTTTAGTGTATTCTATTCTAATGTCAAATAAAGTTTGAATGTTAATTAAAGTGTTTTTGTATGTAACATTTTAGCTAATGCTAAAGCTAAATGTTTGACATTTTAACTGGCTTATCAGCCTGCAGTCCTGGTTTAGTTCTGGTTTAGTTCAGGTTTAGTCTAGGTTTAGTGTAGTCTGTAGCATTAGCTTGGTACTAGTTTAAACTACAGTTTCAGAAACTACAGTTGAAATACACATTTTTGTCACCGTCCTGGGGCACATTTACAGAAAGTATCTGGCAAAAAAAGATCAAATTAGTTCATATTCAGGAGAGAAGTGAAAACCCTAAAAAAAACACAAACCTGCTATTCCACGTTTATGATCAAACTTAAAAATGCAGTGTGAGAACTTACCCAACCACCACTATTATAATATAATGCAACTCAATGTGACCAAACATTTCTAATCAATGTGAACATATTTTAAGTAAGTTAAGTTGTTAAGTAAGTACTCATAAGAATACAATACTCTGATTAGACCATGTCACAGAATACGTTACAAAACTGGCTACATTTGAATGCAGGTATTATGTTATCTATTATGTATTATGTAATGTAACTAATGACATTCTTCCCAACACTGCTCACACAGGAGAAAGTGAAAGTACCGCGGCCCCGGAGCGCATCGTGCGTCCCCACGTGCGTCCCCTCTGCCGCTAAAGCCAACGTTTCGTATAAAAGGAAAGTGAAAGCGCGCCGTCATGTGCCGTCAATGCACACGCCTCCTGACCTTCTCACAACACGTCTGAGAGACAAGAGACTGCCACGACCCCGGCGTCTAACAGTGCATCCTGGTTCCCGCGTCCGCCACGGAGAGCGCACGTAGAGGCACCGGAGACGCACGCATCAGCCGCACGGGCAGGTGATGGAGAGAGATGCCCGGGCTGTCCATGGAGACCAGGAGCGACCCCTGCAGCCCGCTCTCAGCTGACGAGGACGGCTCTTCCGTGAGTGAAGTATTAATCTAATGTCCCTCCTTTTCAGTGGTTTCATATGAATGCAGTAAAAACTGTATTCACGTGAAATTGACAGAGAACGCATTCGTACCGACTTTTTGGGTTGTAATATGTTGGCACCTATTGCTTATACAATTTCTCTATGTGTGTTATGACTGATCAAAACTGAAAATCATACCGTTTTTGGAGTTATTATCTGAACTTCCAGACTCCACCAATCCATGTCCCACCACATTCAATGACGTCCTTGATTCTTAGGTGGTTTGTTACTCAGTGGGTTAGGCAGAATAACAGAGCCTCATTTTGACTGGTTATGACTTCAAAACACATACAGACGATGTAGGTCTACAGAGAAATACAAAAGTGAAAGCAAACATTTCAACAGTTGCATCAGTTTGTCCAACACAATAGTTGCTGCTGTCCAGTGGTGGAAAAAAACAAATTACAAATACTCATTTATCGTAATTGAGTGTATTTATTTTTAAACCTACTTGTTTTTATTATTGATTAGAAATTTAGCAGGCAATTGTATTTAGATACATTAATCATAATTGTAGTATTGATTGAAGTACAACTCGTCCCAAAGCACAGTTGTCTGTGCGGTATTTAAAACTTACAAACACACAAAACAGCACTGCATGGCATGCTCTGATTGGTCAGCGCTCAGAGAATTTAATTCGGCTGGACCTAGCATGAACCACCATTTACAAAGGAGACAGGTCTTAACCAAAATATTCAGGTTTGGCTTTTCTGGATGACCTGTAAGGAGATTTTCTACTCGAGGTGAGTGTGCAGTTCCTTTGAGATGCACAGCCTTCAGTCAGCAAGTGTTGTCAGTCAAAGTCACAGAGACTTTGAACAGCGTCCCAGCCGCTCTCAGAGACAGTCTGGCATTAAGCGCTATTAAGACAAACCTCAAACGTTGGCTCAAGAGGAACCAGGTCTGTAATCATTGATTCTGAAGTGTTTAACTCTAATGTTGGCTGGCATATTTACATTGTATGTTCATTAATATGCGCTGTCCCTTTTTAAAGAAATAGATCAAAATTTAGAGATTTCTTCAACAAATAGTGTGTCATCTCGCTATTACAGGATCACAACAGCAGCACTTATTTAATATAATGTCCTCTGCAAACAACAAAATATCTTATTCTGTGTGAAAGTATTAAACCTGTAATTTAGATTCTACAAACAAGTTCTGAAAAATGTACGTGGGATTCTTGGATTAGTTTAAAGCAACTTCCGTGTATGGCACAGGTGTGAACCGCTGTACTACTGCGCCTCTCTGCAATCATTTGCCTCTCTGTTTAGCCCACAAAACCCATAAAAAGAGAAAGAGAAGATATTGTGAGAGATGATTAAACAGAGAAAAAGCAAGGAAGATGAAGACTGATGAAGGTGAACGACGCGCAGTCAAGCGCCCTCTGCAATGCAGACTCACTGGGCCTCTAACAAGGCGGACATGAAATATGGAGTGACATGGCGTCATTGAGAGCTGAGGGGAGGGCTGACAAAGTAGAAGCTGATGTGGCAGGCCTGAAGGGGCGAGGGCATGGCAGGCGTGCTGCTGAGGCGGAGCAACGTATTTCAGACAACACGAATGAGTTGCTTGAGCTGAGAGCCGAGGTGATGAAACTGAGAAGGAGAGCGTTATGAAAGCTGCAAAAGTTAAAGTGGACCTCCAGTTCATAAGCAAGAATGCGTTTTTCACTCAAGACTTACCCTATGATCAACAGCAACAAGCAACGTTTCGCCACATCAAGAAATTCAAGAGAAGAGAGCTACGGCATGGCTTTTCATTTCCGGCAGTTCTTTTGGAGACTTTTGAAGGCAAAAACACGTCCTCAAAACACTAGCGGTGGCAGAAGGTGCCCCTCAGCAAAATGAAAAACACAAAATTGAACAGCAAGAGATGGATCCAACAAAATGGGGTGTGTGAGTTCATGTAATTGTTTCATTATCAGACATTTCTCTGTTTAAAAAAAAAATAAAAAATAAATATATATATACATATATATATATATATACACACATATATATATACACACATATATATATATATATATATATATATATATATATATATATATATATATATATATATCGAAGCCCCAATAAGTGCGAGCATGCTGAGATGCAGTCGGCTGAGTGAAATGCCATCAGAAGCCTCCTGGACGATGTGAGTGCGATCCCTACCACAACCATCACTGAGACCAATGAGCTGATATACACCTCAGCAGCAGTGATCCTAGAGATGCTTGGCTATAAGAACAATACTCACCATGGAAACGAAGGTTAGAAGCTAAAATCAAGCAAGCGCGGAGAGAAGTGAGCCAACTGACAGAGGCTGAAGAGAGGTGCAATGAAAAAAACAAGTACCTAAGAAGTACAACCAGATGCCCATACCTGAAGCTCTCAAAACTGCCAAACAAAGGCTCCAAGCCTTAAAGCCTTAGCCAGCCGCCTAAAAGAGGTACACAAAGAGACAATGAAGCCAGACGAATAAACCGGCTGTTCGCAACTCATCCCGTGAAAGTGTACGCTCAAGTGCAGGGTAATAACAGCAGAGCAGACCCACCAAGGCTGGAAATTTCAAAATATATGGAAACGAGACAACACATAACAGCGCTGCACAATGGCTGATGGATCTAAGAGTGGACCACACCAACCTCCTTGAACAGAACCCAGTTACCATCACAGTGGCAGACATCCAAGAAAGAGTCTCAGGTATGAAGAACTGGACAGCACCGGGCCCTGACACGATTCACGCATACTGGCTAAAGAAACTCACAACACTCCATGAACGCTTGGCAAGCAAATGAACCATTTGCTAAGAAATGGGACTCACCCTGAATGGCTAACCGAAGGGTGCACGATCTTGATCCTGAAGGATCCCTCCAAGGTACAGCCCCATCCAACTATCGGCCAATAACCTGTCTCTCCACAACATGGAAGCTCAAGTCAGGCATCATCGCGGCTCAGGTAAGTGGGCACGTGGAACAATACATAAGCAAAGCACAGAAGGGCATCGGCAAAGACACCAGAGGAGCCAAACACCAACTCCTGTTGAAAGACAGTCGCTCAAGACTGCAGAACCCGACACACCAATCTATGTACTGCCTGATTGATACAAGGAGGATGTACTCAATGCCACACACGCGGATCACTGAATGCTTGGAGATGTACCACATCAATAGGACTCTAAGAGCCTTCATAGAAAAACTCGATGCGGCTATGGAAAACCACCATTGAGACCAATGGTAAACCACTTGCACAAGTGTCCATCAAATGTGGCATATACCAAGGAGACTCCCTGTCCCCACTGCTGTTCTGCATAGGTCTGAACCCTCTCAGGCAAATAATCAACAAGACTGGCTATGGATACCAACTCAGAAATGAACCACGATCAGTCCCCTCCTCTACAAGGAGGACATCAAACTGTACGCTAAGAGCGAGCAAGACATCAACTCTCTGATCCATACGACCAGGATCTACAGCGCTGACATTGGATGTCATTCGGGTTGAGAAGTGTAGTCGGATAGTGACAAAGAGAGGGAAGGTAGTCCACACAGAAGGGTCTCACTCCCAGAAGGAACAATAGCAGACATTGAGAATGGTTACAAGTACCTTGGAATACCACAGGCAAATGGCAACCTTGAAGAGGTACATGGAAAGCGGCAACAGCCAAATACCTACAACGAGTAAAACAAGTCCTAAGAAGCCAGCTCAATGGCAAGAACAAGTCCCGGGCAATAAACAGCTACGCCCTGCCAGTGATCAGATCCCTGCAGGAATAATAAGGTGGCCAAAGAAGAGATACAGACCACAGATGTTAAGACGCGGCTCATCATGCATGGAGGTTCCACCCAAAATCCAGCATCCTGAGACTGTACACTAGTCGTAAGGAGGAGGCCGTGGACGTGGCCGTGGCCATCCATCCGGACCAGAACCTTCTGCCACAAGAATAGTTTCTTTCCACTGCCGTTGGACTCATGAACACTTCTTAACACCTTTCACTTTAACTGCAACTATTCATCACTCACTGCACTGGCACTTTCTGCACTCACAACTGTAAATTTAACTGTAACTCTTTTTATAAAAGTTTTTTATACTAACTATACTACATTTTATCTATAGTAATTTTAAATTGTTTCTTAATGCATGCCCTTTGGATTGAATATATGTTGTTTTTATTATTGCTCAGTGTTTTATGTTGCACCTTAAGGCAGAGACAAGTTCCTATGTTTGTGAATTTTGTTCATTGACAATGGCAATAAACCCTTTCTGATTCTGATTCTGATTCTGATACATGGAGCGCCATCACCAAGTGGCTGGCATAGTGTACAGGAACATCTGTGCGGAGTATGGACTGGAAACCACAAGGTCAAATGGGAACACCCCCAAAGGTGGAAGAGAATGACCGAGCCAAGATCCTGTGGGACTTCCAGATACAGACTGACAGAATGGTAATGGCAAACCAACCACACATTGTGGTTTGATAAACAGCAGAAGAGAGCCGTTGTGGTTGACGTGCAACACCAAATGATGGAAACATCAGGAAAAAGGAACACGAGAAACTGGAGAAATACCAAGGGCTCAGAGAAGAGCTGGAGAAGTCGTGGAAGGTGAAGGCGAAAGTGGTGCCCGTGGTCATCGGAGCACTCGGGGCAGTGACCCCCAAACTTGAGGAGTCTATCACAGTGAATTGATTCATGGGCACCTGGCAATCTTGGGAGGAAAAAAATGAATTATAAAATAAATAAAGTTAATATTTGTCATCTGGTATGTATTATAAACTCCCTTTCCATATTTTTTTCAATTAAGAATATCAGAATTTCCGCATGTCCCGCATGTGGACTGTTGCACTATCTTCTTCTTTCTTGAACTCGTTTATTTCTTATTTACAATCCGGCCTATGGTTTGAAATAAACAGGGACTTCATTGTTGTCTAAAAATTCGTTGCAGTTCTTCTGACAGTCCCGAGACATAAGGATAGAGACACCCCTTCTTTCTTGGTTCTGTTTTCCTTTTGTCCCTTTTGTCCTGCTTTTTGGTTCTCTTCACTTTGTTCAGAGCCAAATGAGGTATCCACAGCGCTGAGAGAGCATTCCGGACGTGTATTTCCTCTTTCTCTTGCCTCTGAGCTGGTGGGCACCAGGCAACACGTTAAGATAAAAACTGGTTCACCCTAAGGACAAGATGCCGACACAAAACAGAGCAATGTAGTGTATTCTATCCAATGCAGTGAAGAAAGTTGTAAAGAGCGCCACATAGGGAGACTAAACAGCGGAACAGCCACTTCACAAGAGGCTTTATCAACACAGAAGACACTCGAGTTCAGGACCCCAGAGCGCCGTGCATCTTCATCTCAAAGCCACAAACCACTCTATTGAAGACAGTGAGGTGGAGAGTCTGAGCAGGAGAAAAGATGGTTTGAAAGAGGAGTTAAGGAGGCAATCTTTGTTAAAAAAGAGAATCCTTCCTTAAATCGTAATGGAGGTTTAAGATTCAACCTTCAAGTTGTTTATAATGGTCTGCTGAAACCCTGGAGACGCCTGAGGAATTCGGATGCTAAATAGGCACTCAAGGTGAGGCAGGGAACAATAGAACAATAGGCCCATACCAGTTTCAATGGGCCATTATCAGGAGGTCCCGCCCTTTGGGCAGGGCTTTCACAGAGTAGGATATAAAAGGTTCTCAGACTTGTTTCACTGATTGAGAATGACTCTTGGATGAGAGTCGAAACGTTTTGTTTTTTCTAAAACAGAGTCCAGATGAAACAACTGAATCTTTTTCGACAATGGAACACTCTTTGACGAATGAGGGATTACACTGACATGTTACTAATACTACTATACTTATTTACAGCAATAACATACAAATAAATTATTTAAAAATCATCCAATCTTATTCCCGTATTTTTTGTTTTCGATTCTGTCCCTCACTGTGGAAATGCACCTACGATGAAAATTTCAGACCCCTCCATCATTTCCATATTTCCTCCATAATGTGGGAGAACTTGTCAAATACTTATTTTCCTCACAATATATCTATTTATATATGAGAAACAGTATGTAAATCTCAATGGAAAAATACAAAATGTTTGGAAAGAATTCTGTTGGAAAATTGTATCATGTGTAGGGGTGGGCTATTTTCTTTTATCTCAATGATAATATTTAGCTAATATTTGACAATCCATCAGGAATATGCTTAAATGTGCCTTCAAATGTCTTGGTTGAGGTTCAAGTGTTGCACAAAGAGTGAATGGATTGCAAAATGAACCACAAGAGTTAGAAACAAACCTATACTCATATTTGAAAGACTGTAAGTTGTTATTATTATTTTTATTATTTGTTCGTTTTGCAGCACTTTCTTTTACAAGATTATTATTCTATTCTATATTAACAACAATTAAAATATTATATATTTTTACATTTGCCTAAATATTTCCATTTGCTCTAATTGTGAGACGCAGCTCTTAGGTTACCTGCCTCTGTCCACAGCCAACGTTTTTGTACTTATTGAATACGTTTTGCAATTCTTTTCTTTGTAATGCAAAGCGTGTCTGAGATAGTGTTCTGTTAACACTTCGGTACACTCCATCAGCATCAGTCTAGTCTGAGTTCACATTTGAGTTCTGTCAAAGGGACTGAGGGAGCAGTACCACCACTCGCCTGGAGGGGACAGTGGATAGAAAGAATCTTGAAATTAAGACAGATTTTTAGTCGTTAGTGCACTTATTTGTTGTGAATCTGGTTTGATATGCTGCTGTTGGTATTATAATATTATTTTGGTCTTGTGTTGAGGTTTTCATGTTTTGGTGGTGATGCAGGACAGTGAATGGCGTCCCAGAGAAAACAGGGGAACCAAGCGGAGGCAAAGCAACAGAGATGCAGCGCGGAAGAGCCGGCAGAAGACCACCAAGATGGCTGACGAGTTGCACCAGGTCTGGGTAAACATCTATGGCCTCATAGCATAACGGCCTATGTACATTTTTGGCTAAATTTTGTTTCTTGTCCAGTTCTATTCTCCAGACCGCATTAATAGGTGTCTGGTTTCATCCTCAGCCTATCAAAAAGATTTTTCTGGCAAAAAACACAAAGTCATCTTCTTGACTTAGTGTTTTTACTTTCTCAAAGTAAAATATCATCTTTTATCTTCGAGCTGTCTTTGAAAGTTAGTTCAGATTACTTCAATCTTCTGTGCTGTAAACATTGATTGAATTGATTATTTGAATTAAATTCCACCCTTTTTCACAAATGTCTAGTGAACCAATGCAAATGAAAGGGATGTCATGAATGAAACACAAAAATATTCAACCATTTAAATTAAATAAGTTTTTTTTTTAAATTTCCCTGAAAGTCCTGAAAAATGACTTGAGCCACTATGCTAGGAGGCTAAAGCCATTTAACGTGTGTGTGTGTGTGTGTGTGTGTGTGTGTGTGTGTTTGTAACCTTGTGTAACAAGTTTGGAACTGTGTGTATACTGTATAGGAAGGTATTACCACATTGTGCGGACTAAAGACCAGCCCTCCCTTTTGGGGATGAAGGCAGGTCCATGACGTAAATCTTTATAATTAGATCAACAACATGGTTTAAAGTTCAGATATGGGTTGAAATAAGTTAAGATATAACAAATGGTATAAAGGTCTTTTTCTAGATGGTTAAAAAACAAATGTAACATGTAGCATGTTGATACTTTAAAAGATCTGACTTAGTGAAACAGGACTTTTAAAGGTACTTACAAATAAGTAGTTATTACAACCAGGAAATTAAACAAAGCAGCATTGACCATTATAATCCTTTTAAGCATATAAATCAGAACTTTCAAATGGAATAATATCTAAACTAAATGTAGTCTTGATTTCAACAACCTTGCTACTAGATATTAAAAACAAGTGAGTAAAAAGGACGGATGAAGAATGGCAATGGCAACATTATATATGCACATCCCAATGGAGGACCACACAATGTCATTGGTACTTTATAACACCATATCCAAGTGCAATACTTGCCAAATAGTCCATCACTATAGTGTGTGTGCGTGTGTGTGTGTGTGTGTGTGTGTGTGTGTTTTCAACAAAATTAGATATTTCCCAATTTAGTTCAATCTAGGTAAAATGTTAAGTTGTATTGTTGTAATAAGGGTTTTTACTACTGGGTCCATTTGAAGTGCATCTAAAAACTTAAATTGTAATTTTACACTTATATCTCAATTTTAAATATACATTTTAATATTACGAAATTAGTCAGTGTAATCCCTCATTCAGCCACGAGTGTTCCATCATAGAAAAGAGTTCAATTGTAGTCATCCTGATTCTGTTTTGAAAATCAAGACGTTTCAACTTCCATCCAAAAGACTAGCCTGTGTATTTGTTCACACTGTCCAAGTTTCATCTAAAATTAACAGCCCTGTAAAGGCCATAGAAATAAAAAAAAGTCCAATATTTACGTCCCATTTAGTCACAAGTTTCTCAAATTTGTCACTTTTCAAATTAAGTCTGAATGTCAATTTTTCCATTTCTCTAATGTTTGTTACTATGTCATTCCAGTCCTTAATCGTCGGTGAGTTGTGTCTCATCCACTTCTTTGTGATGGTCTTTTGTCCTGCCAATAGGAGTATGTTCCAAAGGTATCCATTTATTGTGTCCATGGCAGGAGTTTTGAATACATAGTTCTAAAATTGAGAGGGCTGGCAATGTCAAAAACAGACAATAGTTCCTTTAACCAGTACAAATCTGCCATCTTTATCTTTGTGTTCTAAACTCTGTTCAAAGGCTATTCTGTTTGAGATCAATATGGCCACTCCCCTCTCTGTTTGACCCTGTATGAGGAAATCATACAACCAAATTGCTATTTTTGGATTTCAAATCACGCATTTCCGCCAGGGCCACGTCTATCTTTGCGTCCACTGTTTTTGTGATCTTGTCAGTAATCTCCCGTAGCAGCCATAGTTACTGCGTCTATCTCGCTCCGGTTCTCCTCCACAGATTAATCTGTTCTGGAGCTGAAGCGAGCACTTGATCTATTTGGAGCAGCAGTGGAACTTGAGCCGGGGCCTGGGCACGCAGGGACTGGCGCCGATGTGGAGTTAGCTAGCTTAGATGTAGCATTTCCAGCCTGGTTCTTGGCGTTTTTCTTCTTGTTTTTCTTAGACATAAATCTAAGAAAATAAGTTTCCAGGCTCATTATATATCATTCATAATAGACGGATTACTCCCATGGGAACGACCGCAGCCAGATAGACACGTCCGACCTAAGCAGCCGTCATCCCGGGAGTCTGGATTTCAACTAAAATGGCCTCCTTAACTTAAAAATGTGATGTTCAAGCAGATATCTAATAATTTGAGTAGTCGTGTTCATGGGGCACTATTTTGAGATGGTGAATTTTGAAGAAAATATTTTTTTTTAAGTTTATCATTATCTTGTGAATATTTATTTACTTCATAATTAACACATTTACATTTACTTTAATTAATAGTCACTTGCATAAATATTATTATCAAATAGGTTCAGGTTTGGGTTTAGGTTTGTCCAACTCAAGTAGTGACTAACTGCGTGATTGAAGCACATAGCAGAGGGCAGGGCACAGTGGGCAGAGCCTTTCTAGTAAAGCAGAACATTTACAAGAAACACATTACACAAGCCTGCACACACACGCACACATACACACACACACACACACACACACACACACACGTACGCACACGCATGTATGTGGATATGTGTGAGTTAGAGGAGCACTGTGGTTTCCCACAGGGGAGGGACTGAGACTTTGTGAAGAGCAAACACAGAACGGAGGTAGGAGACTCACCTGTCTCCTAGCCCGTCCAGTGGAAAGGGCAGGGGAGGGGTTGGACTCCCCTGAAAACGAGAATCTGAATCTCAGTGGGACTTTCCTAGTTAAATAAAGCTCAATAAAGATAAATAAAGGTAGAGGCCAGAAGGCTTGTTGCTTGTATCGTGAGAGTAATCTGTGGCTTCCATGCACATGAGGGTTTCAGGTATAAGCAACCTAACAACCCCAAGAACACCAAGGTGAACCAGTCTGGGACCAGAACCAGAGCAAATGTGCCTTTACTATCGATTAGTAGGGGTAAACGATAAGCCAAAAAATATATATATTTATTTTATCTCAATTGATGCAGTTAGTATATTTTTATATATGTGCATTAAGAGTTCTCCTGGTAGTTTATACTTCAGATTGGTTAGATACTCCTGTCATTCACTCAGAACTTTATAGGGACTGACAAATAAGAGAAGTGGGCATTTTAATCACATGATAACCAAAAACAACAGCTACTATCTGGTGGGTCTGTTTTAAGGTATCAGTAGGCCCTGGGGTGAGAGATCCTGGAGGCCCCCCTCACACTATTATGAGAATGAAGCGCAGTATTTTTTGTTGAAGTATATATACATGTTTGGTTCATTTATTTATTGTTCATTAAAAATACTTTAATTCTATATTGTTTAGGCTTTTAAAAGAATGAATACTGAAGATTCAGATTTTTTTTTCTTTGGATTCAATACAGGCCTACATATTATGACAGATGCTTTAACCCACATTTCAACACCTCCCAAAACCGCACTAACAGATGCAACACTAATGACTTTGCTTCACTTGGCATGGGCTCATAATCAGGAATATACCCAGCATCTGCATATGCCTGGAGGTGTCATTCAATGCACCAAACACATCTCCAGGGTTCATCTCAAAAGTTCAGTAAAGCACACAGTTGGCCGTATTTTATCCCCAATCATATAGGTAACGGGAGTGTTGACGAGTTCATTTGCTGACATCGAGATTCGGTGCAACTGCTGCGAGTGTAGGGCATGGAACTTTAACAAAGAGGTGTGATCATGAAGTGGAGTGAAGCAAATTGAGGCCGTGGTGTGGTGCATTCTGGGAGAAGGGATATATACATGGTATATGGTAAATTCATGTAAAAAGTCATTCAAATTACTTTTGATTTTCAAAACAAATTACAATAAACTTTGATTATCTGTTTTTCCATTTTGGGATGGAATGGAAAAACAGAAAATCAAACTGCTTTATTATAATTTGTTTAAAGGTTTAACAACTTCCAAACGTAGTTTCTTTATTTCATTCACCTTTATTAGTTTTGCACAATTTTCAGGGGTTTCAGGGCTATACCAATAGTGGGACCTGAGCTTGACCGAAATGATCTAACTGGGCTCCCCGTACTGAGAGAAGGCTCAAACCTCAAAGGCCATCTCTGTAAGAAGCAGCGCCTCATGGTTCTGGACCTGGTTCAGTTTTGGTCTGGAAAGACTGGGAAAAATCCCACGGACACACTCCAGTCCCCAAGCTCATCGTGCTGAGTACAGTACGGCTCTGTCCTCGCACCCTCCGGGCACCGCAGCAGTCCAGAGCATTCAGGTGTCCAGCTGTGCGTAACGGTACTGTGCTGCACGCAACTCATGCAGTCCTTGTTGCGCTCCAATCCCCGGGGAAAACTGGGACTGATCAAACGGCGGGGCAAGCACCACACGGTTAGGCACAATTGTCTCCTGCCATGAGTAGGAGCTACACAGTGTGTGTTTTTTAACATTCATGCACATGCTTCCAGATAACACTGGGTAGGACTATTGCGGGCCAGCACAGGCAAAGTGGGACAAATCATTTTGGCAATGGGAAACATCAAATAGCTCAACCTGTAGTTATCACAGGGGTTTTATACAAACTGTTGCCTCTGGAGCATCCTCCTGGCAGAAGCGAAAAAAGCCCTCACAACAAAATGTGACAATCAAGGACTGGACTGACATTATATTTTCCATTTGCAAAATGGAAAAAAAATATACTCTGCCTTGATTTTAAAATGGACAAATTTGACAGACTATGGAAATATATACTTAAAATGTATAAAAATGAATTACAAAAATCAAAAAGGATAAGATGCCTCTCCGGGATCAGCTCATGACTCACTTTTCATCTCCATATCACATGTGTATCTACATGTGTGTGTGTTTATAGTGATAGTGCTGTGTGTCCTCAGGAGCTGCAGCGTCTGGAGCGGGACAACTCCTCTCTGCAGAAGGAGATCAACAGCCTGCAAAAGGACAAGGACTACTACTCCTCTGTGCTGGAGAGACATGCCCCACGCTGCTGCCTCAAACTGAAGCCCACTGACACTACAGACTCCTGCTCTGCACTTTCAACTGGCCCCAGATTTGTCCCAGCCACTGTCTCTGAGCCTGTCCCTACCCGTGTCCCTACTCGTGTCCCTACCCGTGTCCCTACTCGTGTCCCTACCCGTGTCCCTACTCGTGTCCCTACCCGTGTCCCTACTCGTGTCCCCACCTGTGTCCCTACCCGTGTCCCCACCTGTGTCCCCACCCATGTCCCCACATGTGTCCCCATCCGTGTCCCCACCTGCATCCCTACCTGTGTCCCCACCTGTGTCTCCAACTGTGTCCCCACCTGTGTTCTTACCCCTGCCCCTACCTCTGTCTCTTCGCCCCCTGTTTATCGTCTTTCTACCTCCAGTCTCGGCCTAAACACCTGTCCCGAGACATCATGCTGTGATGCTATCCCTGCCTCTGTCCCCTCCCTCTACCCCCGCTCCACCTCCAGACTGAGTCAACACACACTCCCCCAGACTTCCAGGTGTGTCCCAGGCCCTGTCCCCACACATGTCCCTGTTCCGGTTTCACCTCTCTGCCTCCCATCTACCTCAAGCCTGCACCAACAGACCACCAGCAGCATCCCCACTCCTGTCTCTTGGTTGGGTCTGCAATATGCCCCTCGCCTTGACCTGCACACAGATCTGCACACTGTCCCCATCACCACACCAGTCTACTCCCCGTCAACCTTGCAGACATCCCACCACGCAAACAAAAACAGGGACAGGTCAGGTTGTGTCACGGACTCCTCCAACACGCTGTTGCTTGGGCATCCTTTGCCCCTCGTACCCCCGGTCAGCTTGGGGCCCTCTCCCAGCCTGGCCCCTGAATTGGACCCTGACCTCCTGGACCCTGGACCTGTGAACACCAGCCTGGACATCGCTCTGTTCAATGACCTCACTCTAGTGCAGTTACTAGAAGAAAATGACTGGTTACTGAATATTCAGTAGTTCAAATATTTTTCAGATCTAAAGAGTGACAAAAAATTGTTTCTGTAAGTGAAGCTATTGTCATTGAAAATAATTCAAAAACATCATAAACAGGCGGCACGAAGGGACATTTTGAATTAGCATAATCCACTGCTAAAAGTACAAGCTTTAATGTTTCACAATTGAACTTTTCTTGTGGGGGGTCCACAGAGCGCTCACTGCTTCATTTAAACATCTTTTCAAGTGCAGGTGTTTTTATTGCTAAGAAAAATACCTTAAGAATATACCTTCTTATTGTTAGCAGGCTTGCCTCTCCACAGATATGACTTGTAACTTGGCCTCGTGGCGTCGCCTGCTTGTCTCCATGGAGATAAGTATAATGCCATACTGTGGACATTCCAAGCAGGAAAAGAAAAGTGTCATGGTGCACCTTTATAGATTTTAGCCTATTTCTTGAATGTAAGATACCAATTTCAAATGACTTTAAAGTGCATATGACTTTGTTTGATGAGAATGTACATGTGGTAAATATTGATCATAGTTTTACATGTCAAGTGCCATTTTGTGAAATAAAAGCAAAAAAGAGGTTGCCTTCACATTCTAGAATTTTTACATACTTGCTTTTCAATACCTTATCTCATCAGATCTCAGAAGCTAAGCATAAGAAGTGCTTCCGAGTGTAGAGTGAAAGAATAATACAATGGAAAGTGTCTTTGAGAGTACTAAAAGCACTATATAATTCAAATACATTATTAGGCCCTGGCCGAGGGAGGGACCGGCCTCCTGCTGGTGCCCAGAGTCAGGACTAAACATGGGGAATCTGCGTTTCAGTTTTATGCAGCTAAAATCTGGAACAGTCTTCCAGAGGATGTGAGACAGGTTCTACTCTGGCATTGTTCAAATCTAAACTAAAACTGTTTTGTTTGGCTGTGCATATGACTGAAATGCTTTTCTTTGCACTCTTCTCTTTTATGTCTTAAACTATTTGACGGATAGCCTGAATATGGCACATTTAAATTAAGATTTTGTGATTTCTGCCATGTCTTTGTGATTTTAATGCATTTTTTCCTGTTGTGTGAAGCACTTTGAATTGCCTTGTGTACGAATTGTGCTCTACAAATAAACTTGCCTTGCCTTGCATGAAGTCATGAACACCGATGTGGCTTAAATAGTGTAGCTGTTGGAAGGGGCATGAAAGGGGTGTGGTCCTGCTCCCAAACTTAAGATAACAGACTTATCTTCAGTTAGACCAGTGACTTTCCGTGCTAAAAGATATATTTGAAATGAAGGAAATTTAGATAGGAGACCAGGAGTTCCTCTTACCTGCCGTGAGGCACCGGTGAAAACACGGTAGTGAAATGCCGGTGTGCGCGCAAAGTGAAATGCCAAAGGGAGAGTGATAGACAGGGAACTTTTATGAATGGTGGTCGGCATGAATGGCCAATGAGAATCCGGGCTCTCAAGTGACAAGGCCCACAATGCAATGTTGCCACAAAGAGAAAACTAAGACATGGGTTTTCTTTCCCACTCTTCTGGTGACTTTTGAATAGACATATATTTACAAGAGACACATTTAACATTTAACATCAAAAACAAACCAAATGTTGTTACAAAAATCCGACTATTCATCATATAGAGGGTTAGAAAGTTGGAAATTAAAAAGAAAAATGGTTAAGAAAATGTTCTACCAAACAAATATATTTTGAGAGTGGATGAAATGTTCTAGATTAATATCCTGGAAGTTTAAAAAACAACTGGTTCTGATTTGGGTTTGATGCGTGTTTCCAGCATGAACCCTTTGTTTTCTTTTTTACCTTTTCAGTTGTACAGTCTGTGTTCCTATTGTTCTTGTGTGTGTTTGTTGTTTTTGACCAGAGAGATTAAAAACATTCAAGAGTTCTCAACAGTAAGATCAATACAACCAGCTCAATGGCCTCGGAAGTGCTACAAGTAGCATCCTTGAATGTGAATTGCATACTGAACCCAATCAAACGAACAAAAATCTAAACAAAAATGAAAAAAGAAAGAAGACATTATATATTTACAAGAGATATTTGAGAGGCACTGAAAATCGGAAGCTAACGAGGTTCTGTTGTGGAAGGTGTGTTGTTCATCGTGCAGGGGCGGGCAGGGAGGGGGAGTTGCAGTTTTGATTTCAAGCCGAGTGGTTTTTGAACAGAGTTTTGGATGCGGGGTGGGAGAGGGCGAATATGTACTGGTTGAACGGAACGTTAATGGAAAGCTTTTCGCCCTTTTGGGTGTGTGTGCTCCACCTGGAAGTGATTATGTTTTATGTGCTGATGTCGTGGACCTGATTGTGAACCACTCTGGGAGGGCCCTGGTTTGTGGCGGCAATTGGAGTCTTCGCATTCGGCCAGCATTAGTCCTGTCGACCTCAGGCACTGGAGGAACATTAAAGAAGAAGTTCCGGATCTTGTTGAGGAGTGTAGGTTTGATTGACATATGGAGGGAAAAGAACACTAGAGTACGCCAGTATACCCATTTTTCTGGTCCGCATAGGGTCTATTCCAGAGTGGACCACTTTTTTGTTCTCGGTGAAGACAGATCTGGGATCACTGAAGTGGACGTGGGCACAGTGGACCTGGGTGGTCATGCTCCTGCATTTCTGTGGAATTGGAGGAGCGGCGAGGGAACGCACTTTGGTGGTTCGGTGCCAGCCTGTTTGATGACACTTTGTTTGGAGAAGAGGTGTCCAGAAGCATTGGGGCTTGTCTGGAGGAGGGTGATGCTGGGCAGGTTTCGCCGCCTGTCCTTTGAGATGCTTCCGAGGAAGTCCTGGGACGACAGATTGTAGCTGTGGCCTCCGAAGGACGCTGAATGATATGCAAGAGGAATTGGAATTGCTGGAGGAGGACCATGCCAAGAAGGGGTGTCCTAGGGTGCTGCAGGAAATTTGGAGGATAAGAGGAGAAATTGGTGATCTGACGTGAAGATCACCGATCACTTCTAACGGGAAGTGGTGGGAGGGTGCTCTTTGCCAAACAAGGATATTGTGAGAGTGGATCAGAGGGCTGACGGAGCAATTTTCAAAATGCGGGACGGGCGGAGTGGAGTCATCTTAACTAGACAGGACCTAATTCGGTCAGCATTTGAATCCTTTTATAGAAGGCTTTTTTAAAAAAAAAATCCAGATGATAGAGAAGATGACATGGATTCCTTTATGGACATCTTCAATTTGCCTGTCATGTCAGAAGAACATATTAAAAAATTAGGAGCTGAAATGACAGTTTTGAAAATATGATGCGCAATCAAAAGATTAAAGAATAATAAGTCTCCAGGGAGCGATGGGTTCACCTCGGAGTGGTGTAAAGCTTTGTAGGCCACACTTTCTCCTTTCCTTTTGGCAACTGTTGGCTGGACACTTGGGAAGGCTCGGACCCCTTCGGGTTGGAAGGAGGCCATCATATCCTTAGTGCCTGAAGGGGGGGGGGCCCAATTGGCCCAATTTATTAATCAAAAACAATTCACGGTGTTACAATTGATGGGACTGAACATAAAATTGACTGCTATGCAGGATGATGTTCTATTATATTTGACCAAACCAGAAATCTCCATACTTAATGTGATGCATTTTCGTAAAAAAATTGGTCTAATGTACAAATGTACAAAAAACAGATATTAGCTCATCCTGGCAACCATCTTTGACCTTTAGAAAGACTTATCTATTTAAATGGCAAACCGAGTCTCTTAGATATTTGGGTGTGGTCCAACTCAAAGATCTCTCAACAATTTTGGATAGAAATTATACCACTCTTTTTACTACTATAAAAAAACACGTTGAAAACTGTACTCTTTTCCCATACTTAAGTCTAAGTCAAAGGGTTGAACTATAAAAATTTGTGATTTTCCCAGATTTCTTCATCGGTTCCAATCTCTTCCAATTTCCAACCCCAACCAGCTGTTTGATGAGTGGAATAAAACAATCGTCTGTGGCAAGGCAAAAAACCTCCTATCCGGTTCAGCTCAAATCAGAGTGTTGCTGTACTGATGTGATCCAGAATATGAAGCTCGATGCAAAAATATTGAGAGAAAGGTCCTTACTGGCAGATGACAAACGGTTGTGTCATTTGGAGGGGCTGGAAAATCCTCGGGTACAATCCATGCTTATAACATGGCAGGAGTTTATCAAAACATACAACCTAAACAAAGATGTTAAAATCTTAAACTGGTTGGCTTATGCCCGAAACACCTCCCCTGGGAGGTGCCCAGGAGGTATCCGGAACAGATGCCCGAGCCACCTCAGCTGGCTCCTCTCGACGTGGAGGAGCAGCGGCTCTAATCTGTGCTCTTCCCGTATGTCTGAGCTCCTCAACCTATCTCTAAGGGAGCGCCCAGCCACCCTGCGAAGGAAACTCATTTCGACCGCTTGTATCCACGATCTTGTACTTTTGGTAATTACCCAAAGCTCATGACTGTAGGCGAGGGTAGGAACGAAGATTGACCAGTAAATCAAGAGCTTTGCCTTTCGAACTCAGCTCCTTCTTTGTCACAACAGTCTGATGCAGCGACCGCATCACTGCAGACAGCACCTAGGAATTCCGTCCATAAAAACAATGAACAGAACCGGTGACAAAGGGCAGCCCTGGCGGGATCCAACACGCACTAGGAACAGTTCTGACTTACTGCCGGCAATGCAAACACAGCTCCTGCTCAGGTCATTCAAGGACCGGACAGCCCTGAGAAAAAGGCCCCCGACCCCATATTGCCGGAGCACCCCCCAATGGACACCCCGAAGGGCACGGCCGAAAGCTTTCTCCAAATCCACAAAGCACATGTGGACTGGTTGGGCAAACTCCCATGAACCCTCGAACACCCAATGGAGAGTATAAAGCTTGTCCAGTGTTCGACGACCAGGATGAAAACCACTCAAAAACCGCTCCTCCAGAAACCGAGGTTTGACTATCGGTCAGCTTCTCCTCTGCAGTACCCTGGAGTGTGATCCTTCCACCTTCTTGAACAGAGTGACCCCCCGGTCTGCCAGCCCATAACAACTTTCAAGGGGAATAATTTATATCAATGCATTACTAATCTGGACAGCTTCTCTACTAAATATATTAAAAACAAATGGTGAAGAGAAGGTAATCTTGTTTTGATGGATGAAGAGTGGGAAAGTGTGTGTGAATCTCAGGACCATAAAATCACATATATGGAGGGAATTTATGTGCTACGTTTTTTCATAACACCATGTCAAAGTGCTCATTATTCACAGGGAAATGCAGACTGTTGGAGAAAGTGTAGCACAGGGGGAAAACCACTACTACACCACACTTTGGGACTGTCCTGTGGCTCAAAAACATTGGACTGAAGTTCACAAGGCGCTGCAGACTGCTTTTGACATTGCCATCCCTTTGAACTTTAGAACTATGAACTTGGGCCTCAAAACTCATGCCATGGACACAATGAATGGATACTTTTGGAATGTCTTTTTGGTTGCAGAAAATAAGGCCATCCCAAAAAATGGATGACACAAACATCACCAATGATCAAAGGACTGGACTGACCTAGTAACGGACAGCAAACAAATGCAAAACATATATACTTAATTTGGAAATGGACAAATTTGAAAGACTTTGGACTAATTGCGATCATTATTTTTTTTAATTACAATTTTCCATGATTTTGTTTTTGAATATTTAGTTGATATTTATTTAATTTTTTCTCTTTGGTCAGTTTATGTTGTGTTCTGTGTTTTTGGTTTTTTCTGTTTATATATATTTGAAGAAAAAAAAGTTGTTTATCAGCAGCCAATTAGGTTCCTCCTTAAGAGTGACTCTTTTGATATTTTCCTGTCAGGTTATAGATCACACCACAGTACTAAGAATGCTCTCATTAAGGTAATAAATGACATCCGTCTGCGCTTTGATGCTGGCAAGGTCTCTGGTTTTGTCCTGTCGAATCTCAGTGCTGCATTTGACTCTGTTGATTATGGCACCGCCAGTAAATTCCTACCTTGAAAACAGGAAGTAAACTTAGTTGAGATTGGTAACTGTGTCTCTGACCACATTGCATTGACTTGTGCGGTGCCCCAAGGTCAATCCTGGGACCCCCTCTGTTCAACATGTATATGCTGCCATTAGGCCATTTTATACGGAACAGTGGTGCATCTTATCATAATTATGGAGATGAGATGCAGTTCTATGTTTCACTCACATTTGGTAAAGTACAATGGATTCACTGTGTCACTGCATCAGACAGATCAGGGTGCGGAAGCAAAACAACTTTCTCCAGTTAAACTCAGACTGAAATCATCATCTTTGACCCACAGAAACAAAGAGAAAGTGTCTGCAGTCTCCTTCAGTCTCTTTCTCTTCAAATAAAAAAAGTGAGAAATGTAAGAGTAATAATGGAATCAGACCTACATTTTAACAGCTATATTAATTCAATAACCAGTCAATCAGTAATTTTTTACCATCTGAAAATACTGCCAAAATCTAAAATATAGATACAAAACCTGACTTGGAGAGACTTATACTGTCTCCTGCAGATGGACCAGTGGTTCTCAACCTTTTTCACTCACAACCCCAAAACAAATACCGTTGGCATTCACAACCTCAAAACATAAATAGTACGCTACCCCTAAAGTGATAATGTCCTCATGTTTTATTTTATTTAGACGCTATAGACCTAGACAAGTTACTTTGGCAGGCCAACAAATAATAATCTACATTTACCACATTTAACTGTATAGAGCACTGTTTCTTGGGGGATATTTTTAATGCTGACTTGTTTATATTTTATCTAAGGTGCAGGGCCTTTCTGGGTGGAATTTGCATGTTCTTCCTGTGTCTGCGAAAGATTCCTGCTCTGGTTTCCCCTACCACTAAAAACATGTAAAATAGAGTCTGGACTCTCATGAAAAGGATATGCTACATCTCAGTGGGACTTTCCTGGTTAAATAAGGGTCAATAAAAACATAAAACATTACTACACTCTGTTCTTTTAGGTCATGTTATGGTTTTACAGTGCATTTATTCTCTAAAGCCCGTATTCTTTATTTTACCTTGCTTTTATTTTGAACGTAGTACTCGATGTACTTCTATTGCATTACTGCAATAGCCCATAGTAGCACTGTTTGCTGCTTGCTCCTGCTTGCTTCAGCTGCTTTCCTTATTTATTTTGCTTTTAAATCAGTTTTTGTCTTCCAAACATTTTTTATTATGACTTTTTTAAGTCAACCAAGAGTATTTTTCGAGTTTTAATCAACAAATCTGACGAACCAGCGACATGTCTGTGAGAAGAGAAACAAACTCCTGTAAACGCTGTTGGAAATTTCAACAAGAAATTCATGAGCTACAAGCACGGATATTTGCTTTGGAATCTGAAAAAAAGGACTGCACGATACAATCCCTGTGTCATCCAGTGGTAAGAAGTCCACATTTTTTACCAAAAAAACAGCTACTTTCAACCTAAACCGGACTGACTCTGTTTCGTTCCCAAAACTATCTAAAGACCAGGAAAACAAAGTCGGTTCGGAGCCTAAGCAATACAAAGATAATGTAACGCAACCTAAAATATAGCTTACAAACAGATTTTTACCACTTTCAAAGACTGAAGTAAATGAACAAAGGAAAAATGGGAGACATGACGTGGCGAAAAGGCAGACAGAGACAGAAAGAGAATCTGTGCCTAACGTCAAGGTCGTCTTGATTGGGATGCTGCGATAAGTCACGTGATGCATGAAAAAATGAAAACACATTCTTCTCCCAGCGCCACAGTCACTGAGATTACGTCACATATTTCTAATGTTTTGGCCACATATAAAGGAGTTAAACAGCTGATTGTGCACGTGGGCGCAGTGGACACACGACGCGAAGAGACTGAAGTTTTGAAAAGAGACTTCTTGGAGTTATTCGACGAGCTTAATAAAATGGAAATAAAAACATTCATAAGTGGACCTCTTCCAAACATCGACAGGAAGATAAACAAGTTTAGCTGGCTGCTTCAGCTGAACACATGGCTGTCCAAAGAGTGTGCAACAAGAGGATTGCACTACATTGAGAACTTCTATCTATTCTGGAAACAAGAGGACCTGTTTAAGGGAAATGGCCCACACCTCGAGGTGTAGAGGTGGAGTGAGGGTGCTGACAGAGAACCTGCTCCACGCTCTGAGGCATTGGACTGGGACTGGACAGGGTCCTGAGCAGATAGTAAGAGAAGAGAGGAATGAGAGAAGAATTCCTGCTCCATCAGCCAGAGACCGAGCCAATGTTTCAACATCAGCAGCACCAACAACCACAACCTCCACCAAAGGATTTATTAGCAGCCGCTCCACCACCACCAGCTAAGAATTCAACTCCAGCTGCTCCACGATCACCTCCACCACCTCCAGCGAAGGACTCATCTGCAGCAGCATCACCACAATCTTCACCACGGCAAGCGCAGGAGTCATTTCAGTTCTTTCCTGCACGGTCCTCATCAAAGGCCTTGGACCCATCTGTGGCGGGCCCGGCAGTATCCCCGCCATCGCCCCTGCCCTCAGAGCAGCCCTGGATCCCCCTGCAACATCTACTCCCACTACAGATTCCTCACTCTCCTTTCAATCTCCACCCTCACCCAGGGGTCTTCCCAGCCATCTTGAATATCTGATCAAATCAGGCATTAAGATGGCTCCACTCACGCCTAATATAGCAAGATCAAGAGTTCTGATATCAACGATGATGAACTCTCCCTTGACTGTTGCTACACAGACAAAAATCGCCCCACCTAAAACCCCCGCCTTTCACCTGGTCCCAAACTCACCGGCTCCCGCTACACCAACAAAAGCCCCCCACCCATCCCCCTTCGCCTTTCACCTGGTATCTCATAGTCCCATAGCTAGGACGCACTGGGTCTCAGCGTTGCCAGGACTTATAGTCATATTAAAAATCGAAACAACCCAGGGCCCTGTGTAAAAACAGCCTCCCCTAGTGCTATTTCTGTAGTAACATCACACAGATGGGAAAACAAAATGCGAGTCAGACTGCCCAATCTGAGAAATTTGATTCATATTCCCTGTAAAGAGATAACGCCCAGTCTCACTGAAACTAGTCTGAAACTTGCTGTGCTAAATGTCAGATCCTTATGTAACAAATCATTCTTAATTAATAATTTGTATTTCTTCTTATAATCTTGATTTTATGTTTTTAACTGAAACATGGCTTGACAAAAACACAGGAAATTGTAGTTCTAATAGAATCTGCTCCACCCAACTTTATGTTTGAATCTGAAACACGAGAAAACAAAAAGGGAGGAGGTGTGTGTGCTTTTGTTAGAGATGAAATAGTTACCCACAGGTTGTCCTTTGTTGTCTTTGGTGTGTTTTCAACATTTGAGTACGTAGCCTTTAAAAATTGAGCTAAAACAGTCTCCATCCATTCTCTTCATTGTTTTATACAAGCCTCCTCAGCACTGCAAAAGTTTTATTGATGATTTTACTGAGATGCTTTCAGTCGTATGCACAGACTTTGATGGTTTGGTCATAACAGGTGTTTTTCAATGTGTTCATGTTGATAATGTCTGTGACAGAAACGCTAAAGAGCTTCATGCTGTCTTACTCAGCACGTGAGTGGCCCCACCCACAGCAGAGGGCACACTCTCTAGATCTTCTAATTACAAAAGGGGTTAATATTTCAAACGTCAATGTGGTCGATGTTGCTCTGTCTGATCATTTCTGTGTCTTCTTTCACCTGTCTGTTTTTCCCAAACCACCGGCTGGTCCTGCAGTTGTCCGGAGGAGACACATAAATGACAGCACGGGGAAACTGTTTATGGAAATGATTAAAATTTGAAAATGTCTCAAGTTCTAATGTAAATGATTTGTTGAACTCTGTTACATCTAGTGTTTTGAATGTTCTCTACACCATTGCCCCTATGAAGGCTAAAATTGTTAAAAATAAGCAGAAGGCGCCATGGAGAAATGATGATTCGGTCAGGGCACAGAAAAGAGAGTGCAACTGGGCCGAACGAAAATGGCGCAAGTCGAAGCTCCAGGTTCAGAAAGAGATTTACAGAGAGAAGTTGTACATGTACAACCTCATTTTATGTAGAACTAGGGAAGGCTATTTTTCTGAAATAATTGGAAGCTGCAGTAACAACTCGCGTGTCCTGTTTGCCACAGTAAACAGATTGAACAAACCCTCCAGCTCAGCTGCCGTTAGAACTCATTTCCACATCCAAGTGTAATGAGTTTGCATTATTCTTTAATGACAAAGTTCAGGGCATTAACAATGCTATAAATTCTACAATGCAAAAAAAATAACCCTCAAACCACCTACACACTTAGAGCTGACTCACTTTGCACCTGTAACTGACAAAACTGTCCAGGAGATCATCACCAGTCTGAGTTCATCTACATGCTGCCTCGATGTGTTACCCACCAGATTTCTAAAGTCTGTGCTGAACAGTTTGTTAGCACCACTCATTCAACATAGTTAACATGTCGCTTCAATCTGGAACATTCCCAATGTCTTTGAAAACTGCGGTCATAAAGCCTTCTCCTAAAGAAGAGCAGTCTTGATGCCTGCAGTACTGAGTAATTACAGGCCCATCTCTAATCTGCCATTTTGGGGCAAAGTCCTTGAAAAGGTTGTTTACCAACAGCTCACTGATTTCCCCTTAATAAACAACTCATTTGATGTTTTCCAGTCAGGTTTTAGATCTCATCACAAAGCACCGAGACTGCTCTTGTCAAGGTGACAAATGACATCCAACTGAACACTGACGCGGGCAAAGCCTCAGTCTTAATTCTGTTAGATCTGAGTGCTGCTTTTGACACTGTCAATCATGGGATACTTTTACAGAGACTAGAGGACTGGGTGGGCATCACTGGCACTGCGCTAAACTGGTTAAAGTCCTATCTGGAAGACAGGAAATTCTTTATCGAAATTGGTAACTGTGTCTCAGACCAGATGCCCTCTGACCTGTGGGGTGCCCCAAGGGTCAATCCTGGGACCCCTTCTGTTCAACCTCCACATGCTGCCGTTAGGTCAGTTGATATGCAGCAAGAATGTGTTCTATCACAATTACGCAGACGACACTCAGATCTATGTTTCACTGACGGCAGGTGAATATGGACCAGTGGATTCACTCTGCCACTGCATCCAACATATCAGTGTGTGGATGCAAAACAACTTTCTCCAGCTGAACTCAGACAAGACTGAAATCATCGTCTTTGGCCCGCAGAAACAAAGAGAAAGTGTTAACAGTCACCTCCAGAGTCTCGCTCTAAAACCTACAAATTAAGTTAGAAATCTGGGGGTAATAATGGACTCAGACTTGAATTTTAACAGCCACGTCAAATCAATGACATCAGCAGCTTTTTACCATCTAAAAAAACATTGCCAAAATCAAAAGTATAGTGTCTAAACCAGACCTGGAGAGACTTATCCATGCGTTTGTCTCTAGTAGATCAGACTACTGTAACGACCTGCTCACTGGCCTCTCCAAACGAGCTGTAAAACAGCTGCAGTACATCCAGAACGCTGCTGCTCGGGTCCTGACAAGAACCAGGAAGTATGATCACATTAGTCCTGTGCTCAGGTCTCTGCATTGGCTCCCTGTGGCTCAGAGAATAGACTTCAAAGCAGCTCTGCTTGTATACAAGTCTATCCATGGCCTAGCAGCAAAGTACATCTCGGACATGTTAGTGCCATATGAACCATCTCGGAGTCTGAGGACATCAGGGACCGGCCTCCTGCTGGTGCCCAGAGTCAGGACTAAACATGGGGAATCTGCGTTTCAGTTTTATGCAGCTAAAATCTGGAACAGTCTTCCTGAGGATGTGAGACAGGCCGCTATTCTGGAAATGTTCAAATCTAAACTAAAAACTATTTTGTTTGGCTGTGCATATGACTGAAATGCTTTTCTTTGCACTCTTCTCAATATGTCTTGAACTATTATGTTGTGATTTCTGCCATGTCTTTGTGATTTTGTGTGAAGCACTTTGAATTGCCTTGTGTACGAATTGTGCTCTACAAATAAACTTGCCTTGCCACTGTGAAGAACTAGAACCCAAAAACATGGCTTTACAGTGCATTTATTGTGTAAAACTCAATTTTTTTGTTTTATAGTGCTTTTATGGTGAAAACCCCAAATTCGTTGATTTGCAGTGCTTTTATCTTGAAAAAATATATATATATTTTTTTGCAGTGCTTTTATTTTGAAGGTAGTACTTGATGTACTTCTACTGCATTACTGCAATAGCAAATAGTAGCACTTTGAAGGACTGGAACCCCAAAACATGGTTTTACAGTGCTTTTATTTTGTAAAATCCAAATTATTTGTTTTATACTGCTTTGAAAAATCTGAATGAATTGTTCAGCAGTGCTTTTATTATGAAAGCCCCAAATGTGTGGTCTCATATCGCTTTTATTTTGAAAAACTGCATTTCAGTTTTTCCCCCCCAGTGATTTTATTTTGAAGGTATTACGCAATATTTATTTCTAGTACTTCTACTGCGTTACTGCAATAGCCTATAGTAGCACTGTGAAGGACTAGAGCCCAAAAACAGTGCTTCTATTGTGTAAAATCCAAATTTGTAGTTTTGCTGTGCTTTTATTTTGAAAACCCTAAATTTGTTATCTTGTTGTGTTTTTATGTTGAAAACCCCAAATTCGTTTTAATGTGCTTTTATTATGGAAACTCCAAATGTGTGGATTTATAGTGCTTTTATTTTGAAAAATTCCAATTATATATTTTTTTTCAATGCTTTTATTTTGAAGGTAGTACTTGATGTACTTCTACTGCATTAATGCAATATCAAATAGTAGCACTTTGAAGGACTGTTACCCAAAAACATGGTTTTACAGTGCATTTATTGTCAAAAACTCAAATGCTTTGCTTTATAGTGCTTTTATTTTGACATACCCAAATTCGGTTTTTTTGCAGTGCTTTTATGTTGAAAAACCCAAATTCGTTGTTCTGCAGCCATTTTATTTTGAAAAACTGAAATCTGTTGATTCACAGTGCTTTTATTATGAAAACGCAAAATTTGTGGTTTTGCAGCTTTTTAATTTTGAAAAACTCAAATTATTATTATTATTATTTTTTTTTACAGTGCTTTTATTTTGAAGGTAGTACTAGATGTACTTCTACTGCATTACCGCAATAGCCTATAGTACCACTGAGAAGGAGTGGAGGTGTTTGTGAAACTGTTGTAATGTGTTCAATATCGCATTGTAAGTTAATGGGGAAAAGTACAAATACTTTTTGAAGTACTTCAAAAAGCACAATTCAAAAGTAATGGAAGGCATTAGACAACTGGAAAGATTGGAAACCTTTGAAAAGTTTTGAAATATTTGAAAAATGGCAACCTGTGAAAAGCATTTATGTAAAAGTACAGCATTTGTGTAACATCTACGAGACGCTTTATCTGAGCAGATAGTCACACTGGACAACGTCAGTGTGGCCTCCAGCTCCACTGTAAGAAACCTTGGAGTCTTATTTGACCAAGAGCTCTCATTCAAAGCACACATAAATCTTGCCTGTAAAACAGCCTATTTCCATCTGCGTAATATAGCCAAAAATCCAAAAAATCTTGCCTAAAAGTGATGCTGAAAAACTTGTCCATGCGTTTGTAACATTAAGAGTAGACTACTGTAACTCCCTGCTCGCAACGTGTCCTAAAAGCTCTACAAAAAGCTTTCAACTGGTTCAAAATGCAGCAGCAAGATTACTAACAGGAACTAAAAAAAGAGAGCACATTACGCCGGTGCTCGAGTCTCTTCACTGGCTCCCTGTTGAGTTTAGAATCAAATTCAAAATCCTCATCCTGATTTACAAAGCCATAAATGACCTGGCCCCATCCTACCTCAAAGATGCTATAGTACCATATCATCCAAACAGAACACTGCTCTAAAAATGCTGTCTTCTGGTGGTCCCAAGGGTCTCTAAAAGCCCAGTAGGAGGTAGAGGCGTTTAGCTACCAAGCTCCTGTGTTGTGGAATCGGATTCCTGTCCATGTTAAAGAGGCAGACACAGTCTCTTCATTTAAGACTAGGCTTAAAAACGTTCCTCTTTGAAATGGCTTATGGTCAGGCCAGTTAGGAAACAGAAATAAAAACCTTCAGTTCCCAGCTATGCTGCCCTAGGAGCAACTATGCTGGGGAAGTATGGCAGCTTGAGCACTATCCTCTGCTTCTTACTACTTTTCTATCAAACAATATTTAATATTTAATTTCACTTGTAATTTGTTCATCGCTTTTCCTTCTTTTTCTCCCACTTCGCCAACGGGAGTGGAGCAGGCACATCGATGACCTGTGGATCCAGATGCTCCTCATCTGCTGGAGAAACGGTCTGCCTGGAGAAACGGTCTGCCTGGAGAAACGGTCTCTACTCCATATGAATGGTTCTTCATCGGCCTCGAAGAATTGGTTCTCCTCCTGAGTGGGTCTAGCTCCAACGTCTATCTGCAAATTGAGGCGCGTCCGCCTGTTCGTCCGAGGGAGTCGGATCTCTCCTTCACTGTGGAACTTCTCCAGGTTTCTACTTTTTCCCAAAGAGGTTTGGTAGTTTTTCCTGGCCGAGAAGGAGGTTCTAAGGACAGGGGAGCTTGGGACATCTGTCTAAGGATGCGGACATTTCCAAGTCACTATGAACATGGTTTATTCTGTTTTCCACTGTAGCCCCTCGAGGCAACTACTGTTGTGATTTTGGGCGTTACAAAAATAAATTGAATTGTTTTGAATTAAAACTCAAATTCTTTGTTTTGCAGTGCCTTTATTTTGAAGGTAGTACTTGACGTTCTACTACATTACTGCAATAGCGAACAGTAGCACTGTGAAGGACTGGAACCCAAAAACATGGTTTTACAATGCGTTTATTCTCTAAAACCCAAATTCTTTGCTTTAGAGTGCTTTTATTTTGAAGGTACTGCTCGATATACTTCCACTGGATTACTGCAATAGTTTATAGTACCACTGAGAAGGAGCGGAGGTGTTTCTGAAAGTGTTGAAAGTGTTTTAAGTGTGGAAAGTTGAAGATTTGTTTAAAAACTGTAATGTGTTCAATATCTCATTGTAAATTAATGAGGGAAAGTACAAATACTTATACTACACTGAAAATACTACAAAAAGTACAAAAGGTACAAATGTCAAAAGTAATGGAAGGCATTAGACAACTGGAAAGATTGGAAACCTTTGAAAAGTTTTGAAAGATTTGAAAAATATCAACCTGTGAAAAGCATTTATGTAAAAGTACAGCATTTGTGTAAAAGTACTGCATGTGTGTAAAAGTACTGCATGTGTCTAAGGGTACTAAATCTGTGTACTTACAAATTTTGTCATTTGTGAACATGTTGAAAGTGTTTGGAAGTGTGGAAAGTTGAAAATGTGTTGAAAACTTGTAATGTTGTCAATTTCCCATTGGAATGAATGGAGGAAAAGTACAAATACTTTTTTTGAAATACTTCAAAAAGTACAAGACCTACCCCCACCAAAAAAATGGCACCCCTCACACAAGTGGGAAGATTGGAAAACTGTGAAAAACTTTGAAATAGTTACAAAATGGTGACCTGTGAAAAGCATATTTGTGAAGGTACTGCATGTGTGTAAAAGTATTGCATGTGTGTAAAAGTACTGCATGTGTGTAAGAGTACTAAAACTTTGTAAATACTAGTTGTAAATTCTGAACATTGAATACTGAAGTTGAATACTTCAAAAAGTACACAACCTACCACCACCAAAAGTTAGAGCACCCCTCACACAACTGGGAAGACTGGAAAACTGTGAAAAGTTTAGAACTATTTGAAAAATTGTGTACTGTGAAAACATTTTTGTAAATCAGAATCAGAATCAGAAAGGGTTTATTTACATTGTCAATTAACAAAATTCACAAACATAGGAACTTATCTCGGCATTAAGGTGCAAAAAAAAACACTGAGCAATAATAAAACAACATATATTCAATCCAAAGCGCATGCATTAAGAAACAATTTTAAATTACTGTAGTATAAAGTTAAAATAGGCATTACTATGTACACAAGATTACAGTTAAATTTACAGTTCTAGTGCAGAAAGTGACAGTGCAGTGAGTGATTAATAGTTGCAGTTAAAGTGACAGGTGTTTAGAAGTGTTCATGAGTCCAACGGCAGAGGGAAAGAAACTATTCTTGTGGCGGGAGGTTCTAGTCCGGATGGACCATAGCCTCCTGCCTGAGAGGCGTGGCTCAAATAGTCCATGTCCAGGGTGAGAAGGGTCAGCTGTGATCCAGAGCCCTGAAGACGTACAGGTCCTGCAGAGATGAAAGTCTGCAGCCGATCACCTTCTCAGTAGAAAGCACGATGCACTGTAGTCTCTGTTTGTCCCTGGCTGTGGCTCCAGCAGAGGGCGCTGTAGTCTCTGTTTGTCCCTGGCTGTGGCTCCAGCGTACCACACAGTGATGGAGGAGGCGAGGATGGACTCAATGATGGCCGTGTAAAACTGCACCATCATCTGCACTGGCGGCTTGGGGGGCTGTCATTTTCCTGAATTCTACGATCATCTACACTGTTTTCTGGGCGTTGAGCTCCAGGTTGTTACCACTGCAGCAGGACAACCGGTTGGTCCACCTCCCTCCTGTAGACAGAGTCAGCACCGTCCGAGATGAGCCCGATGAGGGTGGTGTCGTCCGCAAACTTAATCAGTTTTACGGAGTTGTGGCTGGAGGTGCAGCAGTTTGTGTACAGGGAGAAGAGCAGAGGAGAAAGTACACAGCCCTGTGGAGCTCCTGTGCTGATAGTCCGAGTGTCTGAAACATTCTTCCCCAGCCACACGCACTGCCTCCGATCCGTCAGGAAGTCAGTGATCCACCTGCAGGTGGAGTCAGGCACGTTGAGCTGGGAGAGCTTGTCCTGGAGCAGAGCAGCGAGGATGGTGTTGAAAGCAGAGTTGAAGTCCACAACCAGGATCCTGGCGTAGGTTCCTGGGGAATATGGGTACTTTATGTGTGTAAAAGTACTGCATGCGTGTAAAAGTACTGCATGTGTGTCTAAATCTTTGTAATTACTACCTTTGTAAATGGTGAACATGTTGAAAGTGTTTGGAAGTGTGGAAAGTTGAAAACATTTTGAAAAAGTGTAATGTTGTCCATTTCCCATTGAAATTAATGGGGAAAAAGTACACGACCTACCACTACCAAACATAATAGCATCCCTCTCACTACTGGGAAGACTGGAAAACTGTGAAAAGTTTTGAAATATTTGAAAACTAGTGACCTGTGAAAACATTTTTGTAAAGGTATTTTATGAGTGTAAAAGTACTGCATGCGTGTAAAAGTACTGCATGTGTGTAAGAGTACTGTGTAATGACTAACTTTGGAAACAGTGAACATGTTGAAAGTGTTTGGAAGTGTGGAAAGTTGAAAATCTTTTGAAAAATTTTAATTTTGTGAAGGTCCCATTGTAAGTCAATGAGAAAAAGTACTAGTACTTTTTGAAATACTTCAAAAAGTACAAGACCTACATCCACCAAAAAGTAATAGCATGAATTAGACAATGGAAAGCTTTTAAAAACTTTTGGAAGTTTTGAAATATTTGATAAACTGTGAACTGTGAGAAGTGCCAAAAATCGGGATTAATAATGAAAATATAACTTGAAATTGCAATGGCAACAAGCCATTGCGAGTGACGGCGGAGGTCAGAAAGTTTTGGCAAAAAATTCTCTAAACCTACCGGAAACTAACTAAGTACAAAAACTTGTAAAAGTACAAAAAAAAATCTACAAAACAACAAACCCAAGAATGAAAAAAATGTAGAGAGGCACGATAGAGGTGTGTACATTTTCCTGACTTTTCGTCAATGTTCACTAGGTGAAAAATAGGGGGGCTGGTCCCGAGAAGACGATAGAAGAAAAAGAAGAATATTCCGATGCGAAAACAATGTTTCCCATTTTTCAAATATCATAAACTATACATTTTCAGAAAGCCCTCGCACTTTCCTACGTCATGGTATAGGTCCCTGGTCACTGACGGGCACTTTTGTTAATTTTGAGTCGGCTCCGCCCACTTTCTGTTATTGGCCCTCTATACAATAATAATGTCCAATTTTTCCATTACACGCTTATATGCAGGGAACGTGCTTGAGTTGGGGAATGCATTTGTGAGCTACTTAGCGCAAACGAGCGCTTTACAAAAAGTGCGCACATGGGGATGACAACCGCGAGTTGTCTTCCCCATGTGCGCACTTTTGCACGGGCTTCACCCGTTTACGACGATAATGTTACATTTTCTGACTACTAATTAGTATGCACGGGACGTGCATGAGTGAAGGAGTGCATTAGTGAGTGTTTGAGAGCGGGCAAGCGCTGCGCGCTCGATTTCGTGCATACTTATCCTGCTGCCTTTCTTGCCTACATCACCCCTCCCCCACAAACAGTACTAACTTTATACTACTTCATTCATCGCAATGCGAAATATTTCTAAAATTGTCCACATTGGCTTTTATGTTCAATTTAGTGTGAAAAATACGTGTGCCAAATTTAATTTGTCTATTAAAAACGTACGTAATTCAATGGCAATATTTGTCAGGTTGCCACGGTAACATGCGTGCAGATAGTGGTATGCTGCCATCGGGTTATTGTGCAGAATGGCAAGAAGGCCAAACTGCCAAACTGTATTTGTCTATGTTAAATTAAATGTTTTAGTTAATTCAATGCTCAAGGGAGCCTTTGTAAAATATAGCTATATATGTTGTATATTGTTGCATTTGGCTCATCATTTTGTACAAAACATATATTCGTGACGGAAAATAGGACATTGCATGCCGGAGATACGTAAGTTTTAAAACTTTTTTTCTTGCCATGCCCACATTTGGAATTGTATGAAAAATCCAAAGAATTACCTCTAATCACACATGGGTGTAGTTCAAATTTCATAAGTCTTCGCTGAAAAAGGCCTGTTATTGCCGTAATGCAGGGCTATTCAACATAAGACCCGGAGCCAAATCAGGCCCACCAAGCAATTTAATCCGGGCCACGACACATCTTCCAAATATTACTGGTTTAATTCTGCGTTAGCACTTGATTATACCTGGTTTGATTATACCTGGTCATACCTTTGTTAGTCCTGTACAGACCTGACTGGTTCTAGTCTAGTCCTAACTTAATTTTGGTTCAGTTCTGGATGGGCAATTTTGCAAAACAATGTTGGTTAAGTATTTTGTTTGTTATTTCTCACAAAACTGGAATCTAGCAGTAGTTACTTTATGGTGTTAACTCATTTTATTGAAATTGTGCGACCCAAAATGTTGTTACAGTGGCATGTTGTGCACTTCCGGCCCAGAGACCATGGCCCTAAGAAAAATCTGACCCTCGGGAAATTACAGTTGACTAGCCCTGCCGTAATGCATAGCTAGCAAGTCATTCTTTCACCAAAAAATCCTAATATTTAATTTTGGGTTGAAAAAAAAAATCAATTTTGTTAACGTTCAGGGGGTCAAAATTGGGTGATTTGTAGGAGAAAAATGATTACATATTTAAAATATTAGAATAGAAACTCTTTTTTCGACCAATTTCCCCCCCTATTCACCTCAGTCAGGAAGCCCGTTTGAGCGCCGCCATATGACGTAATCCTTCTTCCAGTTGTATTGGTTAATAAAGCGCTACCGAGCTCCAGAGCAAAAAGTTCTACACAGACTAAAAAGCCGTTTTCAGGCCGCCCAGGGAATCCGTGCGGTGGTGATTTGATGGTCACCTGAAAATTGGACATTTTACATAAAACAATCTACTTTAAAGTATATTTTAGCTGCAAGACTTTTCCCCCATTATCCATATAAACCAGCAAAAGTCCCAATGGACCGGAGTTGCGATTACAATGGAAGTGCCGATTACAACGGAAGTGCCGATCCGTGGGAAAATAGAGGAAAAAGTGGGCGGGGTGGAATAAGGTCAATAAGGACTTGAGCTAGAGTCTTTGTTGCCTGCCCAGTTATCTACAATAAAGAGATTGTCTTTTATGATTTTTTAAAAATAAAATTGGAGAGAGTGCTTGAGAGCCATTTTATAAGATAGCCACATCATTTGCATATCATTGCATTTAGCTTGGAAATCTTCACAAAACCCTTTCGTAACATTTTCCAATGATTTTTAGAATTTTTCCCAAAAATGTGATTTTGTGTCAAATTTACCATGACCTCATCCGAAAGTGTATCAAATTCAAACTGATAACATTTTATTGCTCAATGGTTTTGTGTCTTGTGGCCAAGACAAGTGTTTTATGATGAAGACAGTAGGAGGAGAGCATTTTTGCTCGAGGTCACATACACAATAGATGTACCAAATTTCATTGGACTTCTTCTTGACTTTTTTGAGGCGTGGCCATGCAAATGTGGATGGAGATAGGGCATGCTCTTCATTAACGTTTTTTTTCATTATCACATGAAGGGTGTGTGTACCAAATTTCATGAGTCTGCGACAACATTTTTTCCTCCCCTTTTAAGGCTGTAGGGGTTGCTTGTGAGCAATTTTTTTTTTTTTTTTTTTTAAACAGAGCTTTATTCCACATATTATGTCCACCTCTTCAAAATATACAAACGCCTTTGGGGGTTTCCAGCTACAAGCATGTTTGAAAAATTACAAGGATTTTTCTACTTTCAAAATTGCATTTGCATAAAAGACTTATGCAAATTATTTTAGTTTTTAAAAATATATATATTTATTTTATTTTACTTTTTTTTCACTAACAGAGGAAGGAAAAAAATGAGCAAAACCATATTAAAGAGCATATAAAAGAAAATCTCAAGGAATGGAAATGAAATCTAAGGCACAAAAACGCCTACACAATTGTCAATTTGTCCAATTTCAAATTAAATCCAAATGTGATCCTCTCCATATTCAATATATTAGTTATAATGTCGGTCCAGTCCATGATTGTCGGTGATTGTGTCTATGGCAGGAGTTTTAAACCCAAGATACATAGTTCTGAAATCAAATGGAATGGCAATGTCAAAAATAGTCTGTAACTCTTTGCTTGTTTGTTTCGGTCCAATATCTCAGAGCAACCACAATTTCTCCAAAGGTCTGCATTTATTTGTGAATATTGAGCACTTTGACATGGTGTTATGAAGAAATGTGTCATACTTTTCTGACAGAACTCCCTCCAAACATGTGATTTTCTGGTTATCCACTGGGATGTACATATACTTTCTGTGCTGCACTCACGACACATGTGAAGCTAGACAGCCAGCGAACTAATAAAGAAAACTATGTACACGAGGCGTACTTTTCTTGCTTTTATGGAGGTATCTTGCATAGAAATTTTTATTTGTAACTAAAACATACAAAAAAAAAGACTTGTGACAGACTACACTGTACATTTGATGTGCTAACAAAGGTAGCTAGCTTATGCACATGCTATAAATCAGTCAGTTAGCTTCCTGTAACAACGATAAGTTTACATTAAATGATAAAATAAAACATAGCTGTAATATTAAACTAAGTGCATGTGAACATACACACACTTTCAAAGAGGCATTTAAGACCTCACTTTTATGTGGTACTGGCTTGTTTTTTACAGAGAGGAAAAAATGTCAAAGATCCTCTTTGCGTGGACAGGAGCACTTATTCTCCGCTGAAACGAAAAAAATATGTCTTACTCTGACAATTTTACCAAAAACCCTTTTAACAGTTTGTAATATGAAATGAACATATTTATTTAATGAGCATGAGCAGCTTTTAACTAATGTATTAATCTTATGAAATGATTAATGTCACCACAAATACCAAAGAACACATGAAAATGTGACATGGCACATTCAAACAGTCTTTGAAAGTAAAACTATAATCTCTAACAGGTTTTAGGAAAACTCTTGCAGTCCCGTTTTTCACAAGCCCCACCTCTACTTTGCAGACTTTCTTGTCACTGGTAGGTAAAGTCTTTACTACCAGCTCCATGAACCATTCGTCATTTGTTTCACCGATTAAGAATGACTCTTGGATGAGAGTCGAAACATTTTGTTTTTTCCAAACAGAGTCCAGATGACTACAACTGAATCTTTTTCTACAATGAAACACTCCTGGACAAATGAGGGATTACATCGACATCGAGTATTGTTGAACAGTCTGGATCGGTAGATTAGAGCCCTTGCATTCATATTAGCCATTACCTCAGCCATAAACGTGCTTAAGACCTAGTGTATAAGACATGTTTGAGCATTTTTTAACAACCTTGTATCTAGGGTACGCCTTGCCACCCCTATGAGACATTCCCAAGACCCTCCCATATGGGATGCATGCGGAGGGTTAGATGTACATGAGCATCCCTTTTGTCTAAGGTACTTTCTCACTGCTGACATGTCTGTGTCCAAACCCAGTTCCTTACAAGCTCCCACAAAATGAGTCCCTCTGTCTGAGTGCAAGAGCTTAGCTGGGCCGCAAATAGAGAGGAATCTCTTTAACGTGTTTATAAAGCTGTCTGTGGACATGGTTTCAATGAGTTCAATGTGCACAACCCTGGTTGTCATGCATGAAAAAATAACTGCCCACTATTTTATAGAGTACTACTGCCTCGTGTAACTACAGTCCATGGCCCGAACACATCCAAACCTACAGTGGTCAAGGGAGGCTCGGGTGTTACTCGATCTGCAAAGCAAGTTTGCCATTTTTTGGACTCACATTTTACCTCGAAAGTTGCGGCAGGTGACACAGTTGTGTCAGAGAGCTCCTTCCATAATATATTGTCCTTGATGACGAGAAGCATGGAAATATGGCTGGTGGAAGGGATAATCAGAGGGTGCTTTTCATTTTCTGTGATGCTCTCCAACCTGCAAAAGTCCATCTTTCTCCACAACTGGATCGAGCTTTTTAAGTGCCATTTTTTTAGTTGATATTTTTTCCTTCTATAATATTTTTCAATGTGTTATATGCATTATGCTGAACTGATCATATGACGATTTTTTCGAGTTCTTTCATGCTTACACATTCTTTGAGACTTTTCCATCCTTTTGTTTGAAGGAAGCAACAACATGTATAAGTTTGGCTATTGCTTTGCATGCTGTTGTTCATCTTGAATATCTTTTAAGGCATTCTGCTCCTACCTGTGACTGATACTGCTGTTGTGAGCGTTTTGACTTCCAAACGTATTTCCTTGTCATTTTCTCGTTTGACAAGAGAAAATGGATTGTCTTTGTTTGACTCACTGAGTATGTATGAACACAGAAATCTTGGGCCAGTCACTGTTTTTAAGTTCAGCAGCTGGAATGAATCTAGTTTCCTGGTCAGCTGGTAAGTGAAACTGTCAGTTAGTAGGTTCCAACACAGTACTGAGCGCGCGGTCTTCCACAGGAAATGCTTCCATGACTAGGCTACAGTTAGATGCCACTTTGTGGGGTCGCAGGTTGTATTCTGCTAACATGCTAACAACTGCTTGCTCTGGAGCGATGAAAGATGTGAGCTCTTCGTCAACACAAAACTTGATCTCAAACAAACAGTTTGGCGTCCGTGCCATGTTCTTGCTCACCCTCTTTTGCTGCCCGGCAACAGCAGGAGACGGGCTGTTACCAAAAACACGGACTTTCATACTATATTCTACCATGTTCTTTGTGATGTCATTGTCCTCCAACCAGAGATAGCAAAGCTTGCCTCTGTGAACTTCGCACAGGTCAAAGCAAAAAAATATTTGCTGCATGTCAGCTGTTAGAGCTATTGGCTCTTTTCTAACTCTTAGCAGCACTCCTAACAGAGAGTTGTTCAGGTCAGGTTCACTAAGTAGCACTTGATTTAGGGATATACCATCACAATCTGCACTGGAATCAAAAACAACCCAAATTTGATCTGGTTTCTGCGGATGGTATACGCCAAATGTTGGCAGGTACCAGTGCTTTTTCCCTACGGGCAGAGGTGGTTTAAGTTTGGCTTGATCGTTATCTAGCTTTTCAGCAGGAATTGAATGCAGTGATCTTTAATTTCTGATTTCTTTTCTAAAGTTTTTTTGATTGAGTAGAGGCATTTTAAGGCCTGCTTTCTATTGCTCGGGAGCATCCTTATTGGAAAGCGGAAGGGCACAGGAGCAATCAAACTGTTCTCTTTGTTCTGGCTAACTGCATTGTCCATAAGTGTTAGAAAGGTTTTGTCATCCATAGATAGTGCTACTCTGTCATCTGACTCAGTTCTGTCAAACACAGACTGACCTAGTTTCCTGTAGTGTCAACACACAAACACAGTTTGTGAATGTTAGTGTGTTTTGCTGAGACTTGACACAAAAGTCCCCTTTTTCTGTGAAGACATTTGGACCGTGCGCAAAATAAGTTGTGCGTCCATTGTCTAACATGTGTGTCTTGTACACATTGACCTTTGTTGTGCTGGGAGCTTTGCCTAAACATACCTCAACAACACAACCCAAGTCCACTCTCTGGGCATAGAGAGAATTATTGGGCCCGTTGATTCTCTTCCCAGCAGAAGGAGAATAGGAGCATGATGATTGACGGACTGGACTTTGTTTGCGATTGGAAGAAGGTAGGGATGATGCTTAGCAATCACAGGTATGTCATATGGAACAGAGTCACTTTCAATCAAAGGAGGCAGTTTGATATGTTCCTTTCGATCAATGAACTGTATGAAAAAGTTTACAGCTCTCTTACCTTTGTGTTTCCTGAGCAGGTTTTTTGGGTGTAAGGAGCAGGTGTGGATTTGTTCATCAATCTTTGCATACATTTTAAGCGCTCTGTCTTTTTGGCCTTCGAGATAGGCTTTCATTAAACAGATTTTAGAACAAGAGTGAGAGCTTTCACTCTGACCACATACCTCTGTGCACTTGGAGACCACAGCAGGAGGACTCTCTGTTTGCTCCTCAGTGTCTGCACTCTCTGAGATGTCAATTTTTAGGACAGGAGTGCGGCCTAGATGAAGTGCTGTTCCAAGACCCCTGGTTCAAAAGACAACCGGCGCGTGTAATAGCTACTGTTACACCATGGGAACCTGCAGCTTATTGATAGGTGCAGCCCTTATATGTACCTTGTTTCTATGTACATTTCGTTGGAGCTGCTTTTATTGAGGAGCGCTGTATAGCCCGAAAAGTACGGTAATTTATCAGACAAGGTAAACCCCAACCTCCTTTTTTTTTGGTCGTTGTAGAGTTTTGAATCGGATGCAAGGTTTTTTGCGTTGCCTACAGAGCAAACAGGGCTGTAGACGACACCATCAACCTGGCACTCCACTTCATCCTGCATCATCTGGACTCCCCGGGAACCTACGCCTGGATCCTGTTTGTGCACTTCAGCTCTGCGTTTAACACCATCCTCCCTGCTCTGCTCCAGGACAAGCGCTCCCAGCTCAACGTTCCCGACCCCACCTGCAGGTGGATCACTGACTTCCTGACGGATCGGAGGCAGTGCGTGCGGCTGGGGAAGAATGTCTCAGACACTCGGACTATCAGCACAGGAGCTCCAAAGGGCTGTGTACTTTCTCCTCTCACGACTTGTAAAACTGCTCAAGTTTGCGGACGACACCACCCTCATCGGGCTCATCTCGGACAGGGATGAGTCTGTCTACAGGAGGGAGGTGGACCCGCTGGTGTCCTGGTGCAGCGGCAACAACCTGGAGTTCAACGCCCAGAAGACAGTGGAGATGATCGTGGACTTCAGGAAAGTCACAGCCCCCTAACACCCCCTCATTATGATAGACTCCCCCATCACCACCGTGGACACCTTCCGCTTCCTTGGCACCACCATCACCCAGGACCTCAAGTGGGAGCCCTCCATCAGCTCCCTAGTCAAGAAGGCCCAGCAGAGGATGTACTTCCTGCAGCAGCTGAGGAAAGCCAAGTTGCCAGTGCAGATGATGGTGCAGTTTTACATGGCCATCATTGAGTCCATCCTCACCTCCTCCATCACCGTGTGGCACGCTGGAGCCACAGCCAGGGAAAAACAGAGACTACAGCGCATTGTGCGTTCTGCCTCCAGGGCTCTGGGACGAGCAGGTCGGATCACAGCTGACCCTCTCACCCTGGACATGGTCTATTTGAACCACTCCCCTCAGGCAGGAGGCTACGGTCCATCCGGATCAGAACCTCCCGCCACAAGAATAGTTTCTTTCCCTCTGCCGTTGGACTCATGAACACTTCTTAAACACCTGCCAATTTAAATGAAACTATTCATCACTCACTGCACTGTCACTTTCTGCACTACAACTTTAAATTGAATTGTAATCGTGTGTACATAGTAATGCCTATTTTTATTTATTTATTTTATACTATAGTAATTTTAAATAGTTTCTTAATGCATGCCCTTTGGATTGAAATAAGTTGTTTTTATTATTGCTCAGTGTTTTATGTTGCACCTCCATGCCGAGACAAGTTTGTGAATTGTGTTCATTCTGTCTACTTCCTGCTTCCGAAGAGTGCTGACGCTTCCCTGCTTGCTCCTGCTTGCTATAGCTGCTTTTAAATCAGTTTTTTTCTTCCAAACATTTTTTATTATGACTTTTTTAAGTCAACCAAAGATTTTAAGAGAATTTTTCGAGTGTTAATCAACAAATCTGACATGTCCGTGAGAAGAGAAACAAACTCCTGTAAACGCTTTTGGAAATTTCAACAAGAAATTCATGAGCTACAAGCATGGATATTTGCTTTGGAATCTGAAAAAGGACTGCACGATACAATCCCTGTGTCATCCAGTGGTAAGAAGTCCACATTTTTACCAGAAAAACAGTTACTTTCAACCTAAACCGGACTGACTCTGTGTCCTTCCCAAAACTTTCCAAAGGCCAAGCTTGGCACGGACTTCATGCGAAGCCTAAGCGATACAAAGATAATGTAACGCCACATAAAATACATCTTACAAACAGATTTTTACCACTTTCAAAGACTGAAGTAAATGAACAAAGGAAAAATGGGAGACATGACGTGGCGAAAAGGCAGACAGAGACAGAGAGAGAATCTTGGTGCAACATCGCTCAATGGTCGTCTTGATTGGGGATGGTGCCATAAGTCACGTGATGCGTGAAAAAATGAAAACAAATTCTTTTCCAGCGCCACAATCACTGAGATTATACGTCACGTATTTCTAATGTTTGGCCACACATAAAGGAGTTAAACAGCAGTGGAACACGACACACAAGTTTTTGAAAAGAAGACTATTCGACGTGCTTGATAAAATGGAAATAAAACATTCATGAGTGGACATCTTCCTAACATCGACAGGAATGTAGGCTGCTGGCTTCAGCTGAACCATGGCTGTCAAAAGAGGGTGCAACAAAAAGATTGCACACATTGAACTTCTATCTATTCTGGAAAGAGAGGACCTGTTTAAGAGAAATGGCCCACACCTATGCAGAGGTGGAGTGAGGGTGACATAGAACCTGCTCCACGCTCTGAGGCATTGGACTGGGCCTGGAAAAGGTCCTGAGCAGATAGTTAGAGAAGATAGGAATAAGAGAAGAATTCCTGCTCCATCAGCCCAAGACCGAGCCAATGTTTCAAGATCATCAGCACCACAACCACAACCTCTACCAAAGGATTTATTAGCAGTCGCTCCACCACCACCAGCAAAGAATTCAACTCCAGCTGCTCCACGACCACTCCACACCTCCAGCGAAGGACTCATCTGCAGCAGCATCACCACAATCTTCACCACGCGCAAGCGCAGGAGTCATTTCAGTTCTTTCCTGCACGGCCCTCATCAAAGGCCTTGGACCCATCTGTGGCGGGCCCGGCAGTATCCCCGCCATCGCCCCTGCCCTCAGAGCAGCCCTGGATCCCCCTGCAACATCTACTCCCACTACAGATTCCTCCTCTCCTTTCCATCTCCACTCTCACCCAGGGGCCTTCCCAGCCATCTTGAATATCTGATCAAATCAGGCTTTAAGATGGCTCCACTCACGCTAATTACAACCACATCAAAGAGTTCTGATATCAACGATGATGAACTCTCCCCTGACTGTTGCTACACAGCACAAAAATCGCCCACCTACACCCTCGGCCTTTCACCTGGTCCCAAACGCTAACAGGCTCCCGCTACGCCAACAAAAGCCCCCCACCTATCCCCTCTCACCTTTCACCTGGCACAAAATGCGAGTCAGACTGCCAATCTGAGAAATTTTATTCATATTCCCTGTAAAAAGATAACGCCAGTCTCACTGAAACTAATCTGAAACTTGCTGTGCTAAATGTCAGATCCTTATGTAACAAATCATTCTTAATTGATAATTTTATTCTCTTCTTATAATCTTGATTTTATGTTTTTAACTGAAACATGGCTTGACAAAAACACAGGAAATTTTGTTCTAATAGAATCTGCTCCACCCAACTTTATGTTTGAATCTGAAACACGAGAAAACAAAAAGGGAGGAGGTGTGTGTGCTTTTGTTAGAGATGAAATAGTTACCACAGGTTGTCCTTTGAGGCGTTTTCAACATTTGAGTAGCGTATCCTTTAAAAATTGAGCTAAAACAGTCTCCATCCATTCTCTACATTGTTTTATACAAGCCTCCTCAGCACTGCCAAAGTTTTATTGATGATTTTACTGAGATGTTTCCTCATAACAGGTTGATTTGAATGTTCATGTTGATAATATCTGTGACAGAAACGCTAAAGAGCTTCATGCTATCCTTGAAACTTTCGGTCTTACTCAGCACGTGAGTGGCCCCCCATACAGCAGAGGGCACACCACTTCTAATTACAAAAGGGGTTAATATTTCAAACGTCTCAATGTGGTCGATGTTGCTCTGTCTGATCATTTCTGTGTCTTCTTTGACTGTCTGTTTTTCCACCAGCTGGTTGTTGTCCGGAGGAGACACATAAATGACAGCACGGGAAAACTGTTTATGGAAATGATTAACTTTGAAAATGTCTCATGTTCTAATGTAAATGATTTGTTGAACTCTGTTACATCTAGTGTTTTGAATGTTCTCGACACCATTGCCCCTATGAAGGCTAAAATTGTTAAAAATAAGCAGAAGGCGCCATGGAGAAATGATGATTCGGTCAGGGCACAGAAAGGGAGTGCCGCCGGGCCGAACAAAAAATGGCGCAAGTCGAAGCTCCAGGTTCAGAAAGAGATTTACAGAGAGAAGTTGTACATGTACAACCTCATTTTATGTAGAACTAGGGAAGGATATTTTTCTGAAATAATTGGAAGCTGCAGTAACAACTCGCGTGTCCTGTTTTGCCACAGTAAACAGATTGAACAAACCCTCCAGCTCAGCTGCCGTTAGAACTCATTTCCACATCCAATGTGTAATGAGTTTGCATTATTCTTTAATGACAAAGTTCAGGGCATTAAAAATGCTATAAATTCTACAATGCAAAAAAATAACCCTCAAACCACCTACACACTTAGAGCTGACTCACTTTGCACCTGTAACTGACAAAACTGTCCAGGAGATCATCACCAGTCTGAGTTCATCTACATGCTGCCTCGATGTGTTACCCACCAGATTTCTAAAGTCTGTGCTGAACAGTTTTGTTAGCACCACTCACTCAAATAGTTAACATGTCGCTTCAATCTGGAACATTCCCAATGTCTTTGAAAACTGCGGTCATAAAGCCTCTCCTAAAGAAGAGCAGTCTTGATGCCGCAGTACTGAGTCATTACCGGCCCATCTCTAATCTGCCATTTTGGGGCAAAGTCCTTGAAAAGGTTGTTTACCAACAGCTCACTGATTTCCTCTTAATAAACAACTCATTTGATGTTTTCCAGTCAGGTTTTAGACCTCATCACAGCACTGAGACTGCTCTTGTCAAGGTGACAAATGACATCCACCTGAACACTGACGCGGGCAAAGCCTCAGTCTTAATTCTGTTAGATCTGAGTGCTGCTTTTGACACTGTCGATCATGGGACCCTCTTACAGAGACTAGAGGACTGGGTGGGCATCACTGGCACTGCCGCTAAACTGGTTAAAGTCCTATCTGGAAGACAGGAAGTACTTTGTTCGAAATTGGTAACTGTGTCTCAGACCAGATGCCCCTGACCTGTGGGGTGCCCCAAGGGTCAATCCTGGGACCCCTTCTGTTCAACCTCTACATGCTGCCGTTAGGTCAGTTGATACGCAGCGAAGAATTGTGTCCTATCACAATTATGCAGACGACACTCAGATCTATGTTTCACTGACGGCAGGTGAATATGGACCAGTGGATTCACTCTGTCACTGCATCCAACAGATCAGTGTGTGGATGCAAAACAACTTTCTCCAGCTGAACTCAGACAAGACTGAAATCATCGTCTTTGGCCCACAGAAACAAAGAGAAAGTGTTAACAGTCACCTCCAGAGTCTCGCTCTAAAACCTACAAATCAAGTTAGAAATCTGGGGGTAATAATGGACTCAGACTTGAATTTTAACAGCCACGTCAAATCAATAACATCAGCAGCTTTTTACCATCTAAAAAACATTGCCAAAATCAAAAGTATAGTGTCTAAACCAGACCTGGAGAGACTTATCCATAGCGTTTGTCTCTAGTAGATTAGACTACTGTAACGGCCTGCTCACTGGCCTCTCCAAACGAGCTGTAAAACAGCTGCAGTACATCCAGAACGCTGCTGCTCGGGTCCTGACTAGAACCAGGAAGTACGATCACATTAGTCCTGTGCTCAGGTCTCTGCACTGGCTCCCTGTGGCTCAGAGAATAGACTTCAAAGCAGCTCTGCTTGTATACAAGTCTCTCCATGGCCTAGCACCAAAGTACATCTCGGACATGTTAGTGCCATATGAACCATCTCGGACTCTGAGGACCTCAGGGACCGGCCTCCTGCTGGTGCCCAGAGTCAGGACTAAACATGGGGAATCTGCGTTTCAGTTTTTATGCAGCTAAAATCTGGAACAGTCTTCCTGAGGATGTGAGACAGGCCGCTACTCTGCAATGTTCAAATCTAAAGCTAAAAACTGTTTTGTTTGGCTGTGCATATGACTGAAATGCTTTTCTTTGCACTCTTCTCTTTTATGTCTTGAACTATTTGACGGATAGCCTGAAAATGGCACTTTTAAATTAAGATTTTGTGATTTCTTGTACAGCCTCTTGTACAGGCTTTACTGGCAGATGACAATGGATGATGGAGGAGGTGGTGTTAGAGAGACTTCTGAGACCTCAATATTCTATGACGGCTTTACTCCTCCTGGCTGGTTCAGTAGAGTTGTGATCGCGGAGTGGGCATTGGTCAGAATGCAATGAGGCTGGAGGGCACTTTACTTTCCTTTATTAAAGATAATGAGCGTGCATGTGTCTTGGTTGGGTGTGTGTGTGTGTGTGTGGTTCTGTAAATACAACAGATAAACATAATATTAGAAACAATTTCCATACATAGCAACCTACTAACGAGCTATAATGATAATATGTTGTGATATTTGGTAACAATGCATAAACAATTGTAATAAAAGGACATAAATAGGACATAAAGCAAACCCTCTGCAGCCACCTGAAAAATGTAGGCCACAAATTCTCTATTAACAAATAATAACTATAACTCCCATAAGTTCACCCAGAGAAACACATTCCAACAAACATATGTATAAGGCTGATTTAAACATACAGATACATTAATAATATCACTGAAAGAATAAACCAAATCACACAAATGACATAGATTAGCTTAGCATTAGCACTTAGCTTGAAGCTAATACAGGTAATAAGCAGGAAAAAACTTTGGTAACAACTCCTAGCATTGAGATTCTTATCTGGACCCCCATAATAGAGCACGGCAGAACACCCACCTGTCTCATGGACGCACACTAAGCTCTAACACACAGAACCGGGGGCTAAGGGAACATGCTGCCGCCATCTCTGAGGCACAGATCATTCTAAACACAGGAAACGTTCCGTCTGCTTATTAAGCGTTCGCGCCCCTGGTGGTCAGGTTTTGTACTGCACCTTAACGAGGTATAAATACACCATTACAGCCATGTCTTCATAACAGTAAAATCGGTTCATACTTGGAGAGAGCTAATGAAAAGATACAAATTTAACAAATTTGCGCCAGCTCGGCCGCTGGTGTTGGCGGGCCAGAGCCCCCCGGTTCCTCTGAAACACTGCTCTGTCAAAGCACACACGCGTGATGCTACAGACACAGGAAAGAACAGCTTTGCTGATGATTTGGTGTAAATGTCCCATGCGTAAGGACCGTGTGCTTCGCGTGTTTGGAAGTCTGCTCATTAACCAGGAACATTACGCACCGTGGCACCGGAAGGCAGTGTGTTTTCTGGGCTTCGTCGTTGGATTGAAAGGGCTGCGTGAGTGCACGGTACGTCAGACCGCTGTGCGTGATATGCGTGTTGCTTCAAGGGTCGGGTTATGAAAGGTGGACCGCGGTCTTGTCCGGGGACATGTGCACTTTTGCTTTAGGCGTGTCTAAATTCATAAGCTCCATGAATATGTGTCGGATTGTAATCAAACACACATAATTTTACAGCTTAATGTGACTATGGATGCGAAGGAAAGATAAAAATACAGATCCGTTGTCACCAGTTTAGTGCTTTCCCGTTGTCCATTTCATAATGTTGCATATATTTCAATGCTCAGTCTAGGCTATTTTTAATAGACTGCTGCAGGTCAGAGAACTCCAAAAACATGCATGATACTGTCCGTAGCCTGGATTAACTGTTTTCTTCTTAAAGCGTGGCTGCTGCCGTGGCTCGGCGCGAGCGAGGCTGCCGTTGGCGTGGTTGCCACCGTGGATCGATGTAAGCGTGGCTGCCGTTGGAGTGGCATGAGTCGGTGTAGCAGGCTAGCATGAGTCGGCATAATGGTAATGGGGTGAATGGGATGAGGGGTGAATGAGAGAAAATGATGAGCGCGTGTGGGCGGGGTGGGAGGGGTGGGAGGGTTCTAACCCTGTGGTTAGAGCCTGTTCTATGTCATATGTGCTAATAGCAAAGGCTACACTCGTACACTTACAACCATAGTTACGTTAGGTAACTTGGATTTCAGCTGTAGCTGTAGCAGTTGGTGTAGAGGAGGGATGAAGGGATGAAGGGATGAAGGGATGAAGGGATGAAGGGATGCGTGTGGGTGGGGGTTGAGTGCACTGCAAAGAGGGGGATGAGAGAAATTATGAGATGAGAAAGATCGAGAACAGAGCGAGCAAGCACGGGGGTAAACAACCTGGGGTAATACAACCTGGCTCTCCCCACCAGGGGGAACTGAGAGGTCAGGCTGCGGACCCGTGGAGCGATAATGATGTCATCAGCTGAGGGCACTCTGTAGAGGGAAGTGCGGAGGCTGACGGCAAGTGGATATTTATCATCATAGCGTGTGAAAGAAATGCCTTCGGACTTCGGCCCACTGCAAGCCGCGGTCCGGTCTCTGGTGTCTACGTGCGAGGGGACGCATACGGAAGCCTTCTTTATAGTTTATCCATGTTTCTTGGTCCAGGTCTGCTTTGCACTTGTCAAGTCAGGTTTCACAGTTTTTTAGTGCTGTTGTCCTGTTTTTAGTAATGTAATATTGTTATGATGTTTTTACTTCTCTGAAAGTAAAGTCGTAGAGATAAAACATTAAATTGTGGTGGGATTTTGTAGTCTGGCCCCCGGACCTTAGCCCTTTAAAAAATCTGGCCCCCTGGACAATATAATTGGAGACCCCCGGCTTAAACCCTAAACACACTGGCTCTGTGTTTCTCAATGGCAAAGCCGATCACATGTGCGTTTAGACACTTGTAACGGTTCCTCTGTGAAAATAACGACATAAAAAGACTTGCATTTACCGTCTGTACAGGCTGAGCACGAGCACGCGAGGTTTTCAAAAGTAGCCTAAACTTGAAAGCACACATTTACAGTCATTCTGGCCCTGGGCTCCTTCAAACAATCCATAACTTCTCCAGGAATGTGTGGGTCTGATGGTAAGTGCACAACAACTCTACGTATATTGACTGGGATACGCGCCTACGCTCGCGTCAGGCGTCAATGAATAGGTTGGATTCTATCTACGCGCGCATGACGTGCGGCTCCCTACGCGCGTCCTGCGCGTGCAGTGTGGCCATTCTCATTCACTTTTAAGTCTGGCTAAAAAAAAAAACCCAAATGGACCAATTTTACGCGTGCGTAGGGCGAAATGCGTGTGTTTAGGGACTTAGGTTTCCCTTTTCAAAAAGATGAAGAGGGCAACTATCGAAGAACAGCAGACAGGACTACATAGTCCTGACGGTGCGCGTGAACATGTGTGCGCGCAGGAGCACGAGTGGACACTGAACAATGGCGTTGACGCACAGATGCTTCACGCACGTACGCGGCACGGAGGTGAAATCGAAGTGAGGACCTACAGCCGCGCCACAGCTGTCCATATCACGGTCTGCATCACCGTCTGCGTAGGCTGCTGCCACAGTGCGCGCGCAGACTGCCGCGGCGTGTGCACGGTGCGTGTGTGCACGGTGGGCGCGCATAGCCCCCAGCAGCAGACGTAAATAAAAGCAGAGAATGAAATAAATAAGTGCATCCTATAGCGTCATCCGCAGTGAGCCCACTCCTCTCACTGCATCAGACCGAGGACCAGCGTCAAGGCTGCGTGCGGACGCACCGCACGTCCGGCAACACATTTCAACATAAAACTCACAACAAGAATGAATAGTCCTTAATTTAGCTTGGTTAACTGGTTAACTGGTGTTAACCAGTCACGTTGTGATTAGAGGGAATGTGTTTATTTTATGCTGCACGCGATTATTCAAATTATGGGAGTTACTTCTGGCGAAAGCTGCACTTTGGCTCGTTCTAAAAGAAGCAGGTAAGGCCTGCCAATGTCCAACCATGTGTGCTGGTATTACAGAGAGCTCTCATGTGGGTTCCTTTGTCTTTTTTTGGGACACATTTGGCCCATAAGCTTCACAGATGCAGACAACCTCTGACAGGCCTGCACCTGATACACACCTTATGGACTGTGACTTGCTATTGCAAGTATCCAAACAAACATGCGTGCTGTACACGTTATAGCCCAGAATAAACCCAGAATAAGCCTAATCAAGTCTGCAGGGAACTCGACAACCACGTTGACATTTTACTCTGAAAAGCGTCGTACCGTGTCCCTACACGTTTGCCTTTGTTTTGACAAACCTGGCTGAGGACACAACCGGAGAACAGCGATCACCGAACGGAGGAATAAGAGCTGCCCGTGTGAGAGTATTCGCACACGGCATCATTTCCCTGCGTCTCCGCACCTCCTCAACGCAGACCAGACCGTTTGACCTGTGTGCGTGAAAGCGGGAGGCGCGACTACGGCTTCGGGCTCCCGAGCTGAACACGTCGGAGCGGTGAGGGCTGTCTCCCCGCCCTGAAACCGCTACAGAGGGAGAGCAGAGGAGCGCACACCAGCGCAACATCGACATTTGGATCGACTGCTCAGGTGCGTCCGGCAGCAGCAGAGGCGCGGGCACACGGCACAGGGATGCGGCAGCCGAGGCGGGCCCGGGCTGATGATTCTGTGATATCAGCCGTCTCCAGGAGCCACTTGTGATTTGATCTTGTTCTGTGAGCGCAGGAGAACGGCTCCTTCTCTCGGTTCCAAATAAAGGCCCATGACTTAGCGGTAAGAGACCCCAATCTCTGCCATAAAGGCGTGTTCTGCTGCGGTGCGTGGAGCTGTGACCGTGCACGGGCAACACACGGGAGGAGACACTTTTATATCTACAGACCGGGGATGCTGTCATTTCCCTGCGGCCTGTGATCCGCGCTGCGCAGAGACACTGGACATCAGCATCAGCCATCTTCCTCTGCTTCCTGTCCCCTCCTCCTGCTCCTGCTCCTCTTCCTTCCCACCACACAGTCCCCTATAACCCTGCCATTATGGAGACCACCAAGCTGCCCCCCAGCCCGTCCTCCCCCACCACTGGCTTCACGGTGCCCTCCGCGGAGAAGGTGGATGGCTTCCCGCGGAGGTCCATGCGCCGGGCCCGCCAGAGAAGGTCCCACAGCTCGTCCCAGTTCCGCTACCAGAGCTCCCAGGTGGAGCTCACCCCGCTGCCTCTGCTCAAAGGTGAGTCCTGACTCCAAGCCCCACAGCAGCGCTCTGCCCCGGGGACAGGGATCGGAGAGGGCCTCAAGTATTGGGCTTCTCAGAAGTAACTGATCCCCATGGCAGCCTGCTTGATGTTATGATGACAGATCATATTCGGCGTAGGCCTGTGGAGTATAGGCCGGCAAAGCGTAGGCCTGTGACGTGTAGGCCTGTGGAGCGTAGGCCTGTGGAGTATAGGCCGGTGGAGCGTAGGCCTGTGGTGTGTAGGCCTGTGGCGTGTAGGCCTGTGGAGCGTAGGCCTGTGGAATATAGGCTGTGGAGCCTGTGGGAGCGTGTAGCCTGTGGAACATAGGCCTGTGGAGCGTAGGCCTGTGGCGTGTAGGCCTGTGGCACGTAGGCCTGTGACGCGTAGGCTTGTGGCGCATAGGCCTGTGGCGCATAGGCCTGTGGTGTGTCGGCCTATGGATCTTAGGCCTGTGGAGCGTAGGCCTGTGGAGCTCAGGCCTGTGGATATTAGGCCTGTGGAGCTTAGGCCTGTGGAGGGTAGGCCTGTGGAGCTTAGGCATGTGGAGCGTCGGCCTATGGATCTTAGGCCTGTGGAGCGTAGGCCTGTGGAGCTTAGGCCTGTGGAGCGTAGGCCTGTGGAGCGTAGGCCTGTGGAGCGTAGGCTGGTGGCTGCTCAGCCTGTGGATATTAGGCCGTGGAGCTTAGGGCTGTGGAGGGTAGGCCTGTGGAGCTTAGGCCTGTGGAGGCGTCGGCTATGGATCTTAGCGTGGAGCGTAGGTCTGTGGAGCTTAGGCCTGTGGAGCTTAGGCCTGTGGAGCTTAGGCCTGTGGAGCGTAGGTCTGTGGAGCTCAGGCCTGTGGAGCTTAGGCCTGTGGAGCGTAGGCCTGTGGAGCGTAGGCCTGTGGAGCTTAGACCTGTGGAGCTTAGGCCTGTGGAGTGTAGGCTGGTGGAGCTTAGGCCTGTGGAGCGTAGGCCTGTGGAGCTTAGACCTGTGGAGCATGGGCTGGTGGAGCAGTAGTGCTCCGACCTGTGCATACTGTTGTTAGTGTGGTGTGTGAGTGATTGGTGGTGGGCCCCGCCCCAGGGCAGCTTTGGCTGCATTGGGAGCTTACTACCAGTATGGAAAAATTACTATTATGATGATGGTTAAGCTGATCGGTTATTGCTAAATATGCCAAGCTTTGTGCGGCCAACCTCAAGGTTTTGAGTTCAATTCGTGGCTTCTACAATTTGCGGAATGTCCTCCCTGCTCTTCATGCAACACTGTCCTGTAAAGCAAAAGGCCAAAAAATGCTTTGTAAACAATAATGATGTTGGTTATGTTGATAGTCAGACAGGTCTGATGTGGGGTCATCTGCTCCTTGCACCAGGATACAGTTGTATCACATTCAGTTTTTTCATGGTAGAAACCCTAAGATTAGGTAAGACACTTCACCCAGGCCTGTTAACATGACGCGTCAGCGGGGTCACAGAACGGCTGCCACTGGTGTCCAGAGATCACTGCTTTATATAAATTACTTCTATTACTATTACTTTATTTGATTTGATTTAACCTTTATTTATCCAGGTAGGGTGATGGACAACCGATTCTCATTTACAGTGACGACCTGGTCAACACTACACCGGTTGTGCCATTAGCAGTTTAAAAGAGACTAAAACAATAACTGCAGAATAAGTGGGATGATGACATAAAAAACCTGCAGGATTACTTCAGGTTTCCTCCCTATAAAGTGGTGCCAAGCATTGTCATTCTCAAACATACAAGAATGAAAGTGAAACAAAACTCCAGAGTCCTTTCAATTTGATTATCTTTTACAATCTGCTACAACATTTTCATATCTTTTGTAATCCAGACCTTGAATCTCAGGTCGGTGTTATTTGGTGCAAAACATTGGTCATAAGCCAACCAGCAATGTGTTGATTATCTCCGTCCAGGTTGTAAGCACAGATTTGACCCAGGTGATTGTTAATTTCCTCCAAATGACTCAACCGTGTGTCATCTGCCAGTAAGACAGGAACCCCTGGCACATCATTACTCTCGATGTTCTTCCATTGAGCTTCTTACTCTGTCACACCAGCACAGCAATGCTCTGATTTGAGCGCAAATAAAGTTATTTTTTTTTACTCATTGAATACTCTACTCTACTCTTGAATAGCCACTTGGGGATGGAATAGATAGAGAAATCTGGGCAAAACATTCATTTTTATAGTTTCAATCCTTCGACGTAGAATGGGATAAGGTCTGGTATTATAGTGAAGAAAAGAGGGGTATAATTTTTTTTCTGAGATTGTTGTTGGTCTTTAATTATTGATGTTGGACCATCGTAAAGAGCACCAATATTTTTTGTGTTCTGTCCAATCAATTGAGACGCCATAAATTGTTTCCAGTTGTCTAATATATTGGGTCAATGGTTCAAGTATAAAGCAAACAACAGGGGGGACCAAGCACAGCCCTGTCTCACCCCTCAGTGGGTCTGTCAAGAGGCCATTCATTTTGATTCTTGATGTTGGGTTATCGTAAAGAGCCCCAATATTTTTTTATAATTAAATCAGCTATAGGAAATCACTCAGTACTTTAAATAAATAAGGCCATCTAACGGAATGAAAAGCTTTTCTCCAGACTTATTATTACAGCTTTGTTTTGTTGTTTTTGTATATGGTTTATTATGTGTAAGGATTGTCTTATATTATCTTTGTCGTCTGCCAATAAACCCTGTCTGATCATTGTGCATTGAATTTGGAAGTATTTGTTCCATTCGTTTGGACATAATTGAAGTGTATATGTACGATAGTCCACATTCAGAATAGAAATGGGACTATATGAAGCACGATCGAGTCGGTCCTTCCTAGAGCTGAGCTCAATATATCGATATTGTGATACATTGTGACTGACTTCTTGGAAATACGCGTACCATACAGAGATGCATATCGTGATCATTTTAAACAACATAAAGTCATTAGAAATTGTCAAGTTCTACACTTATAAACCTACAGACTGAAGGCTGAATCTGAGGAGCTGAAAATGTGACTTAATCATAGGACAGTTGTATTCTGATACTGAGAACTGTGTGAACATGACATTCGAATGCGTTTTGTTATTGTACTTAATCGAAACAGAATTTCATATATCATATCATATCAAGTTCTGTGTATCGGGATTCGTATCATAGCTTGAACCCTGTATTGGGATACATATTGTATCGCGAGGTACTAGGCAAGACCCAGCCCTCGTATCATATCTCTAATACCCTTTTTAGGTATTAGAGATATGATGGCTTCTTTCCAACTAGGAGGAGTCTGAGGTCTTTATGGGTCCAATTTAAAGTTGATAAAAGCAGAGGAGTTAGGCTTAATCCCTGCTCCCCGTGCCCTTAGCCCTACCCCTACCCCTACACGTACCACTTCAAAATGAGGGCCAAGGTGAAGTGCTGAAAATACAGCCCTTGGAAAAGTCCTTCTTAGTTTGTTCTTATGTCTAATTAATAAACCTGATGGTTTGTGAGGATGTTGGGTGATGGTGATTACTATATTGATTAGTAAACGATGTTTGTGAACTTTGGCAGACTGATGCTGTTGTTATAGAATATTTTTATTTGTGTGTTTTAAAAATAGACATAGGTCTTGTGTAACCTATTGACCTTGTTCCGCCTCGCCCACTTTTCCCTCTTTTTCCCACGTATCGCCTCTTCTGTTGTAATCACACTTCTGATCCAGCGGGAAATCCGTTGGTGTAAATGGAGAACGAGGGAAGTAGATTGATTTGTGTAAAATGTCCAATGTTCATGTGACCAACAAGTCAACTCTGCACTGATTCCCTGGGGGGCCTGAAAAAGGATTTTTAGTCTGTAGAACTTAACTTATTTTTTCTGGAGGTCGCAGCCCTGTGTTCACTAATACAACCGGAAGGAGGATTACGTGGAATGGCGGTGCAGTGAATATACTCTGTCAGGTGGGTCAAACAATTGTGCAAAATAAGCAGTGCAAATGGATAAATTGTTGGAGAGCTCATTAAAGTGACTGTTCTTGTGGAGAGGTTCTGGTCCAAATAAACTGTAGCCTCCAACCTGAGGGAAGTGGCTCAAATAGTCCATGTCCAGGGCTAGAAGGGTCAGCGGTCTCCATCTCGGCTTCATTGCTCCGCCTCCTGTGCGCGCGCGTCTGTGTTGGATCTCTGCTTCTCTTGCTCCACTGCAGACCCCGGGCACACAGGCCCCACAGTAGGTAGAAAGAGGCTGTCTCCCCGCTCTGCTAAAGAGTAACCTTATAACTTAAAAACTCATAAAAATAATTTAAGTGCTTATTGATTACTTCTGTGAGTTTATTTCAAACTCCTCCTACCCCCTGGTCTGAAGTGTGCATCTTAATTTGCTCCGTTTGATGGGGTGTGCAGCCCGTTGCCTCAGCCATACCGCTCACTGCTGAAGAGAAAAGGAACACCCCTTCATCTCTCATTCACACGCAAAATGAAGGGGTAGGGCTGAGGCGAAGGGCTAAGAAGTAGAACTGAGATGGGGCCTAAGTGTGTCTTTTAGAGCTTCGTACCACTCTGAGGTGAACCTGTCACTCCCCAGACATGTATTGTTTTTAGTCTATTGATTGCACTTTGAATTTCAGTAGTTGTTATGGCAGCACCGTATTATCAGCACCAAATTTTTAGTTTTGCTCTTTGGTCATGGCGGGTAAATTGAGAGTGTCAAAAAAGATTGTATTTCTTCTTTATTATATTTATTTATTTATTATATTTTGGTGAAAGGTTTTTTTTAATAAATGGATACAAACCATGATTGTATTTGGTCTTGTTTGGGTAAAATAACCTTTTTCTGCCTATCTTGTATTTTTAAAAATATTCTTTTGGCCTGTTGTTTGCTAAGCTTCCAAGCTAATAATTTAGAGAATTTTTAACCACTTTCATAATATATTTGTTTGGTGAAGAGCATTTTTTTAAAAAAATACTTTGTTCACAACCTTTAATGAAAACCTTTAACAGTAATTTCTTGATGACTGCACTGATATGTTGCATTGAATCATGGGTGATGTAGTATCCTCTTGTTAGCTTGTTGGCTTGTTGCTAACGCTCCTCCTGGGCTGTGTGTGCGTGATTGTACCTGCTGTGTCGCTGTGTGTGTCTGTGGCCCATGGGGGCGTTTCCATAACTCCCGTCCCACAGTGCACCTCTCTCAAATATGACATCAGATTATTACACTTTCTCAATGTGTCTGTTTTTCTGATCCTCAGAAAAACACTTGGTTTAGAATTTTCCCAGATCTGCGGTAAATGACAATCTGCTGCTCGTTAGGATGAGATATGAAGAGGTGTCAGTTTTGAACAGGAAGTCAAATGACCTGCTTCTATTACTAAGCTATTTTAGATCAATATTGCCGTTTACAATGAACAAACATAATACAGTATGTCTCCTTTAAAGATTTGAGTCAGATTTCAAAGTGCACTGTGAACTGAATGAACTGAATCTAAATAAACATGTTCACATTTGTCAAGTCCAAAATGTTGGTGTGATAATGCAGACGCTCGCCCACATACCCTAAGGCTGTCAGTCTGAGCCCCCGTACTTCCCCCTGCATACAGTGGTGTCTTCTCTCACACCAGGATTGTGTAGTCTGAATGTGCTTGTGCGAGTTTGTGCTTAGCTGGATCCGGTGCCCGGTGTGAGCACAGACTCTGACCTGCTTACCTGTCCTGTCAGAACAGTGGACGTCCTGCACAAAGAGACCAAGACAAAGGAGAGATCGCTGTGGTGATCCTCACTGCCCAATCCTCTGATACGGTCACTGTGCATCGCTTAACCCTGTCAGCGCTGTCTGTAAGTCTGTGCCAGTCGAGAGAGAAGAGAGAGAGGGGGAGAGAGCGAAAGAGAGAGAGAGAGTGTATAGGACAGAGAGAGAAGCGAGAGAGAGGAGAGAGGAAGAGAGAGAGAGAGAGAAGTGAGAGAGGGAGAGAGGAGAGAGCGAGAGAAAGTATAGGACAGAGAGAGAAGCGAGAGAAAGGAGAGAGAGAGAACTGAGAGAGAGGGTGGACACACAGAAAGAGAGGGGAGAGAGAGAGCGCATGAGGGAGAGAAGAGTGACAAACGAGAGCAAGAGAGGAGAGAAAGCCTGAGAGAGAGGGGGGTAAAGTGAGAGAGAGCAGAGAGCGAGAGAGTGAAAGAAAGAAAGAAAGAAAGAGAGGAGTTAGGGAAAGGGGAGGTCTGCTGCTGTTGCATGTAGGCCATGAGTGTGCATGTGAAGTTGTGTGAGACCCCAGGGAGTGGTCATGTTCTCACTCCTGCTGCAGAAAATCTGGCCAGAGGAGCGGAGTCAGAGGAGCAGAGAAGAACCAGGGGCTGGTCCTCAACAAACACATTATCAGACCTGAAAGAGATCTGTGAGGATAAATGTGGTCAAATCAGATTAGAATTCTGTGTTTTAGACGTTTGAACCATGCGTATTTATTTAAGCACAACACAGAACCTGCAGATGAACAGATAGAGGAGAAGGCGAGGGCATCTGATACAGTGATACAAGAGGACCCTTGTTTCTCTGATGATCATCTTCTCCTTCCTTGTCCGACCATGTTCCTGCGCCTACCATGCCGTCCTCCTCTCGGCTCCTCCTGGATATGCTCAGGTCTAAGCTGAAAATCTGAGGGGACCGAGCTTTCTCTGTGGCGGGGCCCAGGCTCTGGAACAGCCTCTGCATGTCAGAGCTGCATGTCAGAGCTGCATGTTAGAGCTGCATGTTAGAGCTGCATGTTAGAGCTGCATGTTAGAGCTGCATGTCAGAGCTGCATGTCAGAGCTGCATGTTAGAGCTGCATGTTAGAGCTGCATGTCAGAGAGCTGCATGTCAGAGCTGCATGTTAGAGCTGCATGTTAGAGGGCTGCATTAGAGCTGCATGTCAGAGCTGCATGTCAGAGCTGCATGTCAGAGCTGCATGTTCAGAGCTGCATGTCAGAGCTGCAGTTGTAGCTGCATGTTAGAGCTGCATGTCTGCAGTCAGAGCTGCATGTCAGAGCTGCATGTCAGAGCTTAGCGCATGTCAGAGCTGCATGTCAGAGCTGCATATTGTCAGAGCTGCCATGTTAGAGCTGCATGTTTAGAGCTGCATGTCAGAGCTGCATTGTGAGCATGTAGAGCTGCATGTTAGAGCTGCATGTTAGAGGTGCTGCATGTCAGAGCTGCATGTCAGAGCTGCATGTCAGAGCTGTGCATGTTCAGAGCTGCATGTCAGAGCTGCATGTCAGAGCTGCATGTTAGAGCTGCATGTTAGTGCTGCAGCGCATGTCAGAGCTGCTGTAGTCAGAGCTGCATGTCAGAGCTGCATGTCAGACGCTGCATGTTAGAGCTGCATGTTAGAGCTGCATGTCAGAGCTGCATGTCAGAGCATGCATGTCAGAGCTGCATGTCAGAGCTGCATGTCAGAGCTGCATGTTAGAGCTGCATTGTCAGAGCTGCATGTCAGAGCTGCATGTCAGAGCTGCATGTCAGAGCTGCATGTCAGAGCTGCATGTTAGAGCTGCATGGTAGAGCATGTTTTTTTTTACTTGACCCAACAGCAGAAACATGTGTAGAAGCTGCTGCAGTTGTTGAAAAACGTCATAGAGTTTGTGCGCCTAAAAGGACATGTTCCTCTAATACAACAGCCATTTGTTTCCAATAAGATTGAGTGAAGGGAATGATGGCATTTAAAGTTGCAGTATCCATCTTATTATCAACATAGGGCAGGCAACGTTGTGAAGGATTCCTCCCCTCCTGCATTCGCCCCGCTGTCCTCTGGCAGGCGTTGAGCCTCTGGGCCAGGACCAGCCGCAGTAATGGTGCGTTCAGACCGCGGCGTCAAGTTCATGCTCAAAGTGGCACAGGCCTGTCTGTGTTGAGTTTGCATCTTCTCCCTGTGTCTGCGAAGTATTCCTCCTACCACTAAAGACATGTACAATAGGCTCCTCCCTCAGTGGACTTAATAACTCTACTGCCCAAGGACGACAGCTGTAAATTAGCACCTGGTCCAAAGCATCTCTCCTGAGAAGGTTAAGCTATATTTTTGCACTGTCCCTGTCTCAAAAATATTAATTGAAAATTTATTTTATTTTTTTAAGTCTTTGAGGACGCGTGTCCAGAGGTACTCGAATCCCACGTTTTGAACATTTGACGTGGCGCGTTTTATAAACCTTTTAAGTGCTGACGGACACTATCCAGGGCCTACGTAATCAGAGACTACGCTCCAGTGACGTACCTACCCCATTCATTCAAAAAACAAAACGTGCAACTGTAAAACTCATCCAGATGCAGCTCTTGGAGCTCACTCAACTCTGCTCCCCTCTGAAGTATCTGGGTGGACCCAGACTAGCCCGCGAGCCGTTTTTGGACTTTGTAAAGTAAATACACCAAACCACTCTCCCAACCTGGTCTGCCATCGCACCAGAGAACAGCCACACCGGGAAATCCAACAGCTCCGCCACTGCACATGTGCGCTGGACGCCTGGTCAGTTTATGTTTCTGACCAAAGCGTCTGCCTTCAAATGTACAGGCATTCAACTCTTTCACACACATGCACGCACACGCACGTACACGCACGCACAACGCACGCACACACATACGTACACGCACACACACACCACGGACGCACACATACGTGCACGCAGTCACACACACACTTCCTCCAGCTCTTCCTCACACACCTCCGCCAGCTCTTGCTCACACAACTTCCTCACACACTTCCTCACACACGTCCACACACACACACACACACACACACACACACACCATAGGTAAGAGTACAATGGAGAAGATTGACTGGTAAATTTGCCTTTCGACTCGGCTCCTTCTTCACCAGAAATGGCTGACGGATAGTCTGAGGAGGCTGAAGGTGAAGGGGATGGGATCACATCAGGAGTAAAGAGGGGAGAGTGGTCCATTTGACTGTGCTTTGTAAAGTGCGTGCAGCCCAAAGCAGCACAAAGCAGCACCCACAGTGTCACATGACCAGGCTGTGGCGCTCAGCTGTTCCTGTGTTCTCTCTCCTTCTGCCATCTGAACTGTGAGCTCACTAAACGCACTAATATCACCACCGTGACCAAACCCCGGCAAGAGGCTTCGTCCTGCTACTTTGTGGCACAGTTGAGTAGAGGTTCTATTTATAGGTGGGTAATATTCAGTGAGGGTGAAGTTGGGTAAATTGGGCCACTTTTTTGGAAATATTTAGCCATAAAATGATCTGTGATGTTTTATGAGGGGAAAATGAAACTTTAACAGTATTGATTTGTCAAAACATGTTTGACATGAAGTGTTTTCCCTGAATTTCCCTGAAATGTTTCATGCTAATGCACAGAAATGGGATAAAATTATGGAAAAAACCATGGTTCATTTTAGCTTAACAACTTCAGCAAAAATGATCCAGAGTGTAAATTGACTTTTGGCAAGCGATAAATGTTTATTTTGTAAGTAAAATACTGTAAAACTATGTTTTTCCTGTTCACTTTATTTGCAGAGCTCATGTAGCTTAATTTACCACAGAAAATGATCTGAACCTTATTTGACTGAAGCCACACTTCTCTTGACACTGGTACCACTATCTCACAGAGGTGGCAAGTATTTGTACTTCATAACTGTACTTCAATAGATTTTTCAACAGAGCTGTCTTATCTCTAACATATACCTTTACCACTTGATTCAAGTCAAATGAATCATAATGAATTCATTTAAAACCTATAATTCAATTGGCAGTCCCATCAACTGTATGTTTTATTTTTACTTGAAGCACATTTATAATGGTATACTTTAGTACTTTTACTTAAGTAAAGGAGGTGTACTTTGACTTTTACCAGAAACATTTTATTTGTACTTTGACTTGAGCTGTGAACTTCAATACTTTTGCCACTTCTGCTGTGCAAACAAATGCAAAATGTATCATCAGCAGACCAGTGTAATTTGAATTGGTTTATAGTGAATTCCTGGTGTAGATGCAGGAGCTGTGCCCCTTCAACCTTGGGTGGCCCATTTTACCTTAAACGTTCATTCCTGTTTAAAGAGGATTTTTTAACAAAGATTATCTTCTTAACTCCTCTTTCAAACCATCTCTTCTCCTGCTTAGAATCTTCTCCCCACTGTCTTCAAAAGAGTGGCTTGTGTCTTTGAGATGAAGATGCACGGTGCTCTTTAATCCTGAATTTGTTTGCCACTGAAGATGTTAAAGTTGCACGATGTACCGTTTCTGGTGGAGGGTACACCACCGAGTTGTCTTCGTGGAGATGCTATTACTTTGCCTGGAAGGTTCCACAGTATGACATTAAACTTAGCTATCTTTTATGTATGTGTGTTTTTATTGCAAAAAAACCCATGCATTACTGTGAATGGGCCTCTCTTCTTCTTCTTTGGTGTTTTATGTTGGTTGGTATCCATAAAGTGTCACATTATCGCCACCTGCTGTAGTTGTACGTCTTCAAAGTACGTGTTTTACGCTATACCGTAAAACAAAGACAAAAAACCAGGAAGGGAAGGTGAGGGAGAAAAAAAAAAGGCCTCTCCACAGATCTGACCTGTAACTTGGCCTAGTTACATCACCTGCTTCTCTCCATGAGATGAATGCCATTTTGTGGAACTTTCCAGGCAAAACAATAACACATCTCTGAGGACAAGCATCCAACAGAAATATTACATAGTGGACCGTTAGGGCTTGACAGGAGTAGTTTCCACAAATCATTTTTTTACTTTTCCACTACTTACTTTTCCACTACTTTGTACATCTACTTAAGTTATATTATTTTCAAGTAAAAGTATCTTACTTGAGTACAGATTTTGGCTGCTCCACCACCTCTGCTCATGACCATGTGGGATCTATCCTTAAGTTCATGTAAAAGAAGAACTTTCACAATGGGCCATTTCTCTTTGAGCATTTTTTTAAGATAGACAGGAAAAAGCATCAAGAAGTTTCGGTTTCTAGGACACCCAAGTACAATAGTTGCAATCGCATCAAACCCCAAACTTGAACGGTCACAATTTTCTAATCAAGAACACTGCAATTATTTGAGCAACAGCATTTCCTCGGCAAACAACGACATACCCAACAAAAAACTGCAAACCGTGTAGTTTAGACCTCAACAAATGTGTTCTGAAATGTATGGGATTCTAGGATTATTTCACTGCAAGACACCGCCACATCAATAACATACAAGAAAATATATTGATGATGATGAGGATGATGATAATGATTCAAATCCATAGGGAAATTCCCGAACTCTCGATGTACAGAGAATACACCTTGTGCCCTTGACGATGCTGGTGGGTTTCTATGGGCAGACTTTGCTCAGTACATTTAAAGAGATGATCTTACTCCTCAAACAGCTGACAAGGTTAGCATCAACACCCAGGAGCCTAATGACAGCAGTAATGCGGCTTCTCAGGCCTGCTCTGGTGGACCCACAGCTCACGTCACACCTGCTGCTTCATAATGTCATCCAAAATAACTGCAGTGTGAAGCTGACAAATGGAGGATTATGAACATGCTACGAGACAGGCAGATAGGACTGTCGGAATGTGCATTTTTATAAAAAAGTATTCTACTGGAGCTTCTGGAGGCTTCACGCTGATTCTCCAAATGATGAGACTGACTTGAGGATAGGGCTGGTTTTTTTTTAAATAAAACACGGCAGCCTAAATAAAGCATGAATACAGTGCACTGTATAATTATTATAGACTATAAAGTTGTTAGTTTAGTTTTAGTTCATTGTCAGACTCTATAATCACACTCAGTCCAGTCATGTAGTGTGGACCTCAGACTCTATAATCACAGTCAGTCCAGTCGTGTAGTGTGGACCTCAGACTCTATAATCACAGTCAGTCCAGTCGTGTAGTGTGGACCTCAGACTCTATAATCACACTGGGTCCAGTCGTGCGGTGTGGACCTCAGACTCTATAATCACACTGGGTCCAGTCGCTGTAGTGTGGACCTCAGACTCTATAATCACAGTCAGTCCAGTCGTGTAGTGTGGACCTCAGACTCTATAATCACACTCAGTCAGTCGTGTAGTGTGGACCTCAGACTCTATAATCACACTCGGTCCAGTCGTGTAGTGTGGACCTCAGACTCTATAATCACATCAGTCCAGTCGTGTAGTGTGGACCTCAGACTCTATAATCACACTCGGTCCAGTCGTGAGTGTGGACCTCAGACTCTATAATCACACTGGGTCCAGTCGTGGTGTGGACCTCAGACTCTATAATCACACGTCAGTCGTGGGTGTGGACCTCAGACTCTATAATCACACTGTGGGTCCAGTCGTGTAGTGTGGACCTCAGACTCTAAATCACATCGGTCCAGTCGTGTAGTGTGGACCTCAGACTCTATAATCACACTCGGTCCAGTCGTGGTGTGGACCTCAGACTCTATTATCACACTGGGTCCAGTCGTATGGTGTGGACCTTCAGACTCTATAATCACCACTGGGTCCAGTGGTGTAGTTGTAGTGTGGACCTCAGACTCTATAATCACACTGGGTCCAGTCGTGTGGTGTGGACCTCAGACTCTATAATCACACTGGGTCCAGTCGTGTAGTGTGGACCTCAGACTCTATAATCACACTGGGTCCAGTCGTGTAGTGTGGACCTCAGACTCTATAATCACACTCGGTCCAGTCGTGTGCTGTGGACCTCAGACTCTCTATAATCACACTCGAGCTAATTATACAGAATCAAACACACTTCCACTTCAATTCAGTGTATGTTTGTAATGCCCAAAATCACAAGTTTCCTCGAAGGGCGACTTTACTCATTGCAGTTACAGGGCCTCGAAAGAGTCCTGCATTGTTATAGTGACAACAAATTGAGTGGGTAATTTACTGCCTTCCTTGGATGTGGTAGCCATTTCTCAGGCTCCCTCTCCGGAATCGAACCCTGATTCTCCATTACCCGTGGTCACCATGGTATCCACCGGTTGGGCAGACAACACGAATGAGACGTCACCACCACAAGGGCCAGCGATCGGCTCGAGGTTATCTAGAGTCACCAAAGCGAGTGAGAAGCCTCGAGGGGCAACCATGCATGGGTTTTGGGTCTGATGAATGCACTCATCCCTGGAGGTCAACGCTCGTTTGCATGTATTAGCTCTAGAACTGCAGTTATTCAAGTAACGGTAGAGCGATCAAAGGAACCATAACTGGTTTAATTAGCGGTTCACAGTTGCTTTTCTTAATCTTTGAGACAAGCACATACTATTGGCAGGATCAACCAGGTAGAGCACACCCCCCACAGTGGGGCGTGGGAATAGGTGCCTGCCTGCACCGGCAGGGCAGGCTTAGAACAAGGCAAGCTTCCCAGATGAGGGAGGCTCTGAGGCAGGGTTTGAGAAAACGTGTCTGCTGTAGGTGGGGTGGGAGGGGGCCACCGTGAGAGAGCGCCTGGCTGGTGTGCGGGTGAGCCTGAGCAAACCCCAGCCACATTGAGTCAAACCCGCATAAGAACCTTCGAAACTGGATAAAACCAGAACGGGGCCCTGCAATGGCATTAAAAAATGATAAATCAGGGGTGATGTCCAAACAGTGAATTGTAAAATGACTTTCATATCAAATAAATCAAATCAATTATCTCTTTTAGTCATTTCTTGAACCACTACTTTGGTTCTACTTGAGTTACTTTAGCTTGAGTTTACTTACACTAACATTATTTTGAAGTAACGCTGCTCCTACTTAATAACAGTTGAACAGTTCTTTTATTTAGAGGCTGCACTTGTCAACCTGTGGGTCATTGTTCCCTCTTCTCCCCCTCACTCGGTCACATGACCTGATCTGCCTCCGCTCCTGTCACATCTCACTCCAGCACGCTGCCTCTTCACACTGTACCTCTATGCTAAACTGCATCAGCTCTCAGCCTCGCAGGGGTACAGTAGAAGCAGCAAGGTCCAGAGGAGGGACAATGCTGCTTATCTGCCACTCAAAGCTCTTACATCACTCACTCACACACACACACACACACACACACATGAAGTCAAGGTGGGGAAGTATCCGGATCAAGGACACAACCACAGTATGAGTGGGAATCAACCCACCTATCTCCATGATTATAGTATAATGCACGCGGTCTCTGTTGAGCCACACACAGAAGAGAGAATCCAGATCCGGATCAGAGGAGGTTTGTGGTGAAGATTGTTACTCACAGAACAAAAATCCCAGGATACGCTTTTCATAATCAACTTCCATTAATGAAACATGCAGCAATCAGAACTCTCATCCTCTGAGTCCTGAAGCAAGAATGAGTCAGTGTCTTTAGAGTGGCCCAGTCATATCATCTCGACAGTGTTGGTGTTGTGTTGTCACAGTGTAACTGGTGCTCTGGGGTGTGAGGGCTCTGAGGTGACTTTCTGTGTGCGCTATGTACGTATGTGGCCATACCTTGCCACTGGCCAATCCCGTCACATCTTGGAGGCTAAGCAGGTCAGAGCCTGGTTAGTACTTGGATGAGAGACCGCTGGAACACCAGGTGCCACCATGGTGCGCCAGGGGAAACTGTTGTTGTGTCCTTAGCCAAGACACTTCACCCACATTGCCTAGTATGAATTCTGGTGTGAGTGTGAAGGATTGGGTGTGGTCGTAGGGACAGATGAAGCAGATTGGAAGCCTCACTTCCACCAATCTGCCTCAGGGCAGCTATGGCTACAATAGTAACTTGCCCCCACCATGTGTGGGATGAGTGGTAAAGGCACAGCACACGTGTGCCAGGCTCCTTGTGCAGCCGGCGGCAATGTTGTGAGTTTGAATCCTGACTGACAATTTACTGCATGTCCCTTCTCTCTCATCCCCCAATTTCACACCCCTTTCCTGTCATTAAAGCCGGGCACAACATTCTTTGGCCTTTGAGAGACTTCGAAAACCTTGTAGAGTGCATAACAAGAGTAAGGCATTATTCTTATTGAACTAGATAGTCTCGTACCACCCGGTGGTCGAGTGGTTAAGGCACAGCACTCGTATTTCCGGCTCCTAGTGCAGCCGGCTGCAGTGTCGTGAGTTTGAATCCCGACTCCGACACTACAAAGAGAAAGTGTTAGCAGTCTCGCTCTAAAACCTACAAGTTTGAAATCTGGGGGTAATAATGGACTCAGACTTGAATTTTAACAGCCACGTCAGATCAATCACATCGGCAGCTTTTTACCATCTAAAAAAACATTGCCAAAATCAAAAGTATAGTGTCTAAACCAGACTTGGAGAGACTTATCCATGCGTTTGTCTCTAGTAGATTAGACTACTGTAACGGCATAAACCTTTACTTTGTTTAAACGGGGGGGCCCTGCTCACTGGCCTCTCCAAAACGAGCTGTAAAACAGCTGCAGTACATCCAGAACGCTGCTGCTCGGGTCCTGACTAGAACCAGGAAGTACGATCACATTAGTCCTGTGCTCAGGTCTCTGCACTGGCTCCCTGTGGCTCAGAGGACCTCAGGGACCGGCCTCCTGCTGGTGCCCAGAGTCAGGACTAAACATGGGGAATCCGTGTTTCAGTTTTATGGAGCTAAAATCTGGAAGGATAGCCTGAAAATGGCACCTTTTAATTTCTGTCATGTCTTTGTGATTTGAATGCATTTTTTGTCCTGTTGTGTGAATTTGAATTGTCCTGTGTAAGAATTGTGCTCTACAAATAAACTTGCCTTGCCTTGCCTAATAAAGCCTACGGGCCACAAAACAAAAAAATAGAACTGTGCCAGAGCGAATGTGTGCCGAAATCAAAGCCAAAAGTGGTCCAACAAAATATCAGAGCATATATTATATCACACACCCCCTAACCCTAATTTATTTTATACAGATGTAACCAGTCACAGACTTAATCATTATTTCAGGACATAGTATGTGACACAGAACTCTGGTTTCTCACCAGTCTTTTTAGAATAACCACATAGCCCTCAGTGATATGAACATAAATATGGATATAGTCAGTTATATTTGTCCTGTGAGTCATCCGTCATGAGCCCACTCCTCGTCTCTGTCAGCGCGGAGCTCCGGGCGAACACTCATAGTCATCTCTTCCAGATGCTTTACTATGGGCATTCTGCATTATAGGCTTCACTAAGACACACGGGACAGAACAGAGTGGGAGGAATCAAACCAGAGATATAAGAGTCATCAGATTACAGGTGCAACAGTACTCAGAGTACAGCTATAACACTACACAGATTATAGCTGTAACTGTGATCATGTTCCAATTGGTACAGTAATCTGAGTACCACTGTAACAATAGTCTTACAGAGGTCAGAGTACAGTTGTTACATTTGTCTTATTACAGCTCTTACATAGGTCAGAGCAGTGGTGGCTGGTCCATTAAGGGCAGTGGGGCGACGCCCCTCCTGGCAATCAGCCAATTATGTCACATGGTATTCAACAATTATTTTGTCTAAAAACATTATCATTTGTTCTCATTATGTTATATTATTATTAGTTTAAATATGTAAAAGAATAAAAGAGATCTATTTTTATATAGGATTATTATTATTATGATTTTTTCTATTTATATACATGATACTTTGTCTGCGGCCTGCAGCCTGCGTCTCTGTACAAAAGGCCCGTCATTTTGGTGTTCCCATGCGTTAGTAGTTAGCAAAGCATCCAGTAGTGGGCGCTCCCGCCTTGCCATAATAATCGTGCTTTACTTTATTTCCTTTATGCTTGTAGGACCAAGCGTGCTTTACGACGTCATGCATTCTTTTCCTTTATGTTTGCATGACGTGTCTGTGAATCCCATGCTTTATGACATTGTATGTGCTCCAAGATCGAGTCGCTTCTAAAAGTTTTATTATTGTTGTTGCCAGGGTTCAGTGAATGTGCTTAGCAACCTTTGTGCATCTTTCGGAGTCATATATAAGCTTCCTGAACCCTCTTTGCGTCTCCCTCGTGGTTCCATCGGTCCGGTATCTGTCTGGACCCTCAAGTATGTCCTCTGGCGGCACTCCTAGACAGTGACGCTACAGAGACCTGAACACAGTACCTCACAGTCCAGAAAGTCCGGGGATGTCTCCCCCAAGTCTCATTTCAGCATAGCCGTCGTGAGGGAGCTGTCTGAAATCACCCTGATGCAATGGGAATCTTTAGCTCAATCCATTCCGAGAAAAATGACTATTCACTATGGGAAAGAGCCATCCGGTAAAATTGGTCTGAAATGGGCGATTTACTTCATGGCCCATTTAAGCAGTAGGTTTTACGCCAGGGAAGCTACGCTGTTACAGCTGGAGACTCAGCGCAGCAGGTCACCTCACACGTATCATGGCGGGGGTTAAAGGCTGATGCCTCTCATTCTAAACGCGAGAGTGCCACGCCTTGGTTTTCCATTTTACTTTTAAACTGCATCTAAGACGTCTGTGTTCAACATGTACGTTCAAAACGAGTCAGAATGAATGTGAATAAAAACTATATTAGTGATCAAAGTCGAAAGTGTGCTGATTTCTTCAGTCCCGTCGGAAGGGCCGATGAGACCGTTACTTGACTGCACAACATGACCAAACTGGAGCGCTTTTTTTGATATTATTACGACTGGACAATTGCCAACGCTGACAAGCGATCGCTTGAAACTTCTTTCATAAATGGAATGCTTTGGTTATTAGAAAAACCCATGAAAGAATGGTATAACATGAAGTCTTTAGAAACAACTTCCATATAGACAGTGTTGTCCGGATGATCTCAATATAAAATGTAAAATAGTTATACACATGTAGTTCAGGTTAACTAATGCCACTTAAGAAGCTGATCTCGTTTGTTTGTTTTGGCCTGCAGTTTAAGTTTTATGAAACGGGAACCGACAATTGTTTGTGTTTTTTATTTTGTCTTAATGTAGTCATTGCTACTATGCACTATAAGGTACAGTATCACTGAGATTTTTGTTTTGCTCTTTACAATCTGATATTTTAAGTGTAAAATGACATTTGATGTCAAATGTATTTTCTCACAAATGGTATCTGCCTCTTAAGTCATAGTATTACCTTTACCAGAAGTGGAAATAAAGTTTGTTTATTTCATTAATTCAGTTGTAAATGCGTGTTTACACAGACATTAAAAATAAACACGGTAATGTCAAATAGCCCCCCCTATAGCTTGCATCACCAGCCGCCACTGGGTCAGGTACAGTAGTTACTGTAGTTATAGTCATTACTGTTGTGTTGAGTTAACAACTTTCTACTGTTGCAACCTTAACTAGTATCTTATTCTAAAGTGTACTGGAAATGCAAGCAGTTTCACGAATCTTCATGTTCACTCAGTGCTAATCTGTCTTTTCATGTCTCCCTCAGATGCCCCGGTGGCAGAGCTCCATGACCTCTTCTGTAAGAAGCTGCAGCAGTGCTGTGTGCTCTTTGACTTCCTGGACTGTGTGGCCGACCTGAAGGGCAAAGAGATCAAACGAGCCGCTCTGAACGAGCTGGTGGAGAGTGTAGCCACCAGCAGAGGAGTGCTCATAGAGCCTCTGTACCCTGAGGCCATCAAGATGGTACCAGCAACACACAACACAATGCACATCACAACATAACACACAATACAATATAAAACATAAGCCATGTTTTATTTGGTTCAATTTGGTGCGGACTGTTGAGGTACTGCCTTTCAGAATGGTCTGGCTCTCTTCGGCTAAGTACTACACACTACAGCCAAATAATTGGATAAGAGAGAATGCAGACTCAGGCCAAAACAAGATAGGAAAAAGCAGATACAAACAGAGAGGAATAACTTGTCACCAAACACTAACTTGATCTAGTGATAAATCAAGATCTGATTTGGTAAGGAACATTTGTTTTTGGGTGACGTCAGTTGCTCATTTAGTAGAGCCCTGCATCGTGAGGCAGAGCCAGCCTTAGTATGGAAACACAGGCCACCATTAAGGCAAGGCAAGTTTATTTGTAGAGCACAATTTGTACACAAGGCAAAAAAAATGCAATAAAATCACAAAGACATGACAGAAATCACAAAACTGTTTAAGGCATAAAAGAGAAGAGTGCAAAGAAAAGCATTTCAGTCATATGCACAGCCAAACAAAACAGTTTTTAGTTCAGATTTGAACATTGCCAGAGTAGAACCTGTCTCACATCCTCAGGAAGACTGTTCCAGATTTTAGCTGCATAAAACTGAAACTCAGATTTCCCATGTTTAGTCCTGACTGGGCACCAGCAAGAGGCCGGTCCATGTTTAGTCCTGACTCTGGCACCAACAGGAGGACGGTCTAACTGTGCCAAATAGCTCCAAGGTGAACTGGTCTGGGGGACCAGAGCCAGTTGAACGTGCCTGGAGAGCCTCTGTACCCCAGGGCCATCAAAATGCAACACTCAACACACAGAAAACATATGTTGAGTTTCTATGCCTTTCGAGGACAGTACATTTACTTGACCTTGAGACTGAGCCAAAGCTTGTTTATAATTATTAGTATTTAAACCTTAAAACAGTATTGTAGATCTAATGATAATGGATTTACATCATGGGCAGTTTTTTACAAAACAAGCATCATTAAAATATGTTAGAAAATTATATATATATATATGTATATGTATATATATATATATGTATATGTATATATATATATTTCACTTGCACAAGTGTCCCATCAAATGTGGCATATACCAAGGAGACGCCCTGTCCCCACTGCTGTTCTGCATAGGTCTGAACTAGGGCTGCAGCTATCGATTATTTTAGTAATCGAGTAATCTATCGATTCTTTTCTTCGATTAATCGAGTAATCGGTTAATTTTTTTGTACATTCAGTAAACCATTTAAAGGCATATTAAAAATTTTTTAGATAGACGTTATAGTTCCATAGTAATAAACAATACAAAATTAAGGAATTTCTGCTTAAATAATACACTTTATTCTTAATTTCATATAAATTTGTCCCGCAAAACAGCAAAACATTTCACTTCAGTCCAAACTGTGTCTGTTTTGTATGAGAAAGAATATATAAAGTTTTGACTAATTTACCTTGTCATAGACTAGTCAAACAGTTACAGTAGCACTGTCACATCACCTTAAAATAAGACATTTGTTAAACGTTATGTTGGGTGGGACCGGTGGTCCCTGGCGTTTTGAGCTCTTGCATTTTGCATTGCCGTTTTGGCTCGTGTGCCGGTCACTTTGGACTCCGCGTCTCGGACTTTGTTTCACAACAGATTATTCTAACATAACCGGTCCTCCGTGCTGTTTCCATGTTGCATTGGCTGTTTAAAAGTACGAACTGTGACTGGGAAGCAGAGTTGTTGAGTTGTTGAGTGGGGGAGCGCGGGGGTCCGCGGGGGCGTAGGCGAAGGCGCGGGGGGCTGGGGTGGGGCGGAGCTAGATGCGGTGTTTAGAAGTTTGCAGCTCGGGATTATTATAATAGATCCATGGGTCGCACTTGTGAGTCTTTCAAACGCGCCGCTCTCTTCCTGTCGCGCCTTCGTCAGTGCGGAACAAGCTCCGTGGTGAAACAAAAGCGCCACAAGTCGTTCGCGCCGCCACAGATTCACGGTGTTTTTAATTAAATATGTAAATTAAACGAATCATCGAAGCAATAAAATAATAATCAAAGCTTTTTTGTAATCGAATTTATTCAATTTACTCGAGTAATCGTTGCAGCCCTAGTCTGAACCCTCTCAGGCAAATAATCAACGAGACTGGCTATGGATACCAACTCAGGAATGGGACCCACGATCAGTCCACTCCTCTACATGGATGACATCAAACTGTACGCTAAGAGCGAGCAAGACATCAACTCACTTATCCACACGACCAGGATCTACAGCGGCTGACATTGGGATGTCATTCGGGTTTGAGAAGTGCAGTGGGAATGGTGACAAAGAGAGGGAAGGGTAGTCAACACAGAAGGGTCCTCACTCCCAGGAAACAAGGAAAGCGGCAACAGCCAAATACCTACATATGAGTAAACAAGTCCTAAGAAGCCAGCTCAATGGCAAAGAACAAGTCCCGGGCAATAAACAGGCTACAACCCTGCCAGTGATTCAGATGCCCTGCAGGAATAATAAGGTGGCCAAAGGAAGAGATACAGACCACAGATGTTAAGGACCATGCATGGGAGGGGTTCCACCCAAAATCCAGCATCCTGAGACTGTAGGCCTCCTTCCTTACACTAGTCGTAAGGAAGGAGGCCGTGGACTAGTGAGTCTGAAAGTCACTATCCAGGATGAAACATCCAAGATCCACAAGTACATCAAGAACGAGGCCCCAACAGAATGATGTGCTCAGTGAATGTCTCAGGCAATGAGGAACAGAGGATGAAGTGCTGGAGGAGGGACCCATCATGGGAGGAACCGCCCCTACATGGGATGATACCACCGGAACATAACTGAAGCGGCTGATATCAATATAAATCTCCTCTCCAATGGCTAGAGCGGGCCGGTCTGAAGGACAGCACAGAGGCACTCATCATGGCTTGAACAGGAAAAGGCCTGAGCACCAGAGCTACAGAGGCCCAGATCTACCACACCAGACAAGACCAAGGTGTAGGTTGTGTGCAAAGGGGCCCCCGAGACAATCCAGCACGTAACTGCAGGGTGCAAGATTCTGGCAGAGGAAAGCATACATTGAGTGTCATATACACAAAGTGGCTGGCATAGTGTACAGGAACATCTGGGCGGAGTATGGACTGGAAAACCCCAAAGGTCAAAGTGGGAAACACCGTTCCAAAGGTGGTAGAGAAATGACCGAGTCCAAGATCCTGTGGAACTTCCAGATACAGACTGACAGAATGGTAATGGCAAACCCAACCACACATTGTTGGTGGTGGATTAAACAAGCAGCAAGGAACACGAGAGAAACTGGAGAAATACCAAGGGCTCAGGAGAAGAGGCTGGAGAAGTCGTGGAAGGTGAAGGCGGAAAGTGGTGCCCGTGGTCATCGGTGCACCTGGGGCAGAGACGACCCCAAACTGGAGGAGGGGCTACAACAGATCCCTGGAAAAACATCAGACATCTTCAGTCCAGAAAGTGCAGTCGGTGACCGCCTGCAGGCTATGCGTCTTGTCCCTTCTGATCGTCCATCCCGGCAGAAAAGATTACTGCACAGAACCTTCAAGCTCCCAGGCCTCTTTTAGAGGACCTGAGCTTAGAATATGGGATGAGACCACCCGCAGAGGGTGAGAAGGGAATTATTTATATATATATAATATATATATAATATATAATATAATATTATCTAATATATATATATATTTATATTATATAATGTTATATGTTATAATTTATATATATATTATATATATGATATTTTATATAGGTGCACCTGGTGGGCAGAGCCACCTTATCTTTTCCAAGAAGGAAATCATGGGTTCGATTCCTTGGGCGAACATTACATCACAATGATTTCTCTGGGTGGTTCCTGCATGTCCTCCCCATGTTACCGTGGGTTCTCTTCCGGGTTTCTTGGCTTCCTGCCACCAACGTCCAAACACATGCATGTGTGAGGTCAATTGGCAACTGTAAATTGACCCTAGTGAATGAGTGTGAGAGTGAATGGTTGTCTGTATGTTCGTGTTAACCCTTGCGACGAGTTGGCCACTGGCACTGGGATAGGCTCCAGTCACCTGCGACCCCTAACGGGAACAAGCGGGTAGAAAATGGATGGATATTTTAATATATATATATAATATATATATATATATATATATATATATATATATATATATATATATATATATATATATATATATATATATATATATATATATATATATATATGTGTGTGTGTGTGTGTGTACAAACATAATAAAAACAAATTAAAAACAATATAAAACATACAAAATAATAAAAGACAGTCAGAGGACCAGTAATATAATAACATAATAAAACACAACATAACAAGTAGAACACAGAAATAGGAGTAACTGCTGCCTTCTTTTTCAGATCTCTGTGAATATCTTCAGGACCCTCCCCCCGAGTGAGAACCCCGAGTTTGACCCAGAGGAGGATGAGCCCACTCTGGAGGCGTCCTGGCCACACCTCCAGGTACTCTGCACAGCTCCTACACACTGTAAGGTTTCCCAAACAGAGACAAAGCAGGGCGAACATGAGAAAAAAACATGGAACTACTGAAACTGATGAAAAATACAGAACTCAAATGTCTCATGTAGTAATGGAAAAGGGGACCCTTGTTAGTATTTTTTATTTATTTTGTATAGCTTTATTGAAAGTTGCACTGTTTTAATTCATCTTTCTGTTAAAAATACTGTATTTATTGTGATTATTCTTTCCATAAAATCTAGGGATTCTAAGACATTAACAAAGACAGACCAATTTCAATTATTTATAGTATTGTCAAAGTCTATGAGAAAATTATTTTCAATCAAGTATCTGAATATTTATCCATCAATAAACTTAATAATCTTCCGTCCCCATTTCAATTTAGTTTCAGAAAACATTTCGCAATAACTTCTGCTTCATTAAAATTTACCAATGATATATTTTCTGGTTTTGACAATATTATGTTGGTTTGCTGGTGCTTTATTCACCCACCTTACTAAAGCGTTTGACATAGATGATCACTATTTGTTTGGATTGGAAAAGCTTCACTCTATTGGTCTGGACAGGTCCTCCCTCCTTTGGTTCGACCCATACCTTCACCACTGTGGGTTTTCTTCATAGAGAGAGGTTTGCCACAAGGTTCCTTGGTCCACTTGGTACCCTGTAATTTTCCATTTTCATCAGTGACCTTCTCTTTACTTGCACTGATTGCAAGATCCAACACTATTCAGATGATACTGTCATTTATTAATCCAATCTGTCTAATCTAATATCACCGACATTCAACATGATTTCAACACCGTTCAATGTTGGCTCCAATCTAAAAAAAAAATAAATAAATACTACTACTACTAAATGAAAAAAAATTCCGTTTAAGAAAAGGCTGCTTTGTGTACATCTGTCAGATATATTGATTATATATATATACGGACAGGTCACTAATTACAGCTGTAGAACAATCTAAATATTTTGGTCTGTGACTGGACTCTTCACTGTAACATCCATATACATTCTATTGCAAATACAATTTCATATAATTTAAAATGCCTATCAATCAATTCATAGTTTTAGCTTCTCTGTTGGGAAAAATATTATTTCACAACTCATTCTCTCAATTCTTTAGTAAAGGACACATGTGATGCTAAATTTACTTTTTAACCATGAGCTTTTAACAATGCTCTAACATGATCAAAACATGATTAAAACATAACTATGCTTACTATACAACGCTCCATTTCATTGGAACAATCTTCCATCATCTATATACTCTTTAACGTCCGTGAATTTGTTCAAACTCTGACAGAAGACGTTTTACTTCAGCAAGAAACAAGGCAGGTCATGTGCAAAGCTGAACATTTCTGTCCGTCAGTTATAGACTGCAAATGGGAATGGGAAACAAATCTGGCAAACCATGAATAAAATAACAGTGTAGTGACTTTCTCATTCAGGCCAGCAGGAAGTCAAGTTGTCACGATGCTCGATTTCGATACTAAGGCAGGTGCTATGATGAATTTTAAAAATGAATTTAATTGGCTTACACGGACTGCATCAACTCAGTAAGGCACTGCCAGACATATTTCTCACTGTCTCACAAAATTAGCCAGCTCACCTCATCAATTAACCCCAAATATTGAAATCATTTGAACGAGCGACATATTACAGCTTTGGTACTGTGGGTAACTCCACAAAACAACATTTATGACGAGATACTCACAATAACAAATACGACTCCGTAAAATACGACTACGTAAAACTGATCAAGTTTGCGGACCACCCTCATCAGGCTCATCTCGGACGGGGATGAGTCTGTCTACAGGAGGGAGGTGGACCGGCTGGTGTCCTGGTGCAGCGGTAACAACCTGGAGTTCAACGCCCAGAAGACAGTGGCCAGAAGACAGTGGAGCTGATCGTGGACTTCAGGAAAATCACAGCCCCCCAGCCCCCCCTCATCATGACAGACTCCCCCATCACCACCGTGGACTCCTTCCGCTTCCTGGGCACCACCATCACCCAGGACCTCAAGTGGGAGCCCTCCATCAGCTCCCTCATCAAGAAGGCCCAGCAGAGGATGTACTTCCTGCGGCAGCTGAGGAAAGCCCAGCTGCCAGTGAAGATGATGGTGCAGTTTTACACGGCCATCATTGAGTCCATCCTCACCTCCTCCATCACCGTGTGGTACGCTGGAGCCACAGCCAGGGACAAACAGAGACTACAGCGCCCTCTGCTGGAGCCACAGCCAGGGACAAACAGAGACTACAGCGCCCTCTGCTGGAGTCACAGCCAGGGACAAACAGAGACTACAGCGCATTGTGCGTTCTGCTGAGAAGGTGATCGGCTGCAGACTTCCATCTCTGCAGGACCTGTACGTCTCCAGGGCTCTGGGACGAGCAGGTCGGAACACAGCTGACCCCTCTCACCCTGGACATGGTCTGTTTGAACCACTCCCCTCAGGCAGGAGGCTACGGTCCATCCGGACCAGAACCTCCCGCCACAACAATAGTTTCTTTCCCTCTGCCGTTGGACTCATGAACACTTCTAAACACCTGTCACTTTAACTGCAAATATTCATCACTCACTGCACTCACAACTGTAAATTTAACTGTAATCTTGTGTACATAGTAATGCCTTATTTCATTTGATACTATAGTAATGAAACTCTTTCTTAAATGCATGTTCTTTTGATTTCATATATGTTGTTTTTATTATTGCTCAGTGTTTTGTGTTGCACCTTAAGGCCAAAACAAGTTCCTATGTTTGTGAATTTTGTTCATTGACAATGGCAATAAACCTATTCTGATTCTAATTCTGATAACAGCGTACTGTTCAGACAGATGCACTTATAATAATAATCATACCTTCTTTTGCCACAAACTTATCCTTAAAAATATCTATGCGTTACAAAAGCTGTGATAAAACTAAACTGTCATTCCCAGATACAAATCAAACCCTGCCTTTCCTGAAGAAACGTCCTTTATTTTCCTGAAGTGGAGTTGGTACAAAGGAGGAACCGATTCACTCACTTTTCATAAAATGGCCCGTTATTCCTTTGTTGCGGTTTTTGCTTCATAAAATAGTGTGTCAGACGCCCCCCCCCCCCCGCCAACACCAAATGCTCTCCTCCTGTCATTTCACTTCTCTGCCCAGAATCCTCCATTACACCAAACTAGCCCACTATGTCATTAAATGACATTCAAAGATTGTTGTGGCTCGTAGGCTTTATTAGACATGAGAGGACAGGGTGAAATGGGGGATGAGAGAGAGGGGAGGACATGCAGTGAATTGTCAGAGTTGGGATTCTAACTCAGGACACTGCTGTCGGCTGCACTTGGAGCCTGGCATATGTGTGCTGTGCCTTAACCACTCGACCACCGGGCAGCACACGACTGCCTGTGTTTCTAACTAACTTCTAAGTCATTAGAAACACAAATATAGCCTTAGCTACAAACAAAGACTTGTCGTTAAAGTCACTTGCTTAAAGTTTTCTGCGTTGCTGTCTTCTTGCTGCACATGCGCTGTTTGGGCACAGGATCAGAATCCGTTGACTTATCTGGTTTTCATACAGGTTTATTCAGCACGGTTTAAGACTTTGTTGTCCTCAGAGCACATGTGCAGAGCTCTTAAAGAAGCTGCTGTCCGCTCTGGTTCTAAAAGCTCATGTTAGAGAGCGGAGCATGAACATGCCTCTGAACACGGCCACAGACTGAGCAGCTGCAGGAGAAGAACCAAGCTTCCCGCAGTACTGCTCAGCGGCCTGTAGAGGACACTGAAAACATAGAGATTTCCTGCCAAGCTTCGGCATCAGAAGTGAGGGAGAAACTGGCTTATTTGGATATATTTTGGAACTATTTAAATATAGGTGTGACACATGGTAATTTGAGTCACTGATTGCCTTGATTGCCCTGACCGTAAAAGTAATGAATTACAATTGCAAATTAATGATGAACTGGTGAAAAAAACCTGTTCTGAATTTTATTTTAAAAACAAAAAGATTCTGTATATGAAATTACTCAACTTTTTACGTCAAATGAGGATTTTACTTTTCCAGTAATTGAGACTCTGCCCATCTTTAAATTAGCAGAGATCAACAAGTCAGAAGTATCCTGCATAATAAAAAAAATAAGAAATTCCAAAACTAAAGATGACTATGGTTTGGATACAAACTTCATAAAGGTACACAAAGATTTCAGAGCAAACCCTCTTTTGGATTAAATCAAATTTGTCAGACCGATCTCAGAAATCCGACTCGAAGAATTGGTTCTCCTCCTGAGTGGGTCCAGCTCCACCGTGTATCTGCAAATTGAGGCGCGTCCGCCTGTCCGTCCGAGGGAGTCGGATCTCTCCTTCACTGTGGAACTCCAACAGGTTTCTACTTTTTCCCAAAGAGGTTTGGTAGTTTTCCTGGCCGAGAAGGAGGGTCTAAGGACAGGGGGGCTTGGGACATCTGTCTAAGGACACAGGATTCTGGGACATTACCAAGTCCTATGAACACTATTCTGCTTTTCACTATCGCGCCCTTGAGGCAACTACTGTTGTGATTTTGGGTGTTACAAAAATGAATTGAATTCAATTGAAATGTATGGCTTTTGTAAGTTTGGAAGAGGATTTTGAATTGGATTCTAAACTCAACAGGAGCCAGTGAAGTGACTCCAGCACCGGCGTAATGTGCTCTTCTTCTTTTATTGTAGAAAAGATTCCGTTGTAGTCATCTGGACTCTTGTTTCACAGATTGAGAATGACTCTTGGATGAAAGTCGAAACGTATTGTTTTTCTAAAACAGAGTCCAGATGACTACAACTGAATCTTTTTCTGCAATGGAACACTCCTGGACGAATGAGGGATTACACCGACATGTCTCTTCTTTTAGTTCCTGTTAGTAATCTTGCTGCTGCATTTTGAACCAGTTGAACGCTTTTTATGGAGCTTTTAGGGCACGCTGCAGCAGGAGTTACAGGAGTCTAGTTTTTCAGCATCGCTTTAAGGCTGTATATTTGGCTGTTTCAGTCATCATTAGCGTTAATGCTACATAAGTGAGTGCACACAAGGAGCATAGTAGCTTTAAAATCACTTCAATTACGAATCCACATTTGGGTCACGCAGGAGGTGTTTGTAACGGGCTTTAAGTACTCAAATATTGGAACATCAACTTCCGAGCTCAGTTCTTGTTCCCAGCGGGCGCAATCTCATAGGTTTTCCTCTGGCAGGACGTCTAAATCACTAAACCAAATGAACTTACCTGATCCGTAGCGTTAGCGTTTAGGGTTTTAGTTTGTGCCTCCCGTCTCCGCCTCCCTTTTCAAGATCCCGTGCCTACGACATTACGCTACAATAACTCCTACAGTGCATTTGCTTCACCGTGAAACTTCCTAGGCGTTTTGGCGATATGAAATCGGACCTTAAATCCGCTCGTCTTTTCGTCATGTTTGGACATTACTGTAATCACGATACAAACTTGTTTATTCTGAGTAATGGGCAAGTGTATGAGTAAAACTGAACTCCTGAATGATACTTACGAGTAGCGCGGCTCTGCTGGGCTTAGCTAAATGTATTGCCGATCAAGAGAAACATTTCATCAGAAATTCTGCCTTGTGCAAAAAAAATTTAAACAAATGTAGCGCCGCAGCAGCACGTGAGGCGGCAGTGCACGTCACCACGCAACGGACTAAACCAGTGTGTCACAACTGAAGGGGTGGATTGGTTCTCTTTAGACTTTCAGACTTATTTAGTAAGAGTGAGTGGTTTGTGTGAATAGTAATCATTTTCAGTCTGATAGATAGTTTTGAACAGAAGTTCACTATATATAACACTTCTATTAAAGGTTATGCGAGGGGAGGGGGGACACACACCCCGACCCCCCCATGATTTCCACCTATGGTTGAGTCATTTGGAAGGAGTGGAAAACCTTTGGGAGAAATCTGTTCTTACAACATGGAAGGAGCTAATCAAACCCTACAAACTTAACAAAGATGTTAAAATCTTAAATTGGTTGGCTTATGATCAAAATATTGCACCTAACTGCACAGACTCAAGATTTAAAGTCTGGACAACTAAAGGTATAAAGGTTATTTTTTACCAGATTGTAAGGGAGAATAACTTGAAAAGCTTTGATATGTTAAAGGAATCCTTTGACTTGGAGAAGCTTTTATAGTTATTTACAAATAACAAGTTATGATAATCAAGAAATGGAACAAAGTAATGACCATTATGATATTTTGACTGAAATATTAATTAAATCCTAGAAATCAGAACTTTAAATTCAATTCAATTCGATTCAATTTATTTTTGTAAACAGAATAAACAGTGTTCATAGGGACTTGGTAATGTCCCAGCGTCCTGTGTCCTTAGACAGATGTCCCAAGCCCCCCTGTCCTTAGACCCTCCTTCTCGGCCAGGAAAAACTACCAAACCTCTTTGGAAAAAGTAGAAACCTGTAGGAGTTCCACAGTGAAGGAGAGATCCGACTCCCTCGGACGGACAGGCGCGACGCGCCTCAATTTGCAGATACACGGTGGAGCTGGACCCACTCAGGAGGAGAACCAATTCTTCGAGGCCGATGAAGAACCGTTCATATGGAGTATGAGACCGTTTCTCCAGGCAGACAGTTTCTCCAGGCAGATCTTTTCTCCAGGCAGATGAGGAGCATCTGGATCCACAGGTCCTCGATGTGCCTGCTCCACTCCCGTCGGGAAGTGGAGAAGAAGAAGGAAAAGCGATGAACAAATTGCAAGTGAAACTAAATATTAAATATTGTTTGATAGAGAAGTAGTAGGAAACGGAGGCTAGTGCTCAAGCTGCCATACTTCCCCCAGCATAGTTGCTCCTAGGGCAGCATAGCTGGGAACTGAGCAGGTTTTATTTCTGTTCCTAAACTGGCCTGACCATAAGGAGGAACCAAAGAGGAACGTTTTAATTAAGCCTGGTCTTAAATGAAGAGACTGTGTAGGCCTCTTTAACATGGACAGGAATCCGATTCCACAACACAGACAGCTTGGTAGCTAAACGTGCTACAAGAGGAACTTAAATAATTAAATCAAAGTAGATAACAAAATAAATAAACTCTATCGGCTTTTAGAGACTCTTGGGACCACCAGAAGTCCAGCATTTTGAGAGCGAAGTGCTCTGTTTGGATGATAAGGTACTATAGCCTCTTTGAGGTGGGATGGGGCCAGGTCATTTGTGGCTTTGTAAGTCAGGAGGAGGATTTTAAGGGGAATAATATCTAAGTTATACAAATGTATTGACAATCTGGGCAGTCACTCCTGATTACATTAAGGGTAAATGGGAAAGAGAGGGTCACTTTGTTCTGGCTGATGAAGAGTGGGAAAGTATAGTTACATCTCATTGGAAAACCACAAAATCACATGTTTGGAGAGAATTCTTTTGGAAAAGTGTGCCACATTCCTTTATAACCCCATGACAAAGTGCCCATTACTCACGAGGAAATGCAGACTGTTGGAGAGGATGTGGCAGCAGGAGGCAAATCACTATCCCGTGTCTTGGGATTGTCCTGTTCACAAATATTGGACTGAGATCAACGTTTTTGAGACAATTTATGACATCACCATCCCACTGGATTTCAGAACTATGTATTTGGACCGCAGGACTCCTGCCATGGACACAACCAGCAGTTATTTCTGGAGCATCCCCCTGGTGGTAGCAAAAAAAAGGCTCTCACAAAAAAATTGATGACACAAAATGGACATTCATTAATGGAAAAGATTACATTCAAACTTAATTTGATAATTGATAAATATGACAGACTTTTGGACAAATTTTCTTTGGGTTTTGTAGAGTAACCTGAGCTTCTACTCGAGATGATTGTGCACTTCCTTTCAGTCAACAAGTGCTGTCAGTCAAAAGGACAGCATCCCAGCCGCTCTCAGAGACAGTCTGACATTCAGCGCTTTTAAGTAAAAACCTCAAACGTTGACTCAAGAGGAACCAGGTCTGTAATCATTGATTCTGAAGTGTTCAGCTCTAATGTCATTTGTATTGAACGTGTGCTGTGTATGTGTTATATGTTGTTTCTGTCCTGACTTGCCAGAGACTACAGATGGAAAGTAGCCAATAGGCTAATTCTGGCATATTTACATAATAGGCCTAATTTGGTTCATATTTACATCGTACGCGCATTAATGTGCACTGTTCCTCTTAAATAAATACATCTAACGTTAATTGGCAATATCTCTAAGCTCGTGTAATTGTGTTGACTTTCGTTTTTGTAATTATAAGTAGGCCGTTTCTTTGTTTCATATATTTGAACCATTGTTATGCTTTATTTATTTCAAAGCAAATTGTTAAGAGTTATACTCTGTGTGTTTACACACTGTGTGTGTGTGTGTGTGTGTGTGTGTGTGTGTGTGTGTGTGTGTGTGGGTGTGTGTGTGTGTGTGTGTGGGTGTGGTGAGGGAGGAGTAAATCACCTATCGTGAAGAAAAGTAAGTATTTGAACACCCTGCAATTTTGCAAGTTCTCCCACTTAGAAATTATGGAGGGTCTGAAATTTTCACCGTAGGTGCATTTCCCTGGTGGAGAGACAGAAAAATAAAAACCAAAATCACATTGTATGAATTTTTAAATAATTGATTTGTATGTTATTGCCGCAAAGAAGAATGTGAACACCTGCCAATCAGCACGAATTCTGGCTCTCAAAGACCTGTTAGTCTGCCTTCAAAAAGTCCACCATCTACTCCAACTTATTCATCTAAATGAGTAGCACCTGTTTGAGCTCGTTAGTTGCATAAAGACACCTGTCCACCTCACAATCAGTCAGACTCCACCTACTTCCATGTGCAAGACCAAAGAGCTGTCAAAAGACATCAGAGACTAAACTATAGACCTCCACAAGGCTGGAAAGGGCTACGGGGCAATTGGCAAGCAGCTTGGTGAAAAAAATAATTTTTCACTTGCCGTGTTTGAAGGAAGAAGAAGGATGAGCACCAAGAACACCATCCCTACTGTGGAAGCATGGGGGTGGAAACATCATGCTTTGGGGTCTTTTCTGCACAGGGGACAGGACGACTGCACTGTATTAAGGAGAGAATGAATGGGGACATGTATTGAGAGATTTTGGGAAACAGCCTTCTTCCCTCAGTCAGAGCATTGAAGATGGGGCGTGGCTTGTGTCTTCCAACATGACAATGACCGCGAAGCACACAGCCAGGAGAACCGAGGAGTGGCTCCGTAAGAAGCATATCAAGGTTCTGGAGTGGCCTAGCCAGTCTCCAGACCTAAATCCAATAGAAAAATCTTTTGGAACAAATGTAAATGTGTTGCCTCTTTTGTACATTCTGACTGTTATGTTATGGCACTGCAAATTTCTTTGAAGATTTGGATTGACGTTTAAATGGATTTATAATGTTTTCAAAATGTGTCTGAAAATGTGCAATATGTACAGCCAAGAGGTTAAAACACTGGGAAAATAATACAAAGCCCAGGGGGGGGGGGGGGGGCTGGGAGTCCCCCTCCCAGAATAACATAACCCTGCACAGCCTGGGGAATGACTGTAGACAAATGTATTTAAATTTGAGTTAAGCTCTGACCGTTTTTTTGAGTGAAGTGGCTCCCCTATAACGCCCCAGCCCCTGTATGCTTCGAGCCGCCCCTGCTCAACCTGCGTTGGGTTTGCAAACAAAGTGGATTATGGGCTCCAGGAATATAAAATGGCTTAGGCGATGACTATCCACAAACGCCCAACACGATGCCCATTCGTGAAACACACAGTGGCGTGCGGTGAACTTTTTATGGATAGCAGACCTTGGGGTGTTCAATATTTAGTGGATCATAGAAAAGCGGGAAAAAATGAATAAATTGTAATGTCAGGAATTTGAAACCCAGGTCTCCCACGTGAGTGCAAACACCCATCCTACAGAGCTATTCTCTCTTCCCTTTGAAACAGTGCTAAATAGATTCATTCATTCATTCATTCATTTTCTACCGCTTGTTCCCGTTAGGGGTCACAGGTGACTGGAGCCTATCGCACTGCCCTTGGGCCCTAGGCGGGGCAACACTCAGTTAGGGCAAAACCTGCAAACGTCCTTGATTCCGCACACAGGTTTATTCAGCGTGGTTTGAGCATAGATCCATGGGTTTGAGGCTGTGCGGTCCTCAGAGTGCAGAGCTCTAAAAGAAGCTGCTGTCCGCTCTGGTTCTAAAAGCTCATGTTAGAGAGCGGCGCATGAACGGGCCTCTGAACACGGTCAACAGAGTGAAAAAAGAATCATGCTTCCTGCGCAGTACTGCCCATCGGCCTGTAGTGGCCAGTAAAAGACACCGTGAGTTCAGCCAAGCTTCAGCAGCAGAAGTGAGGGGAAAGCAGGCTGATATGGATATATTTTAGAACAATTCATATATAGTTGTGACACACGGTAATTTTAGGTTTTATTAGCCAATCACTGATTGCCTTGACTGCCCTGACCGCACAAAACGAAACACCTCACTGTTATCAAAAACCATGGTTAAGTAACTTTGAGTTTTGTCCTGTTGCGCACCGCTGCGAACAGTATTACTTTACAGCTTCTCACCGCTTTTACAGCAATTACAAGTCAGCGATTGGACATTTTTAATGAGATCTTGGACAATGGCCTACTAGGACATTTTAGTCAACAAAAGTTAGAAGGCGCCAATTAATTGGGGTCTTACCCTTTTCATGTCAGTTTTTTCTGTTCTCACGTATGAGAATAAGAATGTTGTCCATAAAATGTTGATGTGTGTGAACAATAAATCTAATGGCATTTCCTTTGAGCATCCGAGCGGCACCAATCCCGTTATTTGAGTTTTTGACCAGTGTGTTTTGAGCATTAAAGTGCCGGCGGCCGACGCGGCGCAGCAACCAATCAGAGATTACGCTCCAGTGACGTACCTACGCATTTCATTATCCGGAAGAAGAACCAAAACAACCTTGCACTGGTAAAAAAATCATTCAGAGCAAATGCTGATATTCCGTTTTTGGACTTTGTAAAGTAAATACACCAAACCACTCTCCCAACCTGGTCTGCCATCGCACCAAGAGAACAGCCACACCGGGAAATCCAACAGCTCCGCCACTGCACATGTGCGCTGGACGCCTGGTCAGTTTATGTTTCTAACCAAAAGCGTCTGCCTTCAAATGTACAGGCATTCAACTGGGGGAATCTAGCGTGAATTTGGACATCTGAATGCTCTTTAAGGCATAATCTTTACCACTGTGGCTTTGTAATTACCCTCTATTGCCCCCTTGTGTCCAGCTGGTGTATGAGTTCTTTCTGCGATTCCTGGAGAGTCCAGACTTCCAGCCTTCTATGGCCAAGCGCTACGTGGACCAGAAGTTTGTTTTACAGGTAATCTTCATGAACAGAACATATAGGCTTCTGAGAAAGAGATTTTAGCATATTTCACCGTCTGAACACCATGGAAACCATAAAAAATGAATCAAGTTTTTGTATTTGCGCCCCTCTCTCTTTCTCTCTCTCTCTCTCGCTGTCTCTCTCTCTCTCTGTCTGCCTCTCTCTCTGTCTCTCTGTCTCTCTCTCTCTCTCTGTTCTGCCTCTCTCTCTGTTTCTCTGTCTCACTGTGTCTCTCTCTTCTGTCTCTGTCTGACTCTCTCTCTGTCTCTCTGTCTCACTGTCTCTCTCTCTCTCTCTCTCTCTCTCTCTCTCTCTGTCTGCCTCTTTCTCGGTCTCTCTGTCTCACTGTCTCTCTCTCTCTGTCTATCTCTCTGTCTCACTGTCTCTCTCTCTCTCGCTCTGTCTGCCTCTCTCTCTGTCTATCTCTCTGTCTCTACTGGCTCTCTCTCTCGTTCTGTCTGTCTCTCTCTCTGTCTCTCACTGCTCTCATGTTCTCTCTCTCGCTCTGTCTGCCTCTCTCTCTGTCTCTCTGTCTCTCTCTCTCTCTCGCTCTGTCTGCCTCTCTCTCTGTCTATCTCTCTGTCTCACTGGCTCTCTCTCTCTCGCTCTGTCTGCCTCTCTCTCTCTGTCTATCTCTCTGTCTCACTGGCTCTCTCTCTCTCGCTCTGTCTGTCTCTCTCTCTGTCTCACTGTCTCTCTCTCTCGCTCTGTCTGCCTCTCTCTCTGTCTCTCTTTCTGTCTCACTGTCTCTCTCTCTCGCTCTGTCTGTCTCTCTCTCTGTCTCTCTCACTCTCTGTATGTCTCTCTCTCTATCTCACTCTTGCGCACGGTCTCTCTTTCTCTCTCTGTCTTTCTCTCTTCTCTCCCTCTCACTGTCTCTCTCTGTGTTCTTCTGTCTGCAGCTATTGGAGCTCTTTGACAGTGAGGACCCGAGGGAGCGGGAGTACCTCAAGACCATCCTACACCGGGTCTATGGGAAACTGCTGGGTTGCGGGCCTACATCCGCAAGCAGATCAACAACATTTTCCTCAGGTAGGCCATAGTAGGAGTGTACCATCACGGCCATTACTTTAAAAGGTGTCAGCATTGACCTAATCCAGATCAGGAGTCGGCAATATTGGCCAAGGTGATCATCTCTTGAATTCATATTTTTAGATGGATTTTCGATAATCAATACTTCAGTGTTCAGTGTAATTATTTAATTAGGTCATTCAATTTAAATGGCACATTTAATTAAATGTACAATTAATTAATTTAATGTGCAATTAATTAATTTAATGTACAATTAATTTATGAAATGGAATGTGTCAATAAATAATTTTAAGAAGCATTTAAAGCTTAACATACATTAATATATATATATATATATATATATATATATATATATATATATATATATATATATATATATATATATATATATATCTCACAAAAAGTGTGAAACCCACACACACTTTGGCTCTAACCACCCACTACAGCATAAGCTGGGAGTGATCAGAACACTACAACACAGAGCACAAGCGGTGCCCACCAGCTCAGAGGCAAGAGGAAAGAGGAAACACACGTCCGGAATGCTCTCTCAGCCTGTGGATATCCGACTTGGGCTCTGAACAAAGTGAAGAGAACCAATAAGCAGGACAAAAGGGACAAAAGGGAAACAGAACCAAGAAGAAGGGGTGTCTCTATCCCTTATGTCTCAGGACTGTCAGAAAAACTGCAACAAATTTTTAGACAACACGAAGTCCCTGTTTATTTCAAACCAGGCAACACGTTAAGACAAAAAACTGGTTCACCCTAAGGACAAGATGCCGACACAGAAACAGAGCAATGTAGTGTATTCTATCCAATGCAGTGAAGAAAGTTGTAAAGAGCGCCACATAGTGAGACTAAACAGCCACTGCACAAGAGGCTTTATCAGCACAGAAGACACTCGAGTTCAGGACCCCAGAGCGCCGTGCATCTTCATCTTAAAGCCACAAACCACTCTATTGAAGACAGTGAGGTGGAGATTCTGAGCAGGAGAAAAAGATGGTTTGAAAGAGAGTTAAGGAGGCCATCTTTGTTAAAAAGAGAATCCTTCATTAAATCGGAATGGAGGTTTAAGATTCAACCTTCCAGTTGTTTATAATTGTCTGCTGAAACCCTGGAGACGCCCTGGGCATTCGGATGCTAAATAGGCACTCAAGGTGAGGCGGGGAACAATAGAACAATAGGCCCATCCCAGTTTCAATGGGCCATTAGCAGGAGGTCCCGCCCTGTGGGCAGGGCTCTCACAGAGTAGGATATAAACAAGAGTTCTCAGACTTGTTTCTCTGATTGAGAATGACTCTTGGATGAGAGTTGAAACGTTTTGTTTTTTCTAAAACAGAGTCCAGATGACTACAACTGAATCTTTTTCTACAATGGAACACTCCTGGACGAATGAGGGATTACAACCGATATATATATATATATATATATATATATATATATATATATATATTCTTTGTGAAATGGGTGATGAGAGAGAAGGGAGGACACTGTGGCCAGCTGCACCAGGAGCCTGGCATACGTGCGCTGTGCCTTAACCACTCGACCACCGGGCAGCACTAACATAAAAAATATCTATTTAATTAATTCATGGTGTTGATGCAACATTTAAAATAATCTCTGAGACTCACTCCTCAAACTCGGAGGTCGGGACTGATCTGGTCGAGTCAATTTCTCTACAGAGGGGTCAAAGGTCAGGGGCTACTGCTGTTAATGTGATGTCGCTCAGATTAGCAGGAAAACTGTTGAAATGGATCACTGTTGTTTCAATAAAATGCACTTTTGACTGTTGGTGGGCGACCCTAATGCCCCGTGGCACATGCCCAGTGAAGCACTCTCTCCCTAGCCCCGCTTCAAACCCAGAGCGACCACCACTCTGCGGCTCTGCCTCTGCTGTAGCCGCTGCTCTGGTCATGTTTGAGATGCTCTGACATCGGGAAGTGACGGGCTCTACTCCTCACATGTCCTTGCGTAATGTTTCTTCTTAAATATGCACAATTTGACTGAAAGTCCAGTCTCTTCTTCTCTCCTACTTCTTATTTGCATGGAGCCAACTGCCCTCGCCCGGCTCTCCCTCTCTGTGATGCAGCTGCACTTAGAGTCCTGCATGAGGGCCCCTCCGCACCTGCCCGCCCGAGAGATCCCCAAATTTTAGTTTAGTTTTTCAATTATGAAGGCTCTGGCTTTGTACGACACACCAAAGGACGCACACTCACAGCGCACTCATTTATAGACTTAGTTCAACTATTTCATCTCCAGCGTTGCTTTGCTCTACATGCATGGCCATAGCGTTGTCTTCTGATAATACATCCACCTGCTGCTGGTCAGAGCTCTCCTCCTCCTCCTGGGAAGAACTAAAATATGAGCAAATAATGACTTTTAATAAAGTCGTGTAAATAGTTCAGTACTCCCCACTTCTGTTTATTGCAGATCATGGTTAGGGTTATTCTTAGGCCTGACAGGATCAGCATGGTGACCTTTCAGCAACTCAGCCGGTCTCAAACAAGCCACTGACAATACAAACATGAGTAAAGCTGACTAATATGGAATATGACTTCAGATTACAGCCTTCACTATACTGTCCAAACACTGTGCGCTCTCGGAAACAGGACTGTCCACAGAGGGGGGAGAGAGTGTATTTGTATGAATGTCTGGAAAAGTGATAGGTGTAGAGGAAAAGGTAGTGGGCTGTGATTGTCTGACAATGACAGACAGAGAGCACAATGATTAATACATTATATTAAATACATACTGTGTGTGTATATATATATATATATATATATACTGTGTATATATACACATACAGTATATATATTTACTGTATATATACTGTGTGTATATGTATATGTATATATATATATATATATATATATATATATATATATATATATATATAATATATATATATAATATATATATCCAAATGTGATGCATTTTTATTTTGGGGAAAAATCTTTTTAAAACTATAAAAAAAATCTTTAAAAAAGGACTCTTATCCCATACTTAATTCAAAGTCAAAGAACCTATTAAAATTAATGTTTTGCCCAGATTTCTCTATCTATTCCAGACTCTCCCAATTTCCATCAACAGCCGGCTGTTTGATGAGTGGAATAAAGCAATCTCAAGATTTGTATGGCAAGGCAAAACAACACGTATCTGGTTAAAAAATCTACAATTATCAAAAGAAAAAGGAGGTTAAGGTTTACCTTGTCTGAAATATTGCTTTATTTCATCTTAAATCAGGGTGCTGCTGTACTGGTGTGCCCAGAATATGAAGCTCAAGGGAAAAAAGTTTGAGAGTAGTGTGCCGGAGGTTCCTGTACAGGCCTTACTGGCAGATGACAAACGGTTAAGACATTTGGATGATGTGGAGAATCCCTGGGTAAAATCTGCACTTACAACTTGGAAAGAACTGACCAAAAAATACAAACAAAACAAAACTGTTAAAATCTTAAACTGGTTAGTTTATGATCATTTCACACTTAACAGTTCAGATTTGAGATTTAAAGTCTGGACAATCAAAGGTTTTCTACTAGGTTATAAAAGAAAATAACATGAAAAGCTCAGATATGTTGAAAGAATCCTCTGACTTGGAGGAACAGGACGTTTACAAAGGTAATTATATACAAATATAAATCCATGGACGGTATGTTTTTTCAAGGTAATTTTGAGCAGTAATAACTTGTAAACTGATAAATGCACAATACATACGTTTTATACCATGCTGCCGAACATTCAAGGGAACACTGCTCCATTATGGGCGATCAGCCAATTATGTCAAAAAGTACTCAACAATTGTTTTGTCTAAAAACAGTATAATTTGAAAATCACCCCTGAGCCCGGTAGAAAAGCAATGGGAATCTTTAGCGATTTACTTCATGGCCCATTTAAGCATAGTGTTTACGCCAGGGAGCTACGCTGTTTACGCTGGAGACTCAGCGCAGCAGGTGCACCTCACACGTGATCAGGGCGGGGTTAAGGCTGATGGCTCTCGTCTCTTACGCGGAAGTGCCACGCCTTGTTTTCCACGTTTACTTTTTAAACTGCATCTACAGACGTCTGTGTTCAAACAGTACGTTTCAAAACGAGTCAGAATGAATGTGAATCAAAACTATATTAGTGACAAAGTGAAAGTGGCTGATTTCTTCAGTCCGTCGGAGCCGATGAGACCGTTACCTTGACTGCAAACAACCACACAAACTGGAGCCGCTTTTTTGAGTTTATTACGCTGGACAATGCCAACGCTGAAAGCATCGCTGAACTTTCTATTCATAAATGGGATGCTTTGGGTATTAGAAAACCCATGAAAGAATGGTATATAAATGACACGTCTTTTAAGAACAAACTTTCCAGTATAGCAGTGTTGTCCGTGATGATTCAATATGAAACAATTTGTAATAAATGTTATACACATGTACGTTCAGGTTATACTAATGCCACTTAGAAGCTTTGATCTGTTGTTGTTTGTTTTCTGCAGTTTTATGAAACGGGAACCGACAATTGTTTGTGTTTTTTATTTTGTCTTAATGTAGTCATTGCTACTATGCACTATAAGGTACAGTATCACTGAGATTTTTGTTTTGCTCTTTACAATCAGATTTTATGTAAAATCTATTTTCTTACAAATGGTATCTGCCTCTAAGTCATAGTATTACCTTTACCAAAAGTGGAAATAAAGTTGGTTTATTGTGTATCAGTTGTAAATGTGTATTTAAAATGTGTATTTATACAGTCAAAGTAAAATATTCATTTTTGGACATTGAAAATATACAAAAACACGGTAATGTCAAATGGCCCCCCCTATATCTTGCATCACCAGCCGCCACTGCAAGGGAACCCAATAACATCTCAAGGGAGAACAGCAGGTGGCAGCATTTTGAAAATTCACTAAATTGAAGAATGTCTGTGTAATCCCTTAGCTGTCCAGGTGGGTTCCGTAGCTCAGCAGTTTAAATAAAGTTCTGGATAACATTTTGAATGATTAAATATTGAATGTTGACATATGTATTTCAGTGGATGTGTATTTGTGATCTTGTCCAGGTTCATCTATGAAACTGAGCACTTCAACGGTGTGGCCGAGCTGCTGGAGATCCTGGGCAGGTACGCACACGTATTACTTTGACTTCCATTCATTTCCTGTAGACTTAACCAAAGTCACGATTTGCCTAAGCTTATTTAAATGCATATCTGAACTTTAAATCTGGTTAATGATCTAATAATAAAGGATTTACTTCATGGGGAAGAGTGTGTGTACAGGTATTTATCACATTGTGGGGTGTACCCCACAATGTGATAAATACCTAACAAATACCATGACATCAGCTGTTGCATCTGTAACGTCTGTACACTTACTAGTGCTGGATCTTTAGTTGTGCTTGTAGCACCAGATAGTTTCACCAAAAGATGGCGCTGGTGCCCTGGGTTCTTTCACTAGAGGCAGGCCAGCACAAGTGCTGCCAGAGTCTCACTGTTTCCAGCCCAATGGGCAGTGAAAATCTGCCAAAAATAAAATGTATTATTATATCGTTTAATTGATAATCCAAATTTAATCAGTGGTCAAAATAACATAAAAAATTGGCTTTTAGTCAAGAAAGAATATATGAAACTGTTATGCATAGAGTACATATACTGTATCAGGTGTAGGCCTACTGTACATTATTCACAGCATTTTTGTGATGAAAATGTCTCATCCTCCACCTGGTAGGGCACACAGCATACTGTACCTGGAACATCAAGGTGCAACACAAAACACTGATCAATAATAAAAACAACATATGAACTCAAAAGGGCATGCATTAAGAAACAATTAAAATGACTATAGTATAAAATAAAAATAGGCTTACTATGTACACAAGAATTTACAGTTACATTTATAGATGTAGTGCAGAAAGTGACAGAGCAGTGAGTGGTTGATTAAATGTAATGTAAGATGGAACACCAGGTATTATAAATAGGCCTAATAAAACCTGACGAACAAAAACCCCAAAGCTCCAGAAACACATCTTTATCAAATCTGAGAGACCTGTGTCCTACACAGGGTCCCGGTCTTCCCCAGACTCATCCACTCACAGGCTCATGCACTCACTGACTCACGCACTCACAGACTCATGCACTCACAGACTCATGCACTCACAGACTCATGCACTCACAGGCTCACGCACTCACAGACTCATGCACTCACACAGGCTCACGCACTCACAGGCTCATGCACTCACAGGCTCATGCTCACAGGCACGCACTCACAGGCTATGCACTCACAACAGGCTCATGCCTCACAGAGCTCGCATGCACAGATCAGCACCCGGCTCATGCACTCACAGACCCTAACTCGGGCATCAACATGTCATACAGTCACACTCAACTCCAATGCACTCACAGGTATACTCACGCTATGCCTAAAGCTCATGCAACCCAGGACGCATCACGATCACGACTCATGCACTCACAGGCTCACGCATCCACACATCACAGGCTCATGCACTCCACACAGCTCATGCACAGGTCAGCACCCGACTCATGCACTCACACAGACTCCACTCAGCTCAGCCTCATGGCTATGCACATCTCATGCACTACAGGCTCCGCACAAATCACAGAGCTCATGCACTCACAGACTCATGCACTCACAGGCTCATGCACTCACAGACTCATGCACTCACACAGGCTCACGCACTCACAGACTCATCGCACTCACAGCTCCGACTCGCACAGCTCATGCAGGCACAGTCATGCACTCAAGGCTCTGCACTCACAGCCACAGGCTGCACTCATAGACCATGCATCACAGCACTGCATGCCACCAGGCTCATGCCTCACAGGCTCATGCACTCAGGCTGACCGAAGACTCATGCTACTCACAGGCATCATGCACTCAAGCCATTGCCCACGTCCCGGCTGCACTCACAGAGCTCATGCACTCACAGACTCATGCCTACACGAGCTCACGCACTCACAAGACTCAATGCACCAGACTCATGCACTCACCGACTCATGCACCCAGACTCACGCAGTACAGGATCACGCACTCACAGGCTCACGCACTCACAGGCTCACGCACTCACAGCTCATGCACTCCAAGGCTCATGCACTCACAGGCTCATGCACTCACAGACTCACAGCTTCACAGCTCATGACTCACAGACTATGCACTCACAGGCTCAATGCACTCACAGACCTCATGCACTCACAGACTCATGCACTCACAGGCTCATGCACTCAACAGACTCATGCACTCACAGGCTCATGCACTCACATCACAGACTCATGCACTTCACAGACCCATCATCCTCACAGGCTCATGCACTCACAGACGCTCATCGCACTCACACTGGCTCAGCACTCACAGGCTCACGCAACTCAACTCACAACTCATGCACCAAGGCTCATGCACTCACAGACTCAGCACTCACACAGGCACTCACGCACTCACAGGCACTCACGCACTCACACAGACTCATGCACTCACACTCATGCACTCACACTCATGCACTCACAGGCTCATGCACTCACAGACTCATGCACTCACAGCACTCACAGCTCATGCACTCACAGACTCATGCACTCACACTCACTCACAGGCTCACGCACTCACAGGCTCACGCACTCCACAGACTCATGCACTCACAGGCTCATGCACTCACAGACTCATGCACTCACAGCACTCACAGGCTCACAGCTCACAGGCTCATGCACTCACGACTCATGCACTCACAAGGCCTCACGCACTCACAGCTCACTGCCTCAACAGCTTCATCGCACCACACAGGCTCATGCACTCACAGACTCATGCACTCACAGGCTCACGCACTCACAGGCTCATGCACTCACAGGCTCATATGCACTCACAGCTACAGACTCATGCACTCACAGGCTATGCATGCGACTCACAGGCTCATGCACTCCACAGGCTCATGCACTCACACAGACGTCATCACTCAAAGACTCAGCACTCACAGACTCATGCCTTACAGACTCATGCACTCAACAGACTCATGCACTCACACAGACTCATGCACTCACAGGCTCATGCACTCACAGACTCAGCACCAAAGGCTCACGCATCACAGGCTAAGCATCAAGACTCTGGCAGATCCAGACTCATGCACTCACAGACTCATGCTCACAGGCTCATCGCACTCCAACAGACCATGCATCAAGGTTCATGCACTCACAGGCTCATGTCATTCACAGGCTCATGCCACTCACAGACTCTGCACTCAAGACTCATGCACTCACACAGGCTCATGCACTCACAGACTCATGCCTCAATTTCAGACTCAATGCACTCACAACTCATATCACCGACTCATGCACTCCACAAGACTCACGCAGTCACAGGCTCACGCACTCACAGCTCACGCACTCACAGGCTCAGCACTCACAGGCTCCTGCACTCACACAGGCTCATGCCACTCACAGGCTCATGCACTCACAGACTCACGCACTCACAGGCACTCAACTGCACTCACAGACTCATGCCTCACAGGCTCATGCAACAGTTTCTAGACTCAATGCACCACAGACTCAATGCACTCACAGGCTCATCACTCACAGACCATGCACTCACCCGGCTCATGCACTCACATCTCATCACTCACAGACTCATGCATTCACAGGCTCATGCACTCCCAGACTCATTGCACTCACACTGGCTCACGCACTCCAGGCTCCGCACTCACAGACTCATGGCATCACAGGGCTCATGCCACTCACAAGACATGGATCTGCATTCATCGCACTCACTACAGCGCTCAACGCCACTTCACACAGGCTCACGCTACTACACAGGCTTCATGCACTCACACAGGCTCATGCACTCACAGACTCATGCATGCACCACAGGCTCATGCACTCATGCACTCACAGACTCATGCACCTCCACCAGGCTCACGCACTCACCTCATTCAGGCATCACGCACATCCAGACTCTGCATCTCACAGGCTCATGCACTCCACGACTTCATGCACTCACAGGTCTCACGCAACTCAACAGGCTCATGCACTCAACAACTCATTGCGCACTCAACAGCTTCACCAGCACTCACCAGGCTCATTGCCACTCACAGCTCATGCACTCACGCATGCCAGGCTCACAGGCTGCACAGAACTCATCACCCAGCTCACGCACTCACAGGCTCATGCCTCCACAGGCTGCACTAGACTCATGCACTCACAGACTCATACAGGCAAGCACTCACAGCATGCATAAGGCTCAATGCACTCACACAGATCATGCACTACAAGGACTTTTGCACTCACAGACTCATGCACTTACAGCGCACTCACATCATTGCACTCCAGCATGAACTCATCGCACAAGCTCATGCACTCACAGACTCATGCACTCACACTCACTACAGGCTCATCGCACTCCAGCTCAAGCACTCACACGACTCACGCACTCACAGACTCATGCACTCACAGCTCATGCACTCACAGGCTCATGCACTCACCAAGTCACCTCAATCAGCACTCACAGAGTTCATGCACTCACAGCACTCACAGCGACTCATGCACTCACAGGCTCGCAGCACTCACAGACTCATGCACTCACGACTCATGCACTCACACAGGCTCATGCACTCACAGGCTCATGCACTCCAAGCTCTGCACTCACATCAGCTACGCACTCATCACAGGCCTCATGCACTCACACCAGGACTCAGCAATGCATCTCACAGGAATCATCGCACTCACAGACTCATGCACTCACCAGGCTCATGCACTGCACTCACAGACTCATGCACTCACAGGCCATGCACTCACAACTTCATGCACTCACACAGGCATCACTCCAGGCTCATGCACTCACAGAGGCTCATGCACTCACAGGCTCATGCACTCACAGGCTCATGCACTCTCCGACTCATGCACTCCACAACGGCCATCACTCACAGACTCTCATGCAACTCACAGGCTTGCACTCACCAGACTACATGCACTCACAGACTCCATGCACTCACAGACTCATGCACTCAGCTCAAGGACAGACTCATGCACTCACAGGCTCATGCACTACAGACTCATGCACTCACACAAGCGCTCACGCACTCACTAGCACTCACAGATGCACTCACAGCTCACTACACCCAGTGCTCATGCACTCACAAGACTCATGCACTCACAGGCTCATGCAACCACAGACCTCATGGCACTCACATAACAGGCTCACGCACTCACAGACTCATGCACTCACAGACTCATAGCCACAGCTTCAATGCATCACGGCCATGCACTCACAGGCTCATGACTCACAGACTCATGCATACAGAGCATCTTGGCACTCACGAAGACTCATGCAACTCACAGGCTCATGCACTCACAGACTCATGCACTCCTGCCCACAGGCCATGCACTCACAGACTCATGCCACTCACAGTGCTCATGCACTCCACAGACTGCATGCACTCACCACGGCTCTTAGCCTCACGACTCATGCATCACACGCTCAGAGCACTCACAGACTCATGCACTCACAGACTCATTGCACTCACAGGCTACATGCACTCACAGCTTCATGCACAATCACAAAGGCTCATGCACTTCACAGTACTATGGCACTACACAGGTCCTGCACTCACAGGCTTCATGCACTCACAGGATCAGTGGCTACTCACCAGGCTCAATGCACTCACAGACTCATGAAGCACTCACACAGGCTCATGCACGTCAAGATTCAATAAGACTCACAGGCTCATGCTGCACTACACATGGCTCACCCTCAACAGACTCATCGCATCTCACAGGCTATCACTCAAGGTTTTTTCAGACTCATAGCAACTCAGGCTCATCATGCACTCACAGGCTCAGCACTCACAGGCTCATGCACTCACAGGCTCATGCACTCACAGCTCATGCTCATGCACTCACAGACTCATGCACTCACACAGGCTCACGCACTCACAGACTCATGCACTCACAGACTCATGCACTCACAGACTCATGCACTCTCTGACCTAAGGCTGTGGTGCGGTCATGAGAAGAAAAGGGAGCGAGGGAAAGAGAGCGCGGGGGCGAGCGAGGCACAGATGTGAGAGAGGAGTGCGTTCACGTGGAGACAGTGCAGGTAGATGCTTAAACAAACGGACAAAATCATATTTTAATGGTGTTTGAACGCAGTGTTGCCGAGAAATGTGTGAGATCACAGCTGTGTGTTCAGAAACATAGACAGGACTGGAACAGACCAGGCTTTAGCACCTCAGGTCATCATTTCAGAGTGCAGTTGTCAGGTTTTTCATTTATTTAACCATCATCATCATTAACAAGCTAAAATGGGACTTCTGGTTTTGGTGACAAGCTGTGTGCACGCGCTTCCTCCGCTGCTACAGAAACTAGCTTTAAAAATAACGTTTCCCACATAATCCCATAAGACGAAACAAAAGATGAGGGGACAAGTAAAATACAGGACTGGTAGACAAACAACGCTGCCGACCCATGGCCCCAAAAAACGGCCCGTCTCGCAAGCCAACTAGTCTAACACGGCTAGCGGCTCCGATGTGGCAGATTGCAACTCTTCACCCACGGAGGGACGGGTTTCCGCTGGTCTTCTCCTTCCGGAGGAGGGTGACGCTGCACCGCTTAGCGCTCATGATGTGTGAGATGAAATGCGAGCAGCGATCAGAGCGACCCGACTCCCCCAGTTTCAGAGAAGAAACTGAGAATGTATCGAAGAAGCTGAACAGTGTATTTCAGACAATACTGATGACACTGAGGACCGAGATGGAGGCAATGCTAATGACACTGAAAACAAAGAACAAGAATATGAAAAGTAAGATCCAGGATCTGGAGTCCATGCCCCGGATAACCTCAGGCTTGTAGGGCTCCCAAAAGGAGAGGAAGGAGAAGATACTGAATGTTTTCTGGAGAAGATCATCCCAGAGCTTCTTGAGGTCCCCCCATCACAAGAGCACATCGCCTGGGCAAACCAAGACCAGCAACTGATAAACCACGAGGCCTGATAATGAGGTTTCTTAACGATCGTGTGAAGGAACGTGTCATGAAGCCTGCAAAAGTTAAAGGAGACCTCCAGTTCAAAGGCAAGCACGTCTTCTTTGCTCCAGATATTGATATATATTGAGATATTTATACATATTGAATATTGAAAATTGAGACAAGGGTTGACTTTCCCACCGACTCTTCTGGTGAATTTCGAAGATAAAAAACATGTGCTCAGAACATCAGGAGAGGCAGAAGTGCTAATCAGGAAAATGCAAAACACAGAGAACTGAACAGTGATGAGAGCTGGAGCCACCAGCGTGGGGTGTGTGAGTTCAGGTTGTGGTCACATGGTGATACATTTCTGTTCATTTGAAGAGACTGATGACAGTGATGGGATTTTATTGTTTTTGACATCAGACTTTCTTCTCCATGTTGGCTGTCTGCTTTAGTAGTGTGTCTTGTTGCATCCACTAATCTGAGTGCCAAATGTGGGAGAGTGGTTTTGAGGGAAAATGGAAAAATACATGTAGAGGGCGGCTGGAGGGCGCTTTCAGGGGCCCTTCATTAGGAATGGACGTCCCTCCAGTTTTTGATCATTTACATGATCAGGTTTTGGGTTCAGTGCGCGTTTTCAGCATGAACCCTTTTGTTTTCTATGTTATCCTTTCATCTGTTTCCTGTTTTTGTAGTTCCTGTGTTTATATGTTGTGTTCGACCAGAGAGTTTAAATACAATTATTAATGGGAAAATCAATACAATCAATGGCATCACAAGTTTTACAAGTGGCATCCTTTAACGTGCCTTTAACGGCATATTGAACCCATCAAACGATCAAACATTTTAACCAAAGCGATAAAAGAAAGAATAGACATTATATATGTACAAGAGACCCATGTGAACGGCAGTGAACATCAAAAACTAACCAAGGTTGTGTCATTCATCATACAGAGGCAAACACTGGAGGGGAGTAGCAATGTTGATCTCAAACTGAACAGCTTTTGAACATCATTTTGAATGTAAAGACAAAGAGGGCAGATATGTACTGGTTAAAGTAGCTATTAATGGAAAGGTTTTTACTCTGCTCAATGTCTATGCTCCACCGGGGAGTGATGTCAACTTTTATACTGATATTTATGCTGATTTTTGCATCCAACCTACAGACCTGTCAAACTCGAGAGGCACTGGAGGAACAATAAGCAGGGAGTTCTGTAAATGAATGACAAATATAGGACTGATTGACATCTGGAGGGAGATGAACCCTAGTGCACTCCAGTGTGCCCATTTTTTGCCAGAGGAGTAGAGTAAAAAATTAGGAGCTGAAATAACAGTGTTGGAAATACAGGGTGCAATCAAGAGTTACACAAATACACAAAGAACATCTCTCTAAAACGCAATGAGCACGATTACATTTAATACTTCGGCAAACAGTTATTCGCAGGTCCCACAAAGTCCACTATGCTACCCCCTGGTCGGACATGAGCTTGTTTGCTACAAGCAAAAAAGAAAACAAAAAAGAAAAAGGACCAGAATCCCCACAAATCGCACATCGCACAGCAGTCATGACTTAATAGCAAATATTACACAGGAAGTGGAATCCCTCTCCAGATCCCGCTTCACTTCCAATACGATGATGATGATGATTATTATTTCATTTATTTATTTATTCAAAATGCAACTGCTCAAAGCCAACATTCCACTGTTATTATTCATTTGCTTTAAACATACATATAGCTTCACATTGTGTTTAAATAAAAATATAACTAACGATATTTGATTGCTCCTGAATGGTGCGTTTTACTGATAAAAAGTCGAGGGCAATAAGTTTTTGTAATGTTTTGGAATCTACTCCTTCAACTTTTTTGCCCAGTATGGCTACAGCTGGGCTCAGATGAAAATGAACATTCAATAGGTTGCACAAATAGTCTTCAACTCCTGTCCAGAAAGTTTGAACCTCTGGGCATTGCCACTGTAGGGATATTAGAGGGCCAGTTAAACTGCAGTCTTGCCAGCAAAAGTCTGAAACATTACAATTCATTTTGTGAATTTTCTGTGGCGTGATATAAGATCTGTATACAGTTTTGAGTATTTTATATCTGGCACATTTTCCAAAATAGTTAGATCTTTTGTTATTTTTTATGTCTAAATCGCTTTCCCATTGTTCTAGGATAATTCAAATAACACAAACAAAGAAATTGTTGCACAATAGCTTATACAATTTGGAAACTGCTTTGCAGCCAGTAATAATGGATTGGAGCTGGTTGTCAATTAATTTATGTTGGTAAATGTAAAACTGGATCAAATGGATTTGAGTGTAGGTATTGGAAATAGTGCCTATCATCCAGGTTATATGTTGTCTTGAGCTGAGTACTTCTTCTCCCTCATGTAATAATTGGCCCCATGTAGTGATATTTCTACTTTTCCATAACATGTTACAAAGTGGCTGACCACCAGCTGCAAACAAAGGATGGATGATGGGAGAGATAGAAATGTTTATTAGAGGGTTTTTAACCCTTTTGTCAGGTTTAGGGTTATACCAAAATGAAGCCGTGTTCATTTTTTTTTACATGTACTTCAAACCAGTGTTTTTGGGCATCATCTTTTTATATGCCCAGGATAGTGGGTACTGAGCATTGAGGGTCAAATAGTAGGCGTGAATATCAGGGACCCCCAATCTGCTATTTCTTCTAGGTACAGATAGTTTTTTAAGGCTGATCTTAGGTCTTTTTTCCTTCCATAAAAAAATATGTGAATTGTGTATTGATTTCATTGAACAATTTTTGGGGAATTTCAACGGAATTGCTGAAAAGAGAAAGATTGCAATCAAGAGATTGAAGAGCGGTGGATCTCCGGGGAGTGACAGGTTCACCTCACAGTGGTGTAAAGCTCTAAAAGACACACTTACTCCTCTGTTTTCAACATTTAACACTTAAAAATTATGCCATGATTGTTTTTGTATTTAGTTGATGTCTGATGTCTTGATGTCCAACTGTGTCCATGGCAGGAGTCCTGAGGCCCAAATACATAGTTCTGAAATCCATTGGGATGATGATGTCATAAATTGTCTGTAAGGCTTTGTTGATCTCAGTCCAAAACTTGTGAACAACAGGACAATCCCGGAAAACACATGATAGTGGTTTACCTCCTGAATTTAACGTGACACATTTTTCCAACAGAATTCCCTCCAAACTTAGTTCTCCAATGAGATGCCCACTCTTCATCATCCAGAACAAAGTGACCCTATCTTTCCCATTTACCCTTATATAATCAGTACAGTGAGTGCCCAAATTGTTTATACATTGTATGATTTAGATATGAATCCCCTTGAAAGTTCAGATTTATATGCTTTAATAAATATTTCAGTCAAAGGGCTGTGATGGTTGTAATTCTTTTTGATTTCTTGATTATAATAACTCCTTATTGGAAATACCTATAAAAGTCCAGTTTCTCTAAGCCAAAGGATTTTCAACTCATAAAGCTCTTCAGGTGATTCTCCTTTATAATCTAGTAAAGGTTAGGGGTCTTTTTCATACCCTTGGGTAAATTGGTTTGCAGTGATTATGAGACATCAAACATAGGCAAGGCAAGTTTATTTGTAGAGCAAAGAGCTTCACATAACAGGAAAAAAAAATGCATTCAAATCACAAAGACATGGCAGAAATCACAAAATCTTAATTTAAAAGTGCCATTTTCAGGCTATCCGTCAAATAGTTCAAGACATAAAAGAGAAGAGTGCAAAGAAAAGCATTTCAGTCATATGCACAGCCAAACAAAACAGTTTTTATTTAGATTTGAACATTGCCAGAGTAGAACCTGTCTCACATCCTCTGGAAGACTGTTCCAGATTTTAAAACTGAAACGCAGATCCCCATGTTTAGTCCTGACTCTGGGCACCAGCAGGAGGCCGGTCCCTGAGGTCCTCAGAGTCGAGATGTTCATATGGCACATAACATGTCCGAGATGTACTTTGGTGCTAGGCCATGGAGAGACTTTATTACAAGCAGAGCTGCTTTGAAGTCTATTCTCTGAGCCACAGGGAGCCAGTGCAGAGACCTGAGCACAGGACTAATGTGATGGTACTTCCTGGTTCTAGTCAGGACCCGAGCAGCAGCGTTCTGGATGTACTGCAGCTGTTTACAGCTCGTTTGGAGAGGCCAGTGAGCAGGCCGTTACAGTAGTCTAATCTACTAGAGACAAACGCATGGATAAGTCTCTCCAGGTCTCGTTTAGACACTATACTTTTGATTTTGGCAATGTTTTTTAGATGGAAAAGCTGCTGATGTCATTGATCTGACGTGGCTGTTTAAAATTCAAGTCTGAGTCCATTATTACCCCAGATTTCTAACTTGATTTGTAGGTTTAGAGCGAGACTCTGGAGGTGACTGTTAACACTTTCTCTTTGTTTCTGTGGGCCAAAGACAATGATTTCAGTCTTGTCTGAGTTCAGCTGGAGAAAGTTGTTTTGCTCCACACCATCCACACACTGATCTGTTGGATGCAGTGACAGAGTGAATCCACTGGTCCATATTCACCTGCCGTCAGTGAAACATAGATCTGAGTGTCGTCTGCATCATTGTGATAGGACACATTCTTGCTGCGAGGATTGACTCTTGGGGCACCCCACAGGTCAGGGGCATCTGGTCTGAGACACAGTTACCAATTTCCATAGAATGCAGGCACTTATTGTTCTTGTGTATTTTATTGTTATTGAGTGACTGCATTCCATGCGGTCACTGTATGTTCTTGTGTATTTTATTGAGTGACTGTATTCCATAGAATGTGTCACTATATGTTCTTGTGTATTTTATTATTATTATTATTATATTTTCCACATTTATCCCTGTTTTTCTGTGGGCCGCACAGGTCGCATTCCTTGTCTGATTTGCGTCATTTAAAGTTCAGTTTGTAGATATTTCTCGTGTGATTCATCTCGATATTCATCTTCAAATGTTTCACTATCTCTTAGAGTGGCGGAATGTTGGGGGATGTTGGAGCTTTGTGTCATCGTCATAGCGACAGTACAGAATACAGCCATGCATTACGCAGACCGTCATGGCAACTAGGGCTTTGTGATATCATCGGCATGGCAACTGTACAGACTATGCCAGCCAATCCTGTATAGGAGGAAATTTGGACCTACAAATCAGTGAGCATTGATTGTGAGACATATTTATACTTTTGTGGTTTTATATCGAGGTGTGAAAAAGTGCGTTTTGTTTTTTTCATTAGGCAGTCACTCGCAATGGCTTCCTGCCATTGCCGTTTCTAGTTATTTTTATTATTATTATATTTTCCACATTTATCCCTGTTTTTCGGTGGGCCGCACAGGTCGCATTCCTTGTCCGATTTATGTCATTCAAAGTTCAGGTTGTAGATAATTCTCTTATGATTCCTGGACTTTCTTTCGGGTAATCCTCAGCCTTGTCATTTTCTCAGGATTCGTCTTGGAACATTGGATGTTTCCCTCTCTCTTGGCTTTCATAGGTCGCATTCCTTGTCCGATTTACGTCATTCAAAGTTCAGTTTGTACATATTTCCCGTATGATTCCTGGACTTGCTTTTGGTATTCCTCAGTCTTGTCATTTTTTCAGGATTCGTCCTCAAATTTTCCCTATCTCTTAGAATGGCGGAATGTTGGTGATGTTGGAGCGTTGTGACATCATCGTCATCAGAAGCAGAATCAGAATCAGAAAGGGTTTATTGCCATTGTCAATGAACAAAATTAACAAACATAGGAACTTGTCTCGGCCTTAAGATGCAACATAAAACACTGATCAATAATAAAAACAACATATATTCAATCCAAAGGGCATGCATTAAGAAACAATTTAAAATGACTATAGTATAAAATAAAAATAGGCATTACTAAGAATTACAGTTAAATTTACAGTTTGTAGTGCAGAAAGTGACAGTGCAGTGAGTGATGAATAGTTGCATTTAAAGTGGCAGGTGTTTAGAAGTGTTCATGAGTCCAACGGCAGAGGGAACGAAAAGGTTCTGGTCCGGATGGACCGTAGCCTCCTGCCTGAGGGGAGTGGCCTCCTGCCTGAGGGGAGTGGTTCAAATAGACCATGTCCAGGGTGAGAAGGGTCAACCTGCTAGTCCCAGAGCCCTGGAGTATATAGACGTGTGAAAAAGTGCGTTTTGTCTTTGCATTAGGCAGTCACTCGCAATGGCTTCCTGCCATTGCAGTTTCTAGTTTATTTTGTTCCTCTGATATAACAGGCAAATTGAGGGTGTCCAGAAAGGAATTTTTATCATCTTCTTTGTCGTCTGGAATTTTTGAAAATTGTTTTTTAGTTTTTTTAAAATTACTTCACTTTGCCTGTCTCGTATTTTAAAAATTGTTCTTTCAGCTTGTTGCTTTTTAAGTTCTAATGTCATAATTCATATATATTCATAATATCTTTTCTTAACTATTTTGTGTGAAGTCATATAATACATTTCTCCTTATCTTTTTAATGTCTTGTAGCATTTTAGAACACCCCTTTTTGGCATGGCTTTCCTCTAACAATTAATGTTTTTCTTGCAGATCTTTTAGCTTTTTCTCCATTTGTTACTTTTTTTGGAGGCTATAGCTATAAAATTGTCCTCTCAAGACTGCTTTGGAAGCATCCCAGAGGATGGGTGGAGAAATTTTCCCAGTATAATTTTCCTCCAGATAAGTCTTAATGTTGTTGGACATTTTTCTTTAAACAAAGGATCATTAAGGAAGCTGGCATTGAACCTCCAGTGTGTTTTTTCATCTTTCCTCCAAATCCACAGAAATGTAGACAGGAGCATGATCACTTAGGTCTATTGTGCCTATATCTGCTTCAGTGATTTTAGATCTGTCTTTATTGAGAATAAAAAAGTAGTCTATTCTGGAATAGAGTGTATGTGGATTTGAAAAAATGGGTATACTGGCGTGCCCTGGAGTTCATTTCCCTCCATATGTCAACCAGTCCTATAGTCTTCAGTAAGAGACGGAACTTGTTAATTGTTCCTCCAGTGCCTCTTGAGGTTGAACAGTCTAATGTAGGCTGAATTACGAAGATTCCCATCGCCACCACAAATTAAGGTTCCCTCAGAGTGGTTTACAATCAGGTCCATGAAATCAGCATAGAAAGTGATATTGCCCCCTGGTGGAGCATACACATTTAGAAAGAGTGAAAACCTTTCCGTTGATATTCCCTCGAACCAGTACATATCTGCCTTCTTTATCCTTACGTTCAAAACTGTTAAAAAATGTATAACAGAATTTTGTTAGTTTTTGATTTTCAGTGTCATTCAAATGTGTCTCTTGTAAAAGTATAATGTCTATTCTTTCTATTTTCATTTTATTTAAAATGTTTGTTCGTTTGATTGGGGTATGCCTTTCACATTGAAGGATGCTACTTGTAACACTTCTGATGCCATTGGGCTAATATTGATCTAACCATTGATTACTCTTGAATATTTTTAATCTTTGGTCGGAAACAACAAACACACACAAGAACCATAGGAACACAGAACAACTGAAAGGATGAAAAAGAAAACAAAAGGGTTTATGCTGAAAACTGGCACAGAACCTAAAACCTGATCAAGAAAAAGATCGCAAAAGGGATCGAAGTCCAATCCTAATGAAGGGCCTAAGGGGGCATAAAGGGGGCATAAAGTCTGATGTTAAAAACAAATAAATAATGCCAGTCTCTTCAAATTAACAGAAATGTATCACCATGTGACCACAACCCGAACTCACATACCCCACAATGGTGGCTCCATCTCTCGCACTCCTCAGCTCTCCTCGTTCCGCATCTTCCTTAAGAGTACCTCTGCTTCTCCTGGTGTTCTGAGCACGTGTTTTTTACCTTCAAAAGTCACCAGAAGAGTCGCGGGGAAAGAGAACCCATGTCTCAGCTTTCTCCTCCTGAGCTCCTCATGGACGTGGTTGAACCTATGCCGTTGCTGACGAACCTTGTATGGAATATCTGGAGCAAAGAAGACACGCTTGCTTTTGTACTGGAGGTTTCCTTTAACCCTTGCAGCTTTCAAGACATGCTCCTTCACGCAATCGTTAAGAAACCTCATTATCAGGCCTTGTTGTTTATCAGAAGCTGGTCTTGGTTTGCCCAGGCGATGTGCTCTTTCAATTGTGATGGGAGGGACTTCACTCCTGAGCCATCAGGAGCTCGGGAATAATCTTCTCCAAAAAGCTCTATGTATCCTTTCCTTCTACTCCTTCTATGCCCACAAGCCTCGGGTTAGGATGACGAGATCTTATTGTCTGCAGATCATCCGTATTATCTGAAAAACGCTGCTCGACTTCGTCCATGCGGTTAGTCCTGCTACCCTCAGCTTAGCAGCTACCACAGCAGAGACCGCAGCGGAGACCGCCGGAGCAATAGCTGCTATAATTTCCGCTCTGAGAGACACCATATTACGCAGCGTTTTGCGTCTTATTTCGGACATCATGAGCAATAAAAATATGTAATTTAACATTTAATAAATAATAAAACTTTACTTGTCCTCCTATTCTTGAGTAATATAGTGTACAGTGTGTCAGTCTCTTACAGAGACTCAAAGTGTTTCTCTTCTTACTGTGAGTAAATCTACAAGTGGCAACAGCTTTATGTTGACAGTTTGAAATTGTTTTGTTTGTTTAAGAATTCAATATTTATTATGTTTTTTTCATACCTATAAATAGATTAAAAAGTACATATTAAATGCTGTTTCCAGGTAATGGTTTACAGGAGATCTTGGTATCTAAATGAAGCTAAGGCCTTGTGGAAGCTCTTTATGCAGATATAAGCTCTGGGAAGGTGGAAATGAGAGTCCATTTTTTATTTGACTCCTTTACAATTGTCCCTGACCAAAAATATCTGAAAATAATAGAAAATGACCTCCTGAACAGAAAACACAAAACAACAATCGCATCTGACGGTCATGGTCACGATATTTCGCATTAACCTGCATAAAAGTTCACATTCTCATGAAAGCTCAGCTTTACAATTGTTATCGGTAAAATAATTTGGACATGTTTACGTGGTATCTGGGGTTGAACTATACTTTTCTACATCCTTTGAAGTTTACCACATTTGTATTCATTGATATCCACAAATGATCCACTGCAGTAACAATTTAGACTCCAGAGTTGTAAATATTTCAAACTTGTCCAAAAATATTAAGCCAGAAGGATATCTTCCGCCGTCTGGATCTCCTGTTTTTGTGACATTGTGCTGTTATTAATGTTTTCTTCTTGTGTCCTAGCATCATAAACGGCTTTGCCCTGCCCCTGAAGGCTGAGCATAAACAGTTCCTGGTGCGAGTGCTGATTCCTCTGCACACGGCTAAGTCCCTGTCCATCTTCCACGCACAGGTGAGACTGGACTATAGACGTCACACCTTTTGTCCAAACACTGAGAAGTGTTTACAGTACACCAACAAATAATAACAGCACCTTGAGAATGCACAGCGGAGCAGCAGTGTCCTTAGGCCAGAAACATTACCCACCGAGCCTAAGCATGAATGCGGTGTGTGAGTGAATGATTGGTGGTGGTGGTGGTGGGAGGGGCCAATGCAGCAGATTAGCGGCATTGTTTCCACCAGTCTGCCCCAGGGCAATCTGGCTACAAATGCTTATCACCACAGAGAGTGAGTGAATAAAGCTCTGTAAAGAGCTTTGGGAGGTTGGAAAAACTACATAAACCCAAGGCAGAATTATTTGTGTTAGTTGCAGATGTACTATATAGTACTACAATACCACAATCTGTTACTAAAGACACTTTCCCAGTGATGACAGACAGGCTGCTTTGTGCGTGTGTGGATGTGTCCAGCAGAGGTCAGCAGTGCAGTTCTCCTCCTCTAAGCGCATTTGTGTGCGTGTGTGTGCGTGTGTGTGCGTGTGCACATGTGTGAGCGTGTGTATGTGTGGATGTGAGGGAAGGGGGGGATGTAGGGGGCGCCCAGGCCGTTGCTGTGGTGACAGGGACTGTTTACTTGGAAGGACTGATGTCACACACGTGCAGGTTCTGTCTGTCTAAACTAGACTTTCACTTTTACTACACACACAGGTTGCTTTCCATGCTTTTTGGGGACATTACATAGACTTTTGGTCCCCACAAAGCACACATGCTCACACACACGCACCCACACACACATGCTCACACACACACGCGCTCACACACACGCTCACACACACACATGCTCACACACACACATGCTCACACACACATGCGCGCTACACACACACACACACACAGGCTCACACACACACACGCGCTCACACACACACACACACACAGGCTCACACACACAGGCTCACACACACAGGCTACCACACACACGCGCTCACTCACACACAGGCTCACACACACACACGCCTACACACACACCGCCTCACACACTCAGGCTCACACACCCGCGTGCTCACACACACAGAGGCTCACACACGTGAAGCGCGCTCACACACCACACGCGCACACTCACACAGTGCTCACACACACACACACACAGGCTCACACACACACAGGCTCACTCACACACGCGCTCACACACACACGACGCTCCACACACACACAGGCTCACACACACACACAGGCTCACACACACACACACGCTCACACACACAGAGGCTCTCACACACACACAACACACAGGCTCACACACACACAGGCTACACACACACACACAGGCTCACACACACACACACGCTCACACACACAGAGCTCACACACGCGCTCACACACGCGCACACTCACACAGGCTCACACACACACAGGCTCACACACACACAGGCCCATCACACACACGCGCTCACACACACACGCTCACACACACGCTCACACACACACAGGCTCACACACACACACGCTCACACACACAGAGGCTCACACACGCGCGCTCACACACACGCTCACACACACACTCACCCATGCGAGCACTCAAGGGTTCGATTCTGGGCGAACATTACATCACATGTTCTCTCTGGGTGGTCTGCATGTCCTCCCCATGTTACCGTGGGTTCTCTCCGGGTTCTCCGGCTTCCTCCCACCGTCCAAACACATGCATGTGTGAGGTCAATTGGCAACTGTAAAATGACCCTAGTGAATTGAGTGTGAGAGTGAATGGTTGTGTGTGTCGCACGGTCTATCACAGAGATGAGTTGGCCACTGTCCAGGGTGTACCCCACCTAAGCCCCGAAGGCACTGGATAGGTCACCAGTCACCCACGACCCCTAATGGGAACAAGCGGTAGAAAATGAATGAATAAGTAATTAATCCATTGTTAAATTTTGGTTTTAATATGACAATTACATGAGAGTTTAAAACTATTTTTTAAAATGTCTGTGTAGATCCCTCATTTGTCCAGGAGTGTTCATGAGGAAACACACGTCCGGAATGCTCTCTCAGCCTTTGGATACCCGTTTTGGGCTCTGAACAAAGTGAAGAAACCAAAAAGTAGGACAAAAGGGACGAAAGGACAACAGAACCAAGAAGAAGGGGTGTCTCTGTCCCTTATGTCTCAGGACTGTCGCAGAAAACTGCAACGAATTTTTAGACAACACGAAGTCCCTGTTTATTTCAAACCAGGAACACGCTAAGACAAAAACTGGTTCACCCTAAGGACAAGATGCCTACACAGAAACAGAGCAATGTAGTGTATTCTATCCAATGCAGTGAAGAAAGTTGTAAAGAGCGCCACATAGGGAGACTAAACAGCCACTTCACAAGAGGCTTTATCAGCACAGAAGACACTCGAGTTCAGGACCCCAGAGCGCCGTGCATCTTCATCTTAAAGCCACAAACCACTCTATTGAAGACAGTGAGGTGGAGATTCTGAGCAGGAGAAAAGATGGTTTGAAAGAGGAGTTAAGGAGGCCATCTTTGTTAAAAAAGAGAATCCTTCATTAAATCGTAATGGAGGTTTAAGATCGTTTTTTCTAAAACAGAGTCCAGATGACTACAAACTGAATCTTTTTCTACAATATTTAAACATTTTTTTATTAAATTTATTTTTTATTTATATAAAATAAATATAAATATAAATAATATATATATATATATATATATATATATATATATATATATATATATATATATATATATATATATATATATATATATATATATATAGATAGATATATAGATATATATATATATGTATGTATATATATATATTTGAATGACTTCATATATTGTTAAATTCTGTTTAAGCCTAATAGTATTGTAACTGTTTAAACAATGTCTAATAACATTTAGCATTTAATATATAGACTTTTAAACCACTCTTTAATTTTACATTTGAAACATAATTTAATTTTTTTTTTCTGAGCTGAAAAATCCTCCATAATTAAGGATCGGCTCTGTACTATTACTCACTACTGCTTATACCACTACTACCACTACTACATGTACTACTGCATGTGTCAAGTGTGTATTTTCTTTTGTGGACTCATTGTGGCTAATATGACAAAATAGGTCTCTTTAGGGCAGAGAATCTGAACTGGACTCATACATCATGGACTGGCCCTGGACTTGACCATAGATGACGCTCTTTAGTTTCCTGTAAAGCACACTTCATGCCCAATAGATGTCAATAAAGTTTTAGTTCAGCTGGAGTTCAAAGTGACCTGCTCTAATACTCATCATGAACTGCCTTTCCATTGCCTTATTTTTAAAGCACATTTTAAAGAATTGCATAAGTGATGGGTAGAAATGCCAAATATCACATTTAGAACCCTTAATTTGTATAAATGTTTATATGCTCACTTCAGGTGGATATTGGTAAAGTGTGTAATAATTAAAGCAAATTAAGAAGGTGGAAATGTATTTAGCCGCATAAACTCATGAGGCGAACATCGTCAGACTACAATCGCAATAGCCCAAGTGATGAACAAAGCCAAAATAAAATGTTGTTTTGTGTTAAAGCATGCAAACTCCCCACATGAAAGGCCCCATAGGGTCCCGGAATGGAACCCGGAGACTCAGAACTGTCCTCTTCTCAGTCTGCAGCAGGAGGACTTGAGCATGATGACTGGACACTTGTATTCTAACCCTGCTCTGTCTCTGTTCTCAGCTGGCCTACTGTGTGGTGCAGTTCATGGAGAAGGACGCCACAGTCACTGAATATGTGAGTAAACACTGCTCATGATCTTTATCGAATGGTAAATGCTGTCCTCACCTCACACATTCACACATGCAGTGATTCAGAGTCATCTCCCAGTAGTTACAAGTCCTGAGGAAAGTAGGTAAGATGCACTAGAACATAGCCAATGCAGAGGAAACACATTTCCTTATTGGGACAAGAACGTAGTATGCACTACCGCCCCCCTGTGGCACTTGGAGTTCCAGCAGTCTTTCATCAATGTACTAACCAGGCCCATTAGCCTCCGAGATCTGACGAGATCCGACTTTGAAAAGTTTGTATGGCCAAGTGCGACTTCTTCTTTAACCATCCAAATACACAAACATTTCATCACACAGTCCATTGAGCACAAAACGTTATAACATACAAGATGTTTGTAGAAAAAGATTCAGTTGTATCAACTGGACTCTGTTTTAGAAAAACAAAAGGTTTCGACTCTCATCCAGGAGTCATTCTTCACAGTGTATGGTGAATTAGTGGTGCACCTTTTAAGATTTCACCACCTGTTTGTCTTCATGGAGAGTCTGTTATTGCGTTACCTGGGATTTTCCACTAACTGACATTAAACTTTTCTATCTCCATGGAGACAGATGACATCACTAGGCCACGTTACAGGTCAGATCTGTGGAGAGGCGCGCTATATGTATGATATGTCATGTAAATCACCAGTTAACGGGCTGCAGCACAGGACAAAACTGTATCGAGACGACTACAAAACAGACATGCTTTAACACTGAGTGTATATGGCTCTGTAACTAAAACACATCTGATGTACTAAAGCAAACATTACACCATACCCATCAATCCTCCCGTGTGGCTTATGACTGGACCATTAGGAGTTTACAGTCGGTTGGCTTTTGCAGCATGGATAGAGCGGCCTCTTTTTGAATGAAACACATGTCAAAGCGAACAATGCAGCGACCCGGGGGCAGCCTCTGACTCATCAAAGCAGCAGTGACGTGGGCCGACGGCACATCTATAAATCATCTCTCATAAAAGCACAAAAAAATCACATGTGTCCATCCTCAGCCCTCTTCTGTTATTGTTTGGAGCAGACTCCTAGCAGCAGATACAACTCCGAGGGTCAAACACAGAGCGTCATAGAAAATATGGCATAACTGAACATGCTCTTTAACAATGGACTATGCTTTATGCTATGCTAGAGGGGCGATATGACAAAAACACTGTTGTTTTTTTTTTAGACTATGTTATAATTTTGAAACGATCACAATTCTTGCACACTCACAATAGTTGCTTTATATCGCCTAAAGATACTTCTTCTGACCGCAATGTTCAGTTTGTCGACACAATAAATGTTGTTTTCGTTTGTTTATTGTCAGAAAGGATGTTATGTATATGCTCCTTGGACATTTGCAGACGGGGAAAAGGAAAAACTATGACAGAATGTATTTGTAAGGATTCAAGTGTAGTCATCAGGACGCTGTTTTGAAAATCAAGATGTTTTCATCCAAAAGTCTTTCTTAATCTGCTGGCCTGGTCTGAGAATTGTTATGGTATTCTGAACAGCGTAAGCCCTAACCCTCAGGAGTTTCCTGATAATAGTCTTGTTCATCTATTCATTCATCTATTTAAACTCCTCCTGGAACCATCGAACCATCTGTGCAGACTGGAACCATCGAACCATCTGTGCAGACTGGAACCATCAAACCATCTGTGCAGACTGGAACCATAGAACCATCTGTGCAGACTGGAACCATAGAACCATCTGTGCAGACTGGAACCATAGAACCATCTGTGCAGACTGGACCCATAGAACCATCTGTGCAGACTGGATCCATAGAACCATCTGTGCAGACTGGAACCATCGAACCATCTGTGCAGACTGGACCCATAGAACCATCTGTGCAGACTGGACCCATAGAACCATCTGTGCAGACTGGAACCATCAAACCATCTGTGCAGACTGGACCCATAGAACCATCTGTGCAGACTGGACCCATAGAACCATCTGTGCAGACTGGACCCATAGAACCATCTGTGCAGACTGGACCCATAGAACCATCTGTGCATGTGTTGCACGAGACACAGTCCAGTGTCAAATGACTATTTGGATTTCCATGGTTGTGGCTCAGCCACACATGAGTAAGAGTTTGTGTTTTGTTGCTACAGATCATCAGAGGCCTGCTCAAGTACTGGCCCAAGACGTGCACGCAGAAAGAGGTGAGCTCCGTCCTAACCTCTACTTTAGCGCCCCTCACAGGTCAAACACGTGAACAAGGAGTCTGAGAACCTGCCTTTAGATAGATAGATAGATCGACACAGACCTTTATTGTCCCTAGGAACACTATCAATACAGTGTCTGTGAAAATGTCAAGTAGAGACAGCATTTGTGCTTATGTAGGGTTCATTCTAAACTGTTTAAAACAGCAATGGCTTTTACTGAAGCGTTCCTGCTTCCACCTCAGAGTCCTGTATGAGCGGCCTGAGGGCAGCAGAGAGAAGTGAGAGTAGAGAGGTGGGAGAGGGCTGGGATGGGCAAACTGATGCTTTTGGATACTGTGGGTTTGATCTTGAGATCGTTAGAGGCTGTTTATCTGTTAGACATGTAGATTCAGAGTACATTTGTGTCAATTCTAATAGCTTACAGAATCAAATCTCCATTGGTTTATCATACAAAATGTAAACAGAAAACTCGTAGTTGAGGTGTGACGACACAACCCTGATCTCTGCAGTCATTGTCATTTGTCTGTGTGCAGGTGATGTTCCTGGGGGAGATCGAAGAGATCCTGGATGTCATTGAACCTTCTCAGTTTGTGAGGGTCCAAGAGCCGCTCTTCAGACAGATTGCTGGCTGCATCTCCAGCCCACACTTCCAGGTCCTTATGCTCTTATACACTTAAAAACCCCTTCTGTTCCAAATAAAAAGCAACTATAATCTGTCAGTCTTATCCAGGGCTTTTTCCAGATGCGCAATCTCTTATTCATTCACTCTCCACTATGAGCCTGTTATGTGTGCTTGCTATTGTTGTGTCCTTGTGCAAGACATTTCACCCACCTCGTGTCCATGTATGTGGTGTATGAATGAGAGTGTGTTTGTTAGAGTGAACGCAGGACAATGAATGGAAATGAGCTCATGGCTACATTCTGTGTTTACAACATGTGTGTCATGTGTGTTCATCGACGTCACATCAAATACACAAATAATAAGAATAATAGTGATAATAATCATCACCCAGTCACATTCACACATGGGCAAAGAGGGAGCAATGTCTTCTCCAATGAAACATGAACCTCGCTGTATGATCTGCTTACACTGTCACATCTCCTGCTCTCATGTCTCTATACAGCACTTTTCTCTACAAAATGTTTCTCTCCGACCTGTTCCACCAGTGTAGTGGGTGTAGACTGGACTGACCCTACCCTGACCCTACCCTGACCCTACCCGGACCTTGCCCCTCAATTCCTTTACAAAGAGCACACCTGGGTGACCTGCGGTGCTGTCCCGCCTGCTGCTCTGTGCAGTACATAGCTCTTTACAAACAGGGACTTCCTGACGAACTCAGCCTGCTCAAATCTGGAGTGAATGGTTGTTTGCACACAGAGTTTTCCCACGCGGAGTGTCAGGGCAGGACCGTGCAGAGTGCAGGTTAGTCGGCTCTTTGTCCAGACGAGGACTGTGTACAAACAGCCACCTGCTCCGCATCTGAGCAGACTGAAGTGTGTCGGGACGGGCGGGCCTGTTTGTAAAGGGCCTCTGTCCTCACAGTGTTCAGAGGAGTGTGCGCTAAGGCAGTTAGCCCTGACTCACACTTTCTGCTCATCTGGCTCCTTAGACTCAGTGATAAGGTCAAACGTGAGGAGCTGTGGGCCAGGCTGGGGATATACAGCCACCTCGCCTTTTCCTATCTTTAAATACGGATAATTACACTCATTATTATAAAGACAGCAGCAGGAAGTGAGGAACAGCCAGGAAACAGACTGGCTGTTTCCTAACAGTTTACACGCCTAAACAACAAAACATCCCTTTGTCTGTTTCCATTTCATCAGATGTGGCTTCATTCTGGGAAAGTGCCGATGGACCAATGTGGATATCAACCCCAGGATATTGATTATGAGGCCAATTAGGCCTGATCAAGTGGCGGTCCACTTAAAGATTACGCAACAGTTACAAAACTTACAAAAGTTATGAAACTTTGTATCAATATACAAAATCTTTATAAAAAAAAAAAAAAAAAGAAAAACTGAAAAAGCTGGATGAGGAGAAATAATGTATGTTTCAAGTGTATTTCCCCAATGAGACAGTACAATTGACATGCCATGCACATTTTTCCAGTGGACCAAACATCTCCAAGAATCACAGCTGAGAAACAGCATGTTGATGGGTATCAGGGTCCGAACGTTTGAAACAAGAGACACAGACAACAAGACAAAATGTCCGACGTCCCCAGAGAAACAATACATCAGGGCTAACCTTTTGCAGATATCGGCATCAGTCCAACATCATAAAAATACAACTAATATGTCTACCAATTGTATTTTTTTTTTTTTTTACAAAAAATACAATTGATTTGTGAGTGTGACTTGCTATAGATTAAATATAGATAAATATCGTGCTGGCTGAAAAATATCCAGAGCATCTCTCGAAGGACTGTGCATTTTTATTGTCTAACGCGTATGCCTGTGTTTGTGTGTGTGCGTGTGTGTGTGTGCGTGTGCGGGTGTGTGTGTGTGCGTGTGTGTTGTGGCAGGTGGCAGAAAGGGCTCTGTACTTCTGGAACAACGAGTACATCCTAAGTCTGATCGAGGAGAAACTGTCAGGTCATCCTCCCTCTGGTGTTCGCTACACTGTATAGGGTCTCCAAGGAGCACTGGAACCAGTAAGACCACCACATCACCACAAGACCACCACAAGACTACCACAAGACGACCACACCATTACAAGACTATCACAAGAAACCACAAGACCACCACACCATCACACGATTACAAGACCATCACAATTAATTTGAATATATTTGAATATATAGTCTTAAACAAGCCTATAGCCTTCTTCAAAAAACATACAATAATAAAAATAGGTTGGTCATAATCCTGTTTTCCCTCACTTCTACTTCTGAAGCTTGGCTGGACGTCACAATGTCTTTTAGTGGCCTCTACAGGCCGCTGACCAATACTGTGGGAAGCTTGGTTCTTCTTCTCTGCAGCTGCTCAGTCTGTGGCCGTGTTCAGAGGCATGTTCATGCTCCGCTCTCTAATATGAGCTTTTAGAACCAGAGCGGACAGCAGTTTGTTTTAGGGCTGCACATGTGCTCTGAGGACAAACTCAAACCTGTGACTGAGCATGTGCCGAGGAGACGAGAACAGCACAACACGTTTCAACCAACTTAGACTTAAAAACGATCTTTTTAGAGACAAGTCTGTGTCTGTAGCTCAGGCTCTGTTCAGTTCATAAGATTAGGTGACGGGTCTAAGGATTAGACGTTAGTTAGAAACACAGGCAGTATTCTAATAACACAGAGCGCTATTTTGTGCAATGAACTGAGCAGTGAAGTGAGACTATTGAATCCATCCAGAAGATTAAACAAGTAAGGTAGTTTAGCTCAGAAGGACAGGCGGAAGACCAGGGTTCGAAATTCTCTTAGTTAGTTTGTTTTTCCCCTTTTGTTTCAAATGTTCTCCACTAAATCTTGATGAACACCCCAAGTCTGCTGCCCACCCATAAAAGGCACCGCATACTACTGTAATATAATAATATATTATACATAAATTGCTTTTTTTATCTGTACATTTAAGCCACCGTGATGCTGTTAGTGACAAACAAGTGTTTGACTTTGGAATTTGGTGAGGCAATTCCACTTTCTGTGCGCAGTGATGTGGATGAGCCACAGTCCCAAAACACGCCGCACACACGCCGTAATGAAGGCGCATGGAAATGCCATGGAAATGTTTAGGCAACATTCTATGAGTTAGATCATGTTTTGAGAGCACTGGGAGTCAAGTACAGCGTGTAGTTTGGAATGAACTCATTCCAAAGAATGAAACGAGACCGTCTCCTTTCGAATAGGCTTCATGCGAAAGCCACTCAGCTTTATATACTTGGGACAAACTGATCTTTTCACACTTTTACCATTGCACAAACCTCACCGAACAACAAATTGCGGGACCTGTGGGTTGGTTAAAACCCTGACCAGCGCATCACTACTGCTTACCATACAAAAGAATAGCACAGACTGATGTATTTGGGTCTGAATGATATATCTTCTGCATTTGAGACACATGCAACAAGCTGCTGTTATTGGAAAAACAGAAAGAACTGGTTCCAGCGTTGGAACAGCGGCGCCTCCTGTCTTTGGAAGCTGGGTTACTTGATTTCCAAACGCATGAAATGAGGACGTTCGTCTGGCGCTCGTATTCATATGCACGTAGTCTTATGTGACACATCGCACAGCAACATTTTCAGTCTCAGTTCCTGTTCAAGTGTTCTACCACAGTTCCTCTCAGTGTTCTACCACAGTTCCTCTCAGTGTTCTACCACAGTTCCTCTCAGTGTTCTACCACAGTTCCTCACAGTGTTCTATCTGTGCTCTGTCTCAGGACCATTGTGTCCTTGATCTACAACGTGCTCAAGACCTTCATGGAGATGAACAGCAAACTGTTTGATGACCTCACTGCATCTTACAAGGTGGAGAAGCAGAAGTGAGTATGCTATCTCTCTCTCACCACTCTATTCTCACTCTCTTCTCTTTCTCCCTCTCTCTCAACTCCTCTATTCTCGCTCTTACACACACACACACACACACACACACACACACACACACACACTCTCTCTTTCTCCACTCTAGTCTCCACTCTTGTATTGGCTCTCTCCTCTCTCTCCCTCTATCAGAGACAGTTTAGTCCCACATAGTTGCTAACATGGTGAGCAAAGGCTAACTGCAGCGTTCTGTGTTCAGAGAGCTGAAGAGGGAGCGGGAGCGTGCTGACCTGTGGCGAGGGCTTGAGGAGCACCAGGAGCGCCGGCTGCAGATGCTCACTGAAGCCGCTCGGAACCAGCGCAACCTCCAGGAGCGAGCTGACAGAGGGGACCCACCCACAACCTGCAGCCCACAGAAGGGCCTCCCCGAGAAGCCCCAGCACAAGCCCACCGGAGGGTCCAGTGCGGCCGGGGAGAGCGCCACCTAGAGGGGCGGGGGGTCGCAGAGAGAGGGACGTGTGGAGGGCAGGAGGAGGTGTGCCCTGCTGTCTGACAACAACAGACCAGAACACATTCCTCCTGACACTTGTGTGAAAGTGGTTCACTTTGAGTCTGACATCGAGTCAGGAGCCAGAGAAGTGTTCAGACCAGTCCAACCCTGTTCATAGTATACTAATCCTGGACTGATCAGACCAGTCCAGACCGGTCCAGACCTGATCAGAACAGTCCAATCCTTATCAGACCAGTCTAAACCTTTTCAGACAGGTCCAGACCGATCTCTCGGATAGGGTTCAGTCCACCACACGGTCCACACCAGCAGCCAGTGTCTTTATTTGAAGAAACTTTCCAAATAAAGGTTTGTAGCTTTATTCACCATCACAGAAGATTAGGCTTTACGTTGGCCTCCACAGAGGCACAGCCTTTGTCCCTGTGCCAGAGCTTTTGTGTCCTACCACGGGCTCCAGCTGCTGGACTCATGTTTATGAGCTTTTAACCATGTCTTAATGTTGTCTTATTTAAACGTACCTTATTCTTTCAATACAACGACATGATTATTGTTTTAAAGAAACACTGAAATAGTCTGAGGGAGACACAGCTCCGCGTGTGGACTGAACCTGGAGCTCACTCGCTCTGACACTCAGCACAAACCTCCAGTGGAACCACTTTCACACAACCCTCCATACAAGAGGCAGGTGCACATGCTGTAAATATCAAATACGAAATACAACATGCACCAGAACTGTTGGACACGCGGGTACGGGCTAGCTCCTCCCACTGTGGGCTCCACCAATCGGAAGAGACAGAAAGTACAATAATGTTCTTCTTACTTGTTACTCTACTACTACTCTACTCTAAGTACTATGATGTTTTTATATATATATATATATATAAACATAATTATGTCTGGATATTTCTGTAGTGTCTATTGGGAGAAAACTGTAGCAGAGCTTTTAAAGGGGCGCACCACTGGACTCTGAGGCCATAACATGATTACCATGCCCAGGACCCCTCCCTTTAAGATGCACGAATGAACAGGGATTAGTGAGTGTTTCTTTATTTACTTAAGGATGGAACAGAACAAAACTATTTTCACATTTGGGTTCAAGAAAAAAGATTCAAGGTACGTGACATCTTTCCCAATTAGTGACGAGAGATACCAGTCATTTTTGTCTCAATCTTCACCACGCTGTACTATGGCCGATACCGATGGCCACAGTGTTTTACACAGCCACAATGAAAGGACGGCCTGTTTGGATGGGCCCACCAAAGGTCCAAAGTTACCCAGCAACACTTTCCCTCCAAATATTTGACATATTCATATATAAAATCCATGAAATATAAATAAATAAAGACCAGTCTTTGGGGCTCCATCCTCACATGCCCCACTCGTGCCTGGTGGGCTTCAGGCTAAAAGAAGCTCTCCCTAATCTCTGTCTCTAGGCTCAACAGACCATACATGGACTTCCTCAGTGTCCACATCCACCCTCTGTTTGACCTTACATGGGCGCGACACAGGGACACTTCTGTTAGCAATATTTCCTTCTTTCAGGATACCACTGGATTTTCATTTACATCCTGGATATTCACATTGTCTTAAAGGTACTCTTTGTGTATCATTTGATGATGATTTTTGCTTTGTAATTATGTCGTAGATTTCTTGTATGAACATGTGAATACTATTTATTTTGTCCTGCAGAGGGCGTTGTGCAGGAGGCAGTGTGAGATGAATGTAAAGTTAGCGGACCGATTGTGTTTTTAATGCCAGACATTCAGAGCTACCTGTGGAACCCACATGTCCAACACTCCTGCCCAGGCCAAGTCCAGTCCAAATACTGACCAAGTCCAGTCCAAATACTGACCAAGTCCAGTCCAAATACTGACCAAGTCCAGTCCAAATACTGACCAAGTCCAGTCCAAATACCCTGGCTTTAAAGTCCACAGAGCTGAAGAGAGGAGAGCTGAGCGGTTTGTCCATGCGACTGTCCCTGATAATTTGCTTGTTTTTGAGACCGTTTTTCTGCTTCTATTCTAATCGAACCCGAACCCATGTGTACGTGTAAAGTTTGACCCCAAGACCCAGCTAACTTGTGAATTTCTCCAGCAGTAATTCACTGAGGTCTTTGGTCCACTGGAACTAGGTCTGCATAACATAACACAGTTGCAAATTGAGTTTGTGCAATAATTCTGCAAAATCTTGTAAAGCTAGTTGTTTCGACGTCCACAAATCTTTTCTGAAATGCAAATGCTTAAGCTCCAGGTGTGTTGGTATGAGATGCCATATTCAGAACACCTCCAGTCCTTTGAACTCATTTCAGCTCTTATTTATTGCCCTAATATTTGACACCTCTGGTATAAAATAGCAGAGCCAAAATATGAAATAGAAAACACTCTATTGATTGTGTAAGGGTCCGAACTGAGTGGAAAGGACTGATCCGGGGACTGGACTGACTGCAGGACCTTTCTTAAATCTCTGGTTGAATCCCTTTTCTGTTTCCTGCTCCTCCCAAAACCTCCCACCACATAATCCCTTTCTTCTCCGTGGACCTCACCTTCTGTGGACAACCTAAAGGACCGTGTGCAGTGGACAGACCGGGGCCAGACAGGAGCCAGACCGGGGCCAGACCGGGGGCCAATAACCTGTACTGAGGACATGTCCATTGGCATCACGTAGCATCTCTCTCCACTTAGATTTGCACTGTCTGTTGTGTTAGAAGAAAACGTATATTTTGGGGACCAACACTTCTGGGGTGAACCACTGTATGTAACATGACAGGGAGTAGAACTGAAGATACTATGTGCTAAAATGAAAATCACTTTGAGAAAATACGTCTGCTGGCTTTTTTGTTCCTATGTCGTGGTTGTTTATAAGAAAAAAGAAGACAGGCGATGGCAAGAGGAGCAGAGGATGCACAGGAGAGGGTCAGAATCAGTCAATCTTTATTACTAGCTACACAAACAATTTGGTGGAATTTCCTTTCGGTACAGCGTTGTAGAAAAAGATTAATTTTAGAAAAAGATTCAGTTGTAGTAATCTGGACTCGTAACGTAACGGAAACGTTTCGACTCTCATCCAAGAGTCATTCTCAATCTGTGAAACAAGTCTGAGAACTCTTGTTTAAATCCTACTCTGTGTAAGCCCTGCCCACAGGGCGGCACTTCACAAGAGGCTTTATCAGCACAGAAGACACTCGAGCTCAGGACCCCAAAGTGCTGTGTGCATCTTCATCTCAAAGCCACAAACCACTCTATTGAAGACAGTGAGGTGGAGATTCTGAGCAGGAGAAAAGATGGTTTGAAAGAGGAGTTAAGGAGGCCATCTTGTTATTTGAAAGAGGAGTTAAGGAGGCCATCTTTGTTAAAAAAGAGAATCCTTCCTTAAATCGTAATGGAGGTTTAAGATTCAACCTTCCAGTTGTTTATAATGGTCTGCTGAAACCCTGGAGTTCTCAGACTTGTTTCACAGATTGAGAATGACTCTTGGATGAGAGTTGAAACGTTTTGTTTTTTCTAAAACAGTCCAGATGAAACAACTGATTCTTTTTCTACAATGGAACACTCCTGGACCAATGAGAGATTACACTGACATGTTTCGGTACAACACTGAAAAGGAAGCTCACAAACAACAACACAACAAAAGGGTATATTTAGTCCGGAGTTTGATTAAGTGTTATTATAGATCTACTGATCATGCCTATTTACATTAAACAAATCACACTCTGGAGGTTTGTGTAGTCAGAATCAGAAAGGTTTATTGTCATTGCCAATGAACAGAATTCACAAACATAGGAACTTGTGTTGGTGATTCGGTGCAACATAAAACAATAAACAATGATAAAACAACATATATTAAATCAAAAGGGCATGCGGTAAAGAAACAATTGACATCTAAAATAGGATAAAAAAATGTAAATAAAACCAGGCTTACTATGTACACAGTTTTTACAGTTACATTTACAGTTGTAGTGCAGAAAGTGACGAAGAGTGATGAGTAGTTGCAGTTAAAGTGGCAGGTGTTTAGAAGTGTTCATGAGTCCAACGGCAGAGGGAAAGAAACTGTTGTTGTGGCAGGAGGTTCTGGTCCGGATGGACCGTAGCCTCCTGCCTGAGGGGAGTGGCTCAAATAGTCCATGTCCAGGGTGACTTTTATTCAGCTGCTGTACTGGGGTTCTGGCCCAAGAATATGAAGGTTTCTGTACAGGCCTTTCTGGCAGATGACAAACAGTTGGGTAAAACCGGTGCAACAACCTTAATATCAAAGTTGTACTCCAAACAGCACCAACCCTCTGGGAAACAAAACGTATAAAGTTTTTTTTTCCCCACATTGTAAAAAGAAACATATAAATCATGACTCTCCACAGGAATTATCTCAAAAGTATATAAATGTATTACTGATCTTAACGTCAATGCTAGGCATATCAAAAAACAAATGGGAAAAAGACGGAATTTGTGTTATAACTTATAAAGAATGGTAACATATAAACCTGTTCCAACAGAAGCACAAAATCTAATGTTTGGAAAGACTTCAGTTGGAAAAATGTGAGTCGGTATTTTGTCCCACTACCTCAAAGTCCACATTATTTACAGGGAAATACTGATTGTTGGAGAAATTGTGACTGTCAAGTGGCTCACTAGCATGGGTTTTGGGAGTGCTCTTTTTGATTCAGTTGTTTCATCTGGACTCTATTTTAGGAAAACGAAACGTTTCGACTCTCATCCAAGAGTCATTCTCAATCTGTGAAACAAGTCTGAGAACTCAGGTTTATATCCTACTCTGTGAGAGACCTGCCCACAGGGCAGGACCCCTAATAATGGGCCATCGAAACCAACTGGGATGGGCCTATTGTTCACTGACTTTTGCCTCCCTCCTCTCTGAGTCCCTTTATTAGCATCCGAATGCCCAGGGCGTCTCCATGGTTTCAGCAGACCATTATAAACAACTGGAAGGTTGAATCTTAAACCTCCATTACGATTTAATGAAGGATTCTCTTTTTTAACAAAGATTGCCTCCTTAACTCCTCTTTCAAACCATCTTTTTCTCCTGCTCAGAATCTCCACCTCACTGTCTTCAATAGAGTGGTTTGTGGCTTTGAGATGAAGATGCACGGCGCTCTGGGGTCCTGAACTCGAGTGTCTTCTGTGCTGATAAAGCCTCTTGTGCAGTGGCTGTTTAGTCTCCCCTATGTGGCGCTCTTTACAACTTTCTTCACTGCATTGGATAGAATACACTACATTGCTCTGTTTTTGTGTCGGCATCTTGTCCTTAGGGTGAACCAGTTTTTGTCTTAACGTGTTCCTGGTTTGAAATAAAACAGGGACTTCGTGTTGTCTTTTATTTCAGTTTATAAATGCTGGAACTACAGATTGTCTTCAATAACAATATTTCTTTGATTTTAAAACACATTTCTCTTGGATACATCTCCCAGAAACCATTGATGGATACATGTGGACTATACTTTTGTCTACTTTTGGGCACATTTAGCAGACACTGGGACCGATGGGGTCTATACATGGGGGGACATGTGCCTGACTGGCATTCTGTTTTCTGGTTTATTCTTTGGGCTCCTCAATTTCTTGTTATGTTTGTTTTCTGTAACTTATTGAAAAAAGAGGAAGAAGGAGAAGTTACATTTCTAAACTTTTTGGACTACAATGTAATCGTTTGCAGATTGATTCGAGGTAACTGCGGTTGTGATTTTGGGTGTTGCAAAAATACATTGATTTGAATTGAGTTTGACAAGGCGTGTGAAGTGGCCCCTGGCGCCCTCTTTCCGGGCTCGCCTCTGCTATCGCGGGCCACCCCCTGCAATCCGGCCTTGTCCCCGACCCCGCATGCACGGCCCGCGCAGAGGTTCCTCAAACAAACGGGGGCCCCGGGCCTTTCCAGCACTTTTCCATGTAATTACCATGATGTCAGAGTGTCCGTGCGCTCCAAAAGAACAGGAGCGCTGAGCCGCGGCTCCTCAGAGCACACCGAGCCCAGCTCAAGCGCACCCGCACGGACACTGTCAGCTCACGGTCCCGTGCGCCTTCCAGGTGAGTCCTGCTACACGCACACGCACACGCACTGGCGATCGCATCCAATTCTGTAGGCTACTTTTAGGACTTCAAACTTGAGAAGTTCAGTTTGGATTAAGAACATTGTCAGGCCAGATCTGTTCCTCATTTATACTAGTTTGCATTGACCTGCTTTTGTCATTTAAATGTGTGCATGTTCTAATACTGTTATTACAGTATTAAAGTACATTTAGTCTAAGGATCAATGTTCAGTCCATTAAACCAGACAACATTTGGAGTCTGTCTGCTGAGCTATTGCTCCGCTCATTTCCCTTCTGTTGCTACGTGAAAATATTTGTCATGCTACTTGTTAAAAAGTCTCTTGGATGATTGCAGTAACCGCAGTGGACGGTAGAGGGAGTTCTTACTGAGGCCTGAAGCTGTAATTTACACGTGTAATGTAACTGAACGAGAGAGACAGAGAGAAAGAGAGGAGGAGAGAGATGATGAGAGCTAGAGAGAGCAAGAGAGGGACTGGCAGCCTCACTTTTGCCAGGGCAGCCGTGGCTACAGAAAGTTTAGAATATCATATTATTTTAGGTGTAACTTGTGGAAAAGATTATAACAAGAGAAGGGAGGATATAAGACTACTGCACACACAGAGCCACTCATCACCTGCTTGTGAACTTCTCCCAGCATGCACCTCTCTCCCGTCCTCCTCCTGCTGGTTTCTGTGGCAGCTGTGGAATGTGTTGCCATGACAACAACGCTGCATGGCTTCCGAGGATGTGCTGTGAGGGAATTCTCCTTTGTGGCCCAAAAACCTGGATGTAAAAGCCTGCGCATCATCACCGAGGCCTGCTGGGGGCGCTGCCACACCTGGGAGGTAGTCTTATTACACACTCGCTCACATGCACACACACTGGTTTACCCAGGGCGCAGCACATGGAGGGCCCTCAGGAACTCAGTAATAGGCATTTTTCATTCAGAGAACATGTATTAAGGGCCCCCTAAGATGGGTCATACTTGGGGGGCCTAGAATGTTGTTTTACTTTGGCCCAACATCCAAACTATGAAGCCTGCAATGAAAAGTCTTGCACTAGATTTAGATGAAGCTTAACTCTGCCTCACGATGGCGCTCTGTATGGTTCTACCTGCTCTTACAGAAGCCGGTGCTGGAGCCGCCATACATCCACCGGCACCACCGCGTCTGCATGTACAGCCGCAGCCGCTCCATGACAGCCCGGTTGCCTGGCTGCCTGCCCCATGTGTCGCCGCTGTACCACTATCCTCTGGCCCTGTCCTGCCACTGCGCCATCTGCTCCACGCTGGACACCGAGTGCGAGACCTTCTGACCTTCTGACCTTCTGACCCTCTGACCTTCGGACCCCTCTGACCTTCTGACCGCCTGCACACACACAATCCACATGTTCACAAGCTGCAGTTTAATGATGTCTAAGTCCAGATGCAGCAGGGCAAAAGTCTTTCTTTCAATCATCAAAAAACCAAAACATGTGGAAATATATGTCTTAAGCAAGAACAGACATTTTGTAATGCTATTCTGTTCTCCTCTGACCTCTGACCCTCACCTTTGACCCTCTCTGACCTCTGACCCTCTCCTCTCCTCTGACCCTCTCCTCTGACCCTCTCCTCTGACCTCTGACCCTCGCCCTATCCCTCTGACCTCTGACCCTCTCCTCTCCTCTGCACCCTCTCCTCTGACCTCTGACCCTCTGCCTCTGACCCTCTCCTCTGACCTCTGCCCTCTCCTCTGACCCTCTCCTCTGACCTTCTGACCCTTCCCTGACCTCTGACCCTTCCTCTGACCTCTGACCCTCTCCTCTGACCCTCTCCTCTGACCTCTGACCCTCTCCTCTGACCTCTGACCCTCTCCTCTGACCCTCTCCTCTGAACTCTGCCCTCTCCTCTACCTCTGACCCTCGTCCTCTGGACCTCTGACCCTCTCCTCTGACCTCTGACCCCTCTCCTCTGACCCTCTCTCTGACCTTCTGACCCTCTCCTCTGACCCTCTCCCTGACCTCTGACCCCTCCTCTGACCCTCTCCTCTGACCCTCTCCTCTGACCTCTGACCCTCTCCTCTGACCTCTGACCCTCTCCTCTGACCCTCTCCTCTGACCTCTGACCCTCTCCTCTGACCTCTTGACCCTCTCTCTGACCCGTCTCCTCTGACCTCTGACCTCTGCCC